>JAVJIF010007494.1:0-196847 GCA_038442645.1 Agave tequilana
AAAACCCCCTTCTCCTTCCTTCTCCTTTCTATTTTCATTTTCAACTACCACTTCTTTAACCAAAACCAATCTCCCCTACATCAACCGTCGCCCCCACCACCTGAGCCGCCACCACCGCCGCCCCTAGCCACAGGCGCCGCCACCCCCCCACCTCCCCACTTTCTTCTCCACTTCCATCATCCCCGAACACCACTCCTTCTCCTTCAATTTCATCCAAACCATCACCATACCTTCATCTTCCTCCCCAACATTCTCCACCAAACCACCTCCTCCTCCACTTCCAAATCCCCAACCACCATCTCCTCCTCCTCCTCTAACTCCCCACCACCTCCAACAACCACCACAACAGCCAACTACCACCACCACCAACACCAACACCAAACAACAACACCACCAACAACCCCCCCACCTCCTTTTCCCGGGCCCAGGCAGCCGCCCCCTCCTGGCCGGCCGCCCTCAGGCGGTGGCCGGGCGCCGGCCACCCTTTCCCCCTCCTTTTCTTTTTCCTTTCTTCTTTCATTCTTTCTTCTTCTTTCTTTCTTTCTTTAATTCTTTCCTTTTTCTCCCTTTCCATTCTACCCCCTCCTTAACTCCCTATTTACATCTCTATAATTTCAATCATACCCCTTCCCTTTTAATTCTATTTTCCTCTTCTAAAAAATACCCTATACTCTCTCTCCTCTCTCTCTCTCTCCCCTCTCTCCCCTCTCTCTCATCCCTCTCTAATATATTTATAATATTTATTATATATATGTATATATTTTTAATATATAGTATGGCTAATAGCTTGCTTGCACGTGTTCGCGAATTTTTTTCGGGTTTTACTTGATATTTCGTTCCGGTATAGGCGAGTATATTTCTTTTGATATTTCATGCTTTATTACCATCATTTCATCTCTAATAATTATTATCTTGTTTTTAATATATGATGTCTCTTTATGCAAGTTGGAATATGTTATATGAGTGATTTCTAAAAATTATTATGTTTTATAAATAGCTGTCGGCCATTATTATACTTGTCAAACCGGCATTATACCGGTAGCCTAGATCTGCTCCCTCTAACTCGGTTCGCATGGCTAATAAAAAGATAAATTTATTATTGTTATAAATATGATTGTGAAGAGTTTAAAATGTTTATATCGTTCTCCTGTACCTTATTACATGACGGTTGATACCTGATATTTGATGTTGTGACTCTCACTGACATATTAGTTACCTGACCCTGACATGTATACACCTGATACTTGCCTTGTTATAGTTGACCCATGATATCTGACACCAGTACTTACTATGCTATACTTGACACTTGATATCCGATACTGTACTTGCCATGCTATACCTGATACCTGATATAATAACACATGACAGTTTACATGCTATCATTCACTTGATATGCTATCACCCGGTACAAGTACACTTGACCTAATATTGTGACACCTGACTGGTTACTTTATACCTGACACCCGTATTATATTGCATATTCATCACTTTTTCGGGGACTTGGCATGATTATTATACTGTTACCAGACTTCTGGTACTCCTGAACTCCAGTACTCCTAAACTCCTGTATTCCTGAACTCTTGTAACAGGGAGACTTCTGATATTATACTCTGTTAATCCCTGTAATTGGATAATCATGATTATTGGATTACTGTATTCATCTTATGGACATTATCTTTGGGCAAATATATATAATAAAGTACTCAACTTACACTGGGGTGGGAAAAACTGATGGAAACCAGTATGATGTCATATTTATAATGGTGATATTTTTAAAGTATCGTGCGGGGCGCGTAATAAGTCCCCGGAAGCAGTAGCCTGAATCTGAAGTGTCGTGTGGGGCGCATAATGATAAGTTCCCGGAAGCAGTAGCCTGAATCTGAAATGTCGCGTGGGCGCATAATGATAAGTCCCCGTAAGCAGTAGCCTGTACTCCTGACTAGTCCCGGGTAAAGACGGGACTCACTATGAATATAAGCCATCAGATTTATCAGTTTTCAAATAATAACTCGTCTTATTCATAAGTGGATGTATGTGTGCCGGGGTAGCACATACAAAAGCATATGGATCGGATGAATAACATAAAACAACCAAATAGTAATAATATTAAGAATGTGTGATATTTGGTCTCTCCTTTGTTCGGGTCCTGGTACTCACATATCAGACCTGAGTAAGTTCTAAAAAGTCCGAACTCTAGCATGGACTATCGGTGATGTGAGGCGCTGGTAGGGAGGCGATTGAAATATCAAACGGTACTTATATTATTATTGAATAACTTAAACTACAAACTTTTATATTCCAGTTATAGTGTTATGTCCTGAGTTGACACCTGCTTCATGACATATGATGATTACTCCAAACACACTATAGTTTTGTTACTCTTATGGCAACTCAAGTTGTATAAACTCAAAACGATGGCAAATGAGATATGTGGTATATAGATGAGGGTTTCCTTCTTTAGATTATCCCCTTGACGTATCAGTCCCGTGAATCCATAATTTGAGCTTGTACAACTAGTTTTGTCCATACTTGTATTTATCGCATGTTTAACTTATTTACCGCATGTTTTTATAAGTACCTATGCTCTTCATACTGCCTTCTATGTATGTTTTCAGTTTCAGATTCATTGACATACATGATTTACTGTTGTTCCTTTAATTTCCTTTATGTTACTTGTTATTACTTGTACCTTTATGCCTGGACCGCATCACTTGATCATGTACACGTGTTATGTGCGTTATGCATGCTATTTAGCTTTATTATATGTACTCGCGGGGTTGCGTCTGACAACCCTGAATCTCATGTATAGATCCTGAGACTGGACGTTGGTGGCCTTGTGTAACTGATCAGAGTACGCAGCGGATTCTTCTGTGACGATCAGAGTGCAGCAGAAGTTTGGATCATCGCCGCAACTCTTCCTCCTAGTTTCTCTCCTGTTTGGTTCTCGAGACCCCTCTTACTGCTCGTGAGCACCTCTCAGCTTTTGCATATCTCTTCATATGATGTACTTTTATATTTTCTGATAATATAATATTCCTGTAATATTGTATCACTCTCTGTGATGACTATGTACTTGTACTTTTTGTTGGAATGTATAATACCACTGTGTTTTCGCACTCAGATTCTTACATGTATTGATGCTTAGCATATATACGTAAGGATATTTTTGACCTGCGTATATACGTTGCAAGTGACGTCTCCATACACGCGGGATCGGGGCGTCATAAGTAGCAACAACAACAAATGAACACCTAATACTCGAGCCACTACCCACATTCCAATAGCAAGCAGTTTTACAGCCAACAACAGAGAGATCAATAAGGCAGCAGTTTTACCTACTCTCCAGCAACTAATAAACACCCAACACTTGAGCCAACACCTAACACTTGGGACAACAATAAAACAGTAACAACAAGCAATTTTACGGCCAACAACAAAGAGAAGCAAGGCAACAGAAATAAAGCAATAATTTTACCCACACTCCAGTAACAAATAAACACCTAATACTTGAGACAATAATAAGGCAGCAACAACAAGAAGTTTTAGAGCCAACAATAGAGAGAAGCAAGACAATAGAAATTAGGCAGGAGTTTTACACGCATTCCAGTAACAAGCTAACAATAGAGAGAAGCAAGGCAACATAAATAAGGCAGCAATTTATCCACACTCCACCAATAAATAAACACCCAACACTTTAGACAACAATAAGACAACAGTAGCAAGCAGTTTAATAGCCAACGATAGAGAGAAGCAAGGCAACAAAATAAGCAACAGTTTTTACCCACACTCCATTAACAAATAAACACCCAATACTTAATCCAACACCCAACATTTGAGATAACAATAAGGCCGCAACAAGCCAACAACAGAGAGAAGTAAGGCAATAGAAATAGGTACATAAACAAGTTTTTCAGGAAAGGAAAAAGGCAACAACATGAGTCAACAACAATTATTTGGGATCAAAATTCACCCAATTTTTGTCAATGAATGCTATGAGCAATGAATCAAATACAAGCATTTCAAAGACCAAAAGAACTTGTAATTGTGGCCTTACAACACAACTAAAGAAGTGCAAATTTGAAGGGAAAAAAAAACAAAGGTATATTGTTTCAAGGATGTACAAATATCCTAATAGAAAATGTAACTATTTGTATTGTCCACTAAAGAAAACCAACACTTGGAGAGACACAATGATAACAACATCCAACAAGATGATGAAATGAAGAAATTAACGAAAACATTGAAAGTTTTAATTCATCATAATCTTATTAAAAACCAATACACTGAATAACAACAATCAGACATATAATAATTTAGAAACAAATATAGGATGAAAATATAATTGATTTAGGTAAGCATCTCTATCAATGATATAGGTGTATCGAAGATCATTTAAAATTTAAAGCATTAAAAGATTGGTAAAAAAACCTACAGTGAGAGAGAAAAATTTGTTACCTGGAAGTATGACAGACAAACAAGACAGAAGAGACGGGTAGGAAAAAAAAACCAAGAAGCAACAGATTTTATCAGATATTTGAACAATAATCTAACAAATTCGCCCTTGGAGAACTAGAGAACCACAAATTTCAAGCTTCAACAACAACAGATTCCATAAGGCTATGTTCGACATCAAACCCTATCCCTCATACTGACTGTTCATCTTCATAAACCACTTAAAATCCAAAATTTCTTTCACAAAAATGAGGCTAAAATCACCATCATCGCCTTAGAAATAGAAAGCCTTATTAATTAAACTTAAGAATTCACTTTCAACTCATATTGAACAAACCCAGTAGACTTAGATCGAAAATTAGCTCTAAACAATAACTACAACCTCAGTCTACCACCCAACAAGACAAAAAACACTCATCACTAGATCAGAAGTTTAGAAGTTACCCTAATTGTGAGGGAGAGAGAGAGAGAAGATTCGCAATGACGAAGCAGAGAGCCCATATTATACATCCACTTTTGCAGCGCCGCCAGAGACGAATGAACAACGAGATTTTATGATGATGAAATGGGGGAGAGTGAGAGAGGTAGAGGGAAGCTCGGCGGAGAGGGAGAGGGAAAGGGGAGCGAGTAACCCTAAGGGAGAGCACCATTTGTTTTTTAATACCTTGTATCAGCTTTTCTCTTATTTTAGATAAGTGAGGGATGAAATTTGACACAGAAAAATGCTGATGTGTGGCAGTACATTTCCTCTCTGCTCTCTTGTGAAACAAATAACTTTTGTAAAGGAAATCCACATGGGGGCACATTCAGAGAAAAAAAATCACTTTCCAAACACTTTCAGGTTGAGACTCAAAATAAGCGCAGGGACCCGCCGAGGGGATACGAAACAGGATAAAGCCACCTTTTTTTTTCATCTTATGAGAAAAAAAAGGTTGCAAACCAGTTGAAATATTGTCACAGTTTCCGTGTTCATGCATATGTCTTGCATCATATTTAGACAATATTGCAATGACTTCATTATCCTATTAATAGTATACACTATTACAAATCAAAACACAATTTGAGTCTTAATCTGATCACAACTAGTCCTTAAGAGAACATTTTTAGATACTATAATACTGAAAACGCAACTTAACTCTCATGCACATCTCTTTTGACAAGAAGAATGATTATGCAAATGTAAACCTTAAGGTTTCATGGGCAATATTAATATTAATGAAATCCCATATTTTCATTCTTTTCTAAGACTATGCAACATGTCTTGTTATATCAAATTAACCCTATGAAATGAATGAAACTTACTAGAAGCATCTCTCGAGTTTCGTTTCTAGATCATACTCATCAGCGAATATTAAGAATCGTTCCAAACTCGTAGAGGTTTCTAGATTCGAGCAAGAATCAATTATTGAATCCAAATTGAGTTACCAGTGACTTGTGTTGGATAAAAGACTCGCAGGGTGAGTCGAAACTTTATTGGGCGCTCATGTGAGATAGACCCAATAAGAATATATAAAAGATCTCATCAAGATAAGATAAGATTTTAAATCAAGATTGATCTAGATATTATTAGTTGGTGTTAGATACAACTCTATTCCCTATGATCTTGTTCATTGGAGATGAGGATTACAACTATATCTCCAACCACTATATTTGTAATCTCCTAACCACTGTATAAACCATGAGGATTTAAATGTGGGTGAAAGTTTCCTCCTACCAGAGAAAGAAGAATTCTCATATCTTTTCCCTTAATCACAAGGTACTTCCATTGGGATTCTTGAACTATGGATTCAAAGGTGTTCGTTCTTGTAACGTCCACCAACCATCGAGAATCAAGACGATAAGGAGCAATATTAAGCCTACTACTATTACTGCTTCCACTGAGGTAATCCTAATTCCTTTCCTCTATATTTGTTTATCTTAAACTTTACAACTTGGGCCTAGCCCAATCGTTGTCTAAGCTAGTTCTGGCCACATAAAAATATACGAGCAAACCATCGGTCTTCAACCGATTATCAGTGCCCCCATTTTCAAACTCAGTCAAGAGGCGTCACTCCAGCAAGAAGAGATCATTTTCTAATGTGGAGTATCCTGATGTGACTCCAACATAGTAGGTCCAAGCACTACACCAAGTACATCGAAAGCGAAGCAGCTGGCCGTCAGTTCTGGGGAGTCTAATATTGAACTTTATTTAGGTTTGAAAAAAGACTGATCGAATCTGAAGGAATCTACCAACATACTCGAATTCAGACTTGTGCAATAGCGATGGTATACTAAATAACTTGACCATGGAAATTGAAGCAAGCGATGAGCACTCCACTATCACCAAATCTCAATCATCCAACTCTTATACCGAGAAGGAGGCCTTTGCATTTATTGCCGAAACTCAAAAGAGATGGCTAGGAGGTTCAAGGAGCAAGCTAGGGTGCAGAAGGAGCAGCAGGAGACGCTTTCGGTCCAGCAAGAGTCTATCGTTGACCTCAAGGTGATGATAACTCAGTTGCTGACAAACCAAAAAAAAAGCTCGAAGGGCTCAAGCCTAACACTTCCTCTAGCAAGAACAAAAGGAAAAAGAAGCAGGGAGAAAGCTCTCCTGCTGAGAAAACTGATGTTAGAATAACTCCAAATCTGAACCTCCCAAAATCTTCATCTGAAGAGGAGGATAGTTTAGGAAATGAAGGCCGTCACTCTAAGCGGATGAACGAACTTGAGAAACGCCTGAAGGCCATTGCTAATCAAAGTAATCTCCAAAACCGGGAATAGTTCGACCATATCCAATAGAGTGAGATGCTGCTCCTTATCCCCCCAAGTTCAAAGCACCGACTCTGCATACCTTTGACGGTAAGGGGTCACTGAACTAGCATATATACTATTTAAAATCTCAAACTGAAAATGTAATATCGAATGACACCATCATGGCTCATTTATTCATTGAGACCCTCAAGGGGGTGGCCTTTGAATGATTCATGAAGCTTTCCGCTGGCTCTATCAACACCTGGACTGACTTAAGAAGCTATTTCTAGCTCGCTTCTTCGAAGATGAGACAGAGATATCAATGTCAACTCTTCTTATGACAAAATAGAAGAGAGGAGAGTCCATCAAATTTTTTGTGAAAAGATTTCAGAGTATGGCACTCCGATGTTCGAGTACATGACACAGTATACAATGATAGAGACTAGCCACCGCAATCTGTAAAACACACTTCTAGCTCGCATAAGAGTAGCTGAATGTCGTACTTGGAAGCAGTTGGTGCTACAAGGCGAACAAGCAGAGGAGATCGTCGTTAGGGTCAAGGCTGAAGAAAAGGACAACAAGTCAAGACCTGATAAATCAACACGACACACTATAGAATCATCACAACCAAGAAGAAGAGACACTCTTGCAACAAAGGTCAAATATCCTTCCAAGCCTAAATTGGCTAGAGGGTACAACTCTGCAGAACAGGCACGCGCTAACAAACAATATTCTTTAATGTTGACCATGTTGTCTCCCTAATCAAGTTGCTTCACAAAAGTATTAAGCTCAAGCTGCCGGAGGCAAGACGTCCTGAAGAAGTGGGCAAGACAAATTATCACAATTACTGCTTGTACCACTAAATGCTCGGGTACCCCACTAAAAATTGCTACATCTTCAAAGATGTACTCCATACTCTGATTGATACGGAGATACTCAAAACTCCTTCTAGAGCAGAAGAAGATGATGGCTAATATGACAGCCCAAAAACTGTTCACGATTCAAAGTTCATAAAAAACTCCATCGTTGTTGAATCACGTACAAATTATAAAACCTAAACTTGTTAGAATCTTTTTAGCAAAGTGTGTAGTGACAAGTATAGGATCAAATCCAAAGAGACTTGTTCTTGATATATCCAGTTATTAAAATCCTAATTTTTTTTTTTACTCTAGTTGAAAAAGTCTTTGGATGAAGGTTGGAATTTTTTTTTAAAAAAATCTTGTAGAAGAAAGGAAAACGTATAAAAATATGAATAAAGTAAAAAATAAAAATGTGAAGAAAGCAAAAGAAAAAATAAATACTAACCCTTTTGCGAAGATTTGAATAACTGAAGTGAATAAAAAAATATTAAGAGAATGGTACGAAGGAAAGAGGAAGATGAATCGATGAACTTGTTCCTTGTTGTCGCCTTGATGTTTTCCTCCTCCAAACGATGCTAAAAATAGAAAGAACTATAAAAGAAAAGAGAAAAGAATATGCATAAGATAAAGGATGAATTCATTGAATCAAACATAAAAAGAAGAAAAGAATTGCATAAAAAATAAAAAAAATAAAAAAGACTTAGGTGAAGATGGTACACAATCTTGAAGAAGAATCTTGAATTTATTCAATAATCTTTGATTATAAAATCCTCGATCTTCTCCAATCTCGCATTACAACGCTCAAAACTCTCCTTTTTTTGGCTTTTCAGCTCTCTAGTATACCTCTCTCTTAATGAGTACCAGTATTTATAAGAAAACATGGATAAGGGATGGCGTAGGGAGATAGGAGCAGCTGACTATTTCTGAATTTGAATCTTTTCCTTATCTCCAAACTTGATTTGATTATTCAGAATTCTGATCTCCAGCTTATTGGTGTGTTGATTACTGAATATTACTTATCAAATGATAGAATTCGAAACAGTGATCAACATAAAATTTGTGTCCCTTTAAATCTTCTTTCTGGATCATTACATATCATCAGATTTGAGTTTTTTAGCAAAAGTTATGATTAAAATGATAAAATATATCTAGTCTAAATCTAAATTGCTTCATCTCATCCTTTGATCTTTTCTCTATCCATTTATCCTCAGCAAAACCGATAGGGTATTCAAAAATTCATTTTTTCTTTGAATTTTTATAGTATTTTCTTATCTGGTAAATCCAATCTTCAGATAAGATAGCCTCTAGATCCTCTAAATTTGAGTTGATCCCCGTTGATTTAAACTTTTGAATTTATTTGGATAGGATTCATACTTATCTTTTCTTTGTTATACACTGCATGGATTAACATTAAGACAAGTTATTTGCAAGATTTATTATAGAATATATGGAGGAATGTAATAATATTTATGCAATATATGTGTCCAAATACACCCTCACACTTTATCTTTGCTCGTCCTCGAGTAAAACAAAACTAACTAAGGTTTTTTATTGGACCACTTCGCAGGTCACGCGATTGCACTTAGCATATGCAACAAGCCTTTAAACCTCTAGGTTACCCCTAGAGGAGGAGTTGTAGTCTCCTGAGGGTTTTCAGTGGATTATACCCACAAAATCCATAAAGAAAAAAATAAATTATTAGTATTTTTTCAAAATTGCATTTTGAAAAGAAGAGAAAATATTTGAAGTGTTTTTATAAGAATTAAGCAACTTGTAAGTTATAAGAGCATCGAACTATTCATCCCTAGACTTAGCCTTTATTCAAATATTTGTTATCAATCAAGATTAGAAATAAATTATATTCTCATCTAGTCTATTATTTTATCTTAAGCCATATGCATCTTGTGACTGTGAATATTTTGACTAAGAATTCTTCAACTCTAACTCTTATGTCTTATTTATGTACATATTAGTGGTAATATTCCTTAGCTCTCTTAGGCTTTCTAATTTACCCATGTAATGAGTCTTGATCAGTGACTCCCAAATCAGACGGTTTTAGGGCACCAGGTGAGAAACACCCCCAAGGACTTAGACTCGAGTAAACAAGGCCATAAAAACTAAGGTTATATGGTGATATGAACCAAATTTAGGCGTGAATAATCATGCTTTATGAGACACAAAAATCCAGCCTAATCAAAGGATTCTTATTATATATATAATATTTTTCTTTTTCTTTTTCTTTTTTAAGGCATAAGAATCTTTGTTTTTTAACCCTAAGTATGTAAGTATATAAAAGATGCATATATTATCAAGGTAAAAATCAAAACTACACTATTTCAATTTTGCTTCCTATCCCTAGAAATTAAACAAATATTCATATTTCAACCGAGTATCAGAAATCTTGTTATGATTCTCTTATTCCTTAAAATTAACTTAATTTCTTGCAAAAATAAGTCAAAGTATTATTTTTCTTTTCAAAAAATTTTTTAACAAAGAAAATGTTATTTATTTATTTTTATTTTTATTTTTATTTTTTTAATTTAATTTTTATTTTTTAAATTTAGAAGACCTAAAAGAAAACCTATGTTAACTCTCCCTCACACTTATCTCATAGATAGCCCTCAATGTATGAATGAATGCATAACATGCTACAACAGTAAGAATGTGAAGGGTAGATGTACCTGATGAGGACGAGTGGATACCATCCATCATTGCCTAGTTAAGAGAAAAAATATAAAAACTATAATACATAAATGGATTCCTAGTATGTATAGAGATCAATCTTGATAAATAGCATCTTCTAGAAGGATTTCCTCCACTTCTGAGATCCGATACTCACGGTATGATTTTAAACGATAGCCATTAACTCGAAAAGTGATACCACCCGTGGTATTGTGGACCTCAACTATACCATGTGGATGTACCTTATGAACAATGTACGGCCGGTCCAACAGGATTTCAGTTTTCTCAGAAAGAGATGTAAACGGGAATTATATAGTAAGACTTTATGTCCTGGCTGAAATTTCTTTCGAATTATAATCCTATCACGCATCATCTTCATACGATCCTTGTATCATTTTGAGCAGTCATATGTATCATTCTTTATCTCTTCAAGCTCATCAGTTGAAGTTTCCTAGACCCTCCTGCCTTGTCTAGATTAAAATTTAGGCATTTGATTGCCCATTATGTTTTGTGTTCTAACTCGACAGGAAGATGCAAGTCTTACCATAAACTAACCTATATGGAGATATTCCAATAGGAGTTTAAATGTAGTTCTGTCCATAAGGCATCAGTCAGATGAAAAGACTAATCTTTTCTAGTAGTGTTCACAATTTTTTCTAGAATGGTCTTTATGGCTCGATTGGAAACTTCTACTTGGCCACTAGTCTGTGCGTGATAAGGGGGTGGCTACTCTATAATTGATCTAATATTTTCTCATTAAGGCTTCAAATGTACGATTGCAGAAATGTTTTTTCACCATCGCTGATGATTGCACGAGGAAAGTCAAAATGAGAGAATACATTCTCTTTCAAGAAGTTATCACAACTTTGTGGTCATTGGTTCTACATGCTACGGCCTCTATCCATTTAGAGACGTAGTCAACTGCTACAAGGATATATTGGTATCTATGGGATATAGGAAAGGGACCCATAAAGTCAATGCCCCAAATATTGAATATTTCGACAACTAAGATCGGGTTTAACGACATTTCATTCCGGCGTGCAATCTTCTCTAATCGTTGACAACGATCACATGATTGACAGTAGACATGAGCGTCACGAAATAGAGTGGGCTAATAAAAATCATATTGTAAAATTTTTGTAGCAGTTTTCTTCCCACTGAAATGACCACCACAGGCTTGGTCATGGCAGAATGAAAGGATGTTCTTGAAATCAGAGTCAGGAATGCAACGTTGAATGATCTGATCAGGACAGTACTTGAATAAGTATGGTCTATCCCAGAAGAACCATTTGACCCTAGTTAAGAAATGCAACGTTCTTACTTGGTCCATGAATCGGGCATTTGTTCTCTGACAAGATAGTTCACAATGTCAGCATACACGAAACTGTCGAAGAGGAGACGGACATTAATTGCTCATCAGGAAATATCTCAAGGACAGGTAGTGAGTCGGACACATATTCGACCACATTCTAGACAAATGATCTGTTACAATATTCTCAGCTCTCTTTTTATCAGGAATTTCTAGGTTGAATTCCTGTAGGAGAAAGATCCAACGGATTAAACGGGCTTTAGCATTCTTTTTCGTGAGAATGTATTTTAAAGCCGCATGATTGATGTAAATTAGGGTTTAGAATCTATAAGGTATGGACGGAATTTGTCAAGAGCGAAAACGACTGCCAACAACTCTTTTTCAGTAGTGGAGTAATTCAGTTGGGCGTCGTTAAGAGTCTTACTAGCATAGCAAATGACATGAGGAAGTTTATCCACTCGTTGGCCTAGGATAACCCCGAATGCATAGTCGGAAGCGTCACACAAAATTTCAAATAGGAGATTCCAATTAGGTGGTCAGATGATGGGTGCTGAGGTTAACTCAATTTTTAGCCTTTCAAAGGCTTCCAAACAAGAAGGGGTGAACTCAAAGGGAACATCTTTTGCTAGAAGATCATAAAGAGGCTTGGAGATTTTGAAAAATCTTTGATAAAACGACTGTAAAACCCAGCATGGGCTTAGAAAGATCGCACCTCCCGAACAGTTCTAGGAGGGGGTAGTTTGGCAATTAGCTCTACCTTAGTTTTATCAACCTCTATGCCTCTATCAGAAACAATGTGTCCTAAGATAATCCCAGATTTCACCATGAAATGGCATTTTCTCAATTAAGAACTACGTTCTCCTTCTTGCATCTTATCAATACCAATGATAGATGGTATAAACCCTTTCAAAAGTAGACCCAAAGACAGAGAAGTCATCCATGAAAATCTTTAGAAATCGCTCGACCATATCTAAAAAGGTACTTAACATACACTGCTGAAAAGTAGATAGAGCATTGCATAGCCCAAAGAGCATGCGACCGTATGTAAATGTGCCAAACGAACATGTGAATGTCGTTTTCTCTTAGTCCTCACGAGCAATATGGATTTGGTTATATCCTGAATAACTGTCGAGAAAGGAATAGTAAGCGTGACAAGATATTCTAGCATTTGGTTGATGAAGGGCAGAGGAAAATGATCTTTCCTAGTCATGGAGTTGAGTTTCCTATAGTCTATGCACACTCGCCAACCAGTTTGAACACAAGTTAGAACCAACTCATTATTCTCATTAGTAACAACTGTGACTCCGGACTTTTTGGGTACAACTTGTACTGTGCCAACCCATTGATTATCGGATTGGGGAAATGATACCCGCATCTAACAATTTTATTGCCTCTGCTCTCACCACCTCTTTCAAAAGAGGGTTTACATGCCTCGGTGATTCTCTCAAGATCTTGGCATTCTCTTCTAGATGGATTTGGTGCATTACCACAGAGCGGCTAATTCCTTTGATGTCTGCTATGGTCCAGCCTATGGCTTCGTTAAGTTCTCCAAGAACATCTAGCAACTTCTCTTCTTGATCTTTATCTAAATAAGATGATATGATTACAGGCAAGATTTCTGACTCACTAGGAAGGCATATTTCAACATGTCGGGTAAAGGTTTGAGTTCCACTTTGGGAGGCTCAAAGATTGATGGAACAGGAACAATTGTTGACAATGGTAAGGGTTCTACCTTAGTTCTTCATAGGTTGGTGACTATGGTGGAGATAGAATCTAACAATGCCTTGACCTCTTCTATATACTCCTCAATGTCAAAATTCATTCCAAAATGGGCTAAGTATTTCTCCAACGGATCTTCATAGTAAGACTCCTCAAAATTGTGATTGACTGCTACATCAATTATGTTGACCTCCTCATGATCCTCCATTATAAATAGTTGGGAACTAGTGTGAAAGACGTTTAGCTCAACTGTCATATTCCCAAATGACAAGATCATGACTCCACTCTTACATGTAATGACTGCATCAGCCGTAGTAAGGAATGGTCTCCCTAAAATCACAAGGGAGTGATTGCTTGTATTTCTAACGGTTCAGTGTCTAAAACCACAAAGTCAGCAGGGAAATAGAATTCGTCGATCTTAAAAATAACATCTTTAATAATTCCCTTGGAGACCTTAACTGACCTATCTGTTAAAAGCAATGTAAGGTTAGTGGGTTATAACTCCCCTAAACCTAATTGTTTGTATATAGAATAGGGTAAAAAGTTTACACTCACCCCTAAATCTAGTAGACACTGATTCATAACCTGATCTCCTATCCTAACAGAAATAGTTGGGTTTCTCAAAATCTCATACTTGGGTGCAATGGGTTGCTGGA
Source organism: Agave tequilana (assembly GCA_038442645.1). Lineage (NCBI taxonomy): Eukaryota > Viridiplantae > Streptophyta > Magnoliopsida > Asparagales > Asparagaceae > Agave > Agave tequilana. Next base: position 14,409 of record JAVJIF010007494.1, read on the forward strand.
TGAGACATGAAGCTTGTGTAACAAATGCAGCTTCACGAGGCACATAACTTTTCCTCTTGGCTGGTCTAGGTCCTTTAGAAATTTGGCATTTGAAGGTATCTGATTAATGGCATCCAAGAAGAGATGTTGATTTAGACGTTTTTGAAAACTTTTAAAATTATCTCATAGTGATTTTTCTTCCCAGTTTGTTGAAGACATTGAGGAAATAGGGCTTTGGGCACAAAAGATATCTCTTGATTGTCAACAATAACTTGATCATCTTTCTTTGTTGAATTCTTTGGTTCCTCTTTTTCTTTTACTTTTACAATATTAGGATTTTTTGGTGGATCTTAGACTTGGTTGTCTACTCTCTTGTCTTAGACTTGGTTGTCTACTCTCTTGCTTGACCGTAAAGTGTGGATGACTTGGACTTCACGATTTGAATCAGAACCAATTTCAAACTGGCCGATAGAAGCATTTTGAGGAGATTTGACTAGGAAAATCTCCTTGCTCTCTCTCCCTAACAGTTGTAGTTAACTGTTCTATCTAAACCTCAAGCCTGAATATTGTCTGATCCTGATTGTGACACATTTGGGCTTGAGTTTGATTAGTTATGAGTTGGCTCTGCATGAATTGTTGGAGAGTGTCCTCTAAACATGGTTTTCCTTGATTGGGAGGGACATATGGAGGGACAGATGGTGTTGTATTGAATTGATTTCCTTGTGAAATTGATTATTAGAAGATGGTCCTTGAAATGATGATGATCCGCTATATCTTTGTCCTTGAGGAGACTTCCATGAAAGGTTGGGATGATTCCGCCATTCCAGATTATATGTTTCACTAAATGGGTTGTTGTTAGGATTGGGCTTCCGAAATGTATTTAGTACATTTGCTTGCTCCGCTTTGATAACTGGAAACCCGGGGCATTGTTCAACCAAGTAGTCTTGACTATCACAAACGATACAAATGGGAGACATCATTGGCTTGGATGGTTCGGGAGCCGAAGATTGTGCTCTCTTGCTTAATTCTAATACTTCAAGTCTCCGTACAACTGATGTCAATTTGGCGTCACTCTCAAAATTGGGGTTGACTTTATGTATACCACCCCTGTTAGTGGCAGTTGTAGTGCTGAGTTGCTTATTATCAACACAAATAGGCTCCCATTTTAGAGTGTTTTCTGCTACCTCTTTAAAGAATTGCCATGCATCATCGGCCGTTTTGCTCGTGAATGTTCCATTGTAAAAGGACTAAATCATGGTCTTATTCGAATAGTCTAACCCTTCACAAAGAATTTGGATCAAACAGATCTTTTCAAATCCGTGATGGGGATACTCATGTAAAAGATTCGTGAATCTTTCAAAATATGTGAAAAACGTCTCACCTTCTAGTTGATGGGCGGTGTTGAGGGCTTGATGTATGGTAGCAATTTTCTGCTTGGAATAGAACTTCCTATAGAAGGCTTTGTCTAATCCTACCCAAGTAGAAATTGAACCCAGTTGGAAAGAAAGAAGCCAAGATTTGGCTCTTTCTTTAGAGAAAAGGGGAATAACCTAAGTTTTAGGGATTTCTCTAACATTTTTTATGAAACTTCATGGTTCCACAAATACATCAAATTCTCTAACATGTTGGTATGTGTTCTCATTTGCCAATCCCTGAAAGACAGGAAACATCTGTATCATACCTTATTTAATCTCGAAATTATCGTAAGGGTCGGCATGATGATACAGGAAGATTGGGTAGATCTTGTAGGATACATGTAATATTTTAAGGTCATTTGTTTGGTTTCATTAGCGTCATCCATTGTTGCAGTAGGGTCAGAAACAGTAATGCATTCTAATCGACTCTTAACACGAACCCACTTTCGCATGAACCAGGGTACTGCCCTGATGAAGGATTTTCTAAATCCTAGATAAGATTACACACAAGATGGCTCAATCAATCAATTGCAATCAAGTATTTTTTATCTTGAATTTAATTTAAAGGTAATTAGTTTTTTTTTCAACCACTAGTCTTAAGAAAATAGAATTCTCCCTAGTTAGATTGCTCCTACCTAGGTTGGAAGGATTGTGGGTTTACCGATCAAACCCGTCAAACAAGCAATTCAGTTCTTCCTCCAGGCTAAGCATCGTCGCAATAGGTAAGTCACCCTTTCTAGACAAGGAAGTTCCTCTTCGAATGCTTGAAAGTGCTCACCGGAGTCTTCCCACAATAGTTCCACTCAAATGAGCTTGGAATTCTAGTGGCTGAGTTCTAATTGATTTTAAATTAGTTCAAGCCTGGGAAAAAACTTATATGCGGTTGTAATTTTTGAGCTAAGGACCGGATGATGAAATCCCGACCTTATGTGAGGGGGCACAGCTCTTAAGATCTTTTTATGCAAGTATGCACTAATGCAGCACAAAATCCAATCAATAAGCACCTTCAAAACCCCACTAACAAGAGATTCCTGGGTAGAGTTAAAAATACTAATCTTTTTAGTGACTCTGAAACAAGCAAATTTTTATTATTTTATTTTATTTTAGCAAAGCAATATGTCATAAGCAAGCAAGCTTCTCCTTGTTATGCAAGTCTTCCTTTGTTCATGCAAATTCCTGCAAAAGAAAATTTGAAATTAAATTTTAGGGATGGAAAGAAAAATAATAAAAAAGAAACAAATTTTGGAATTTTTTTTAAAGATTTAATTTTCTGAATTTTTTAATTTTTTAAAAATAATTTTTTTAATATTAAACTAGAAAAAGATTAGATGTTGATTTTCAAAACTAAAAACTTTCACAAGTCCTCGGCAACGGCGCTAAAAATTGTTCATGATTCGAAGTTCATGAAAAAATCCATCGTTGTTGAATCACGCACAAGTTATGAAACCTAAACTTGTTAGAATCCTTTTAGCAAAGTGTGTAGTGGTAAGGATAGAATCGAATCCACAGAGACTTGTTCTTGAAAATTTAGTTATTAAAACTCTAACTTTTATCTTACTCAAGTTGAGAAATCCCTTGGATGAAGGTTGGATTTTTTTTAAAAAAAAGATCTTGTAGAAGAAAGCAAAAGCAAAATAAAAATATGAATAAAGTAAAGAAAATAAAAATATGAAAAAAGCAAAAAAGAAAGAAAGAAATATTAACCTTTTTGCGATGATTTGAATAACTAAAGTGAATAAAAAGAAATTAAGAGATTGGAACGAAGGGAAGAAGAAGGTGAACTAGTGAACTTGTTTCTTGTCGTCGCCTTGATGTTTCCCTCCTCCAAACGATGCTAAAAACTGAAAGAACTAATAAAAGAAAAAGAAAAGAATATGCATAAGATTAGGGATGAATTCATTGAATCAAACATAAAAAGAAGAAAAGAATTGCATGAAAAATAAAGAAAAATTAAAGGAGACTTAGGCTGAAGATAGTGCATAATCTTGAACAAGAATCCTTAATTTTATTCAATAATCTTTGATTACAAAACCCTCGATCTTCTCCAATATCGCATTACAACGCTTAAAACTCTCTTTTTTTTGGCTTTTCAGCTCTCTGGTGTACCTCTCTCTCTCAATAAAAACAGGTATTTATAGAAAAATAGGGATAAGAAAGAGCAAAAGGAGATAAGAGGAGTTGGCTATTTCTGAATTTGAATTCTTCCCTTATCTCTAAACTTGACTTGATTTATCCAAAAAATTTGTGAAAATTCAATTCTGATCTGCAGCTTATTGGCGTGTTGATTGCTGAATATTACTTAACAGATGATAAAATTCGAAACAGTGATTAACATAAGAGTTGTAGCTCTTTAAATCTTTTTTTTGGATCATCTTGAATCATCAGATTTGAGTTTCAGTAGCGAAAGTTATGAGTAAAATGATAAAATATATTCAGTCTGAATCTGAATCTAAATTGCTTCATCTCATTCATTGATCCTCTCTTTATCTATTTATCCTCAACGAAACTGACAAGGTCTTCAAAAATTCATTTTTCCTTTGAATTTTTATAGTATTTTCTTATCTGGTAAATCCAATATTCAAATAAGATAGCCTCTACATCCTCTGAATTTGAGTTGAACCCCGCTGATTTGAACTTTTAGATTTATTTGGATAGGATTCATGGTTATATTTTCTTTGTTATACTCTGCATAGATTAGGACATTAAGCCAAGTTATTTGCAAGATTTATTACAGAATATATGTAGGAATGTAATAATATTTCTGCAATATATGTGTCCAAACAAATGGCACCCCTTTAATTTGATCGTAATCTCTTGCTAGCACCAACCGGAGTAGTTCTCATCCCGAAAGAGGAACTAAGGGTGATCAATACTAGTCCCCACAACAAAAAGGAGAAAGGCTTTGTGTAGCATCCCGTTCCCGAGATACGTATCCAGATACGTGTCCTAAAATTTTTTAATCGTATTAATTCAATTTTCTTTCATTGTGTTTTTGGGTTGTGATTGTTTATGTTATTGTGTATCGGATTTGGATTCTCAGACCTAGAGTCAGTCTTGACCCGGACCGGGAACCCGATACAGCCTGCTACTCGATTTGACCTTTCTGCTAGTCCGATTTGACTGATTTCAGTTTCAGACACTGTTTTCTAATATTTTAGATTTTTCATGATTTTTTGAAATTTTTTAAAATTTTTCTGCAAAATCTCCAAAACCAGTGTCAGTTAGCATCGCTAACTGATTCCCGAATTTTTAGTTTTCAAATGGGATTGAATTTTCAGAAACAGCTTTCATACTATTTCTTTGAATTTTATTTTCTATGTAAAAATATTTTTTGAGATTTTTCTAAATTTATCAAAATTTGACCGATTCTGATATCGTCGGTGTCGCTGGAAGATTCTAAGATTTTAATTTCAAAATTATATTGAATTTATTAAATCTGATTTCATCGAGCATCTTAAAATAATATTCACTATTTTAAGAATTTTTCAGAATGTTTCTGAAACAGTTAAATTTTTGCCCTATTAAAATAATAATATCATTTACCGTCCTTTTCTTTTCTTGCTTTTTTCTTCTCCACTCCTCTACTTTGTACTCCCAGAATATTATATTAATTTAATACATAATAAAATATTTATTATTATTTTTTCTGTTTCTTTTCTTTTCCTTTAAGTTTTCCCTTTTTCATTCTTTTTCTTTCTTTTCTTTTCTTCCCATACCTTCCCCATGCTCTGCAGCAGCCGCCTGCAGCAGCAGCCTGCAGCCCCTCTCCCCCCCATTTCATCATCACCCTTTTCTTATCTTTTCTATTAAAATCCTCCCTCCCTCCTTCTCATTTTCATTTCATTTTAACTCCAAACCTCCTTCAACCAAAAACCAAACCATCCCTTCATCACCACCGCTGTCTCCACCATCATCGTCGCCGCCGCCGCCCCCCTATAGCCGCCGGCCACCACTCCCCCACACCCCTCTCCACTCCACCTCCTTCAATCTCCACCAACCCCCACCACCTCCAATTTCAAACAAACCCATCACCACCACCTCCCTTCCTCCTCCAAAATTCACCACCATCTCAATCAAATCCACCACTCCCACCACCCCATCATCACCTCCTCCTCCTTCTCTAACTCCCCACCACCTCCAACAACCACCACAACCACAATAACCACCAAAGCACCAACACTACCCCCCTCTCCTGGGGCCTTAGGCCGCCCCCCTTCCTCGTCGGTCGCCCTCCGGCGGCAGCCAGGCCGCCGGCCACCCCTCCATTTCTTTATTTCTTTCTTTCTTTCTTTTTTCTTCTTTATTTCTTTCTTTCTTTTCTTTTCCCCTTTTTTCATAAATATACCACTTTCCTACATTCCCTAAAATACACTCCACCTCACCCCCAAATTATTTCCACATAATTACAATCATACCCCTCCCATTTTAATTCCTATTTCCTCTTCTAAAAATACCCTATTTTCTCTCTCTATCCTATCTCATTCCCTCTATAATATTTATATATATATTTATATTTATATATTTTAATATATAAATATGGCTAGTGGCTTGCTCGCACAAGTTCGCGGATTTCTCAGATTTTAACCTGGTATTTCATTTCGGTTTTACGCGAGTGCTTTATATTAAACTTAAAAATAACTACTCTTAATTTATTGCATGATATTGATATGTGAACATCGTATTACTACCGTAACATGCCTAACACTTGCTACTGTAATTTTTAGTGCCGACTCCTTGATATACGATTTAATATATAATATTGCACTCGGTATTTGCCCGACACTAACATGTTATACTTGACACGTAACATCTAACACCGACACTTGACATGTTATACTTGATATATGATTTATGACACGGCACTCGGTATTTACACTGGTACTCGGTATGTTATACTTGATTTCTGATGCACGGCACTTGATATTAGACACCGGTACTTGATATGTCATACTTGACACCTGATCCTGACACCCGGTATATGACATGCTTTCATGTGGTACAAGTACATTGACCTGACATCGTGACCCTTGACCGGACACTACCACCGCTGATACCTGTATTATATGGCATATTCATGACTATAACTTTTATAGGGACTTGGCATGGTTATTATATTATTACCAGATATTTGATACTCCTGAACTCTTGTACTCCTGAACTCCTATATACTTGAACCCCTAAAATAGGGAGGCTCCTGACATTACTCCCGATATTATACTCCTGTTGACCCCTGTAATAGTATAACCATGGATATTGGACTTTTGTGAATACCCTGTGGACATTATTATTTGACACTCTGTTATATTTAAACAACTTACACCGGGACGGGCGAAATTGATGGGTACCGATATACCTTCTGTGTTTATGGTGGCTATATACATGTTGTACAACTAATTCCTGGGATTCAACCTGGAGGCCACCAGGCGCTTCCGTAGGGTGTATTGGCACCCCTACTCCCCTGCCTGCCTGCCGGGTGTGCTATAATCCTCTGGTATATCCCTGTGGGAAACAGTGACACTATATTCCTGTTCGGGCGTATACTAAGACCTTCGGGCATATAGTAAGTCCCGGTACCTAACGGTACGTTCTGGCTCAGTACAGGATACTCCTGGACCGTTATCTCGGGCATGCACGGGACCCATTCTAAACATGGTTCGTCGTCCCCATCAATTTCCAATAACCAACATCGCTCGACTTGTATGCGAAAGTATATGGTACGGGCCATATACCGAAGCATACAAATTGAACGAGTCTTAATAATAACTTGATAATTGACTTCATGCCACATGACTTTTATTGTCATTTCCATACTTGCTATTTATTGTAGTTACTCTATGCTTGCTAATTTGATTATATGATATTTGACCTGCTACACTTGCTTTTATTTCATGCCACATAAATTCTGATGTCATTTTCATATTTCACTATTTATTGTGGTTATTTCATGCTTATTAATTTGGGTACATTATACTTGACCTGATGCACTTGCTTTTATTTATACTTACCATTTGGGTTCTTGCACTCGCTGGGTTGCCCACGAATAATCTTGGATTTGCATGTCCACATCTTGCACCTTGGATCGAGGTGGACCCTTCAGTTGAGGATCAGGCCTACTTCGAGGAGCATGCGAATCAGCCGTAGCTTCATCCTGTCTTTCCCCGCTCGCGAGATTCCCTCTTCCAGCTCATGAGTTCTTATCTTTTTTACCCTGTACAATCTACTTTTGTAATACCTGGTGATGTAATATTTATATAATATTATGTCACAGTCTGCGATGACTGAGTACTTGTACTTTTGTGTTGGAATGTATAACACCATGTATTTTCGCACTCTGATCCATGTATTGTATTGTATTGATGCTTAGCGTACATACGTGATGGTACCATCGCCTTGCGTATGTACGTCGCAGTGGTGTCCCCGTATCTGCGGGAGCAGGGCGCCACACTTTGTCGCCATCCTAACTCTTCAAGGAGAGATCATGCGGGTTCACCCTGATCTCATCAAGACCCAACAATGGACGACTGTCACAAACAAGAAGTCCAAAGGAAAGGCTAGAGCATCTTCTAGTAATGTGGTGAGCGTCTCTGTAAGAGAAACTGAAGAAGGTGTTGCTTTTCTCACCTCTTCAGGAGAAGAGGAGTTCGCTTTTGCTGCTGACATTGGTGCTCCTTCCAAGTAAAAGACTCTATCTGACAATAAATACTTGAAATAGTATGACGAACTGATAGCAAACTCTCCCCATCCAGTCAGGGAGACAATCGAGCATCCCACGAAGCAATCTATGGACAAATAGAAGGAGCTTCGCTATGCCAAAGCTCTTCAAAAAGGCGATGCGGGACTGTCAAGTCTCTTCCGCTTTGATGTCTTGGCCCAGCTTGCTAATATTCCTGCTCGAATTACTCTTTATGAGCTCTTGATACTTTTCAAGTCCACGAGAGAGGCTCTAAGGGAGGCACTGTCAAATTCTAAGATTTTCTTAGCCTAGATTCCTGCCATGCCAAAGGAGAAAGATGATGAACACTGTCATCAGGCCTCCAGATATCTCCACGTATTACATTCTCTTCAGAGGATATGCAAATCAAGAGAAAATATGACAAACCCATGTATTACACAGGGCACATTGGGTCAAATGAAGTGAGCCGCATTCAGCTTGATCCAAGATCCGCGTTGAGCATTATCCTCGCTAGGTCATGCAACACTTGAGAATCTCTACCCACCGATTGAGCGCTGCTCAGACTATCATTTTATGATTTCAACACCAATGGAACACCCCCTATGGGTAAAATGAAGCTTAGATGTCAGGTCGGGGACTTGTAATCTGAGATAACATGTTATGTCATCAATGCTGACATGTCTTACAATTTGTTGTTGGGACGACCATGGATTCGCCGTAACTCCATCGTCATGTCCACCCTTCATCAAGTGATGAAATACAGAGTGAGGAAGAGTGAGAACGCTGATCACTGAAAAGCATATGTTCAAGGGGGGTGAAACTGACTCCCTTATCTATCAAGATCCTCTTGAGCTTATTGAGGACCAACTCTAGAAGACCATGATTCTGACAATAAAGCTGACACTGAAACGGAATCAGAAGAAGAATGCCTCTGGGAAATAAATCTACTTGTAATGAGCGTTGATAAGCTCGATTTCAATAACACCGCCAATATTGAAGGTGAGTGCTTTATTAATGAGAATTTAGATTTGTCTTACCTTTCTGTGTTAACTTTTGATTCTGTACCATCAGACACTAGTGATAACATAGATAGTGACTTTTTATCTGCAATAAATGTTTTGACATCATTGCATGCACCAGTTAGATCATGCCTTATGGTGTATGAAAAGACCAGTGATGCGCAAGGAACCTTCTTTGAAGTGCCAGCCAAGCACAAGGGTCAGAAGCCAATTCTATCTGGAAGATTCGAGTCTGAGCCAATAACTCGTGAAAGTTCAAAAGATAATGATGAATTTTCATAATTTTCTCATTATGGTCCAAGTGCACGCCGTATGATGGAAAAAAAAATAGGATACAACTTTACTAAAAGATCTGGCCCGAACTTTGGTAAAGGAAGATGAACAGTACTTTGATCTTTCATCCTAAGAGGGAAAGCCCCAAATTACTATCAGAAAATTCGAAGGGCATTAGGTTATATGACAACACCAAGCCCATCAGACTTCAAATCTAAATAGTCTCTCTATCATGGTTACTCGTCAAGCACCTCACTATGGGAATCAGATGTCAGTCTTGGCATTATCTTTGAAAATATTTTAGTGAACATGGTTTTAACTGGCTATCTGGAAGAAGAAGATGAAGAAATAATTCAGTTGGATACCGATCCCTGGATCAAACACTTGAATAATCTCTGGGATATACGCTTTGAATAGCGTGAACCATCCACAGAGGATAAAGTAGTCCAAATCAATCTGGCAAGTGAGCCTAACCCCAAGCCTATCTTCGTAAGCGAGAGTATATAGACGTATTTGCTTGGAACTATGAAGACATGCTTGGTGTCGATCCACAGGTGGCCATGCATCGCCTCAACATCAATCCCGATGTGAAACCAGTCAAGCAGCAGCAATGATTCCATCCAAAGATTATAGAAGCAATCGAATCAGAAGTCAAGAAGCTCATAGACTCTAGTTTCATCAGGGAAGAACAACATCTTGATTAGGTCGCTAACATTGTACTCGTCCCCAAGAAGAACGGGAAGATATGGATTTGTATAGACTTTCATGATCTAAACGCCACTTGTCCCAAAGATGAGTTTCTTCTCCCCATCACGGATGTTATAATTGACAATACGTGTGATTTCGAGAGAATGTCCTTCATGGACGGCTTCTCTGAATATAGTCAAATCAAGATGTATCCAGAAGACAAAAAGCATATATATTTCAGAACACCACATAAAGTGTACTGCTACACATTGATGCCTTTCTAATTAAAGAACGCAAGTGTAAAATACCAACATGGCATGAATACAATCTTTCACGAGCATATATGCAAGACCGTAGAGTGCTACGTGTTTTTCATTATATTCGCAAAGGGAAAAACTTACAATAAAAGGGTTGAGGAGCTAAATTACAAGTATTCTTAAAAAGATTACAAGTAGCTCTCCTCAGAGATTCTGGAGAAGTGTGCCGATAGGATTCTGATCAGCGCGCGACCACTTTGTCCCTTTGACGATGCGAGCGATGAGATTCCCTTCTCGCCTGGTTCCGGGAATCAGAGAACAGAGGGTTGGTAGAACCCTCTTGCTGCTTCTCAAAATCGCCTTCAATTAGGAATTCCTTCTCGCCTGGTTCCGGAGATTCCTTGAGAAGAAGGACGATGTTAGGGTATCAACACCCTGGATAGAGAAAGCAATTCTCTAAAAGGTCTCTGAATTCGAGAGCGCACGGTGAGTTATGAAGAAGCCTCTGCTTGTGGAGTCCTCTTGTGTGTGTGCCTCTCTGTGTGTTTTTCTCCTTGTACCCCTGGCGGGCTATTTATAGGGAGAGCAAGGGTATAATCTTCCCTTGAAAATATGAAAACAGATTGAATCGAATTTATTTAAATCTGAAAAGTAGCCTTGCTGCGAGGCTAGGTCAGCTTCTGCGAAGCTAGAATTGGCAGGTCGGTTGATCTTCTTGATCCCTTCCATATCGTTGGAGGATTTCCCCTGATCTTCTTACTCGTTTTAGAAGAGTCAAGAGACTGTGGCAATCAACTGCCAAATTTGATCTCTGATTTGATCTTAATTGGATTTGATCTGATTGGATCCGATCTCATCCGGAGATTTGATTGGTCAAAGGTTGACCATAGCAGACCAATAGCGGAGCTGCCCGCATTGAGCTCGTAGCGGAGCTAGAGGCAGCTTCTGGCGAAGTCCGAAAGAAACCCTTTGGCGGAGCTGGAAGTCCTCTGTGGCGAAGTTTGCGAGTTAGCTTCTTGGCGAGGCTTCAATGGCTTCAAGGCGAAGTTGGGTGATATTAGCCTCTCAAGCGAGGCTATCCCTTTGGGCTCATGCGATGCTAAGTGTTAGCACCTTAGACCTGCTGAGGTCTGTTTAGAAACAATCTAGGTTCACTGTCTGCTTGCTGGATCAGTGGAGTCCAAGTTGCTTCCCTGTCCCTCGGAGATCGGTGAAAACTGGTCTTCAGCTCGTCTGTCACTTGTCTTTTGTAAATGTCAACAAGTTTAGACATTGTTCGGACCAATAAGATTCTTGTCTTTTTTAAGTGTCAACAAGACCCCCTTCAAAGTTTTCGAAAGTCTGCAATAGCTCAGACTTTGGAATACTTTGAACTGCTTTGATTGATGGAGAATGAACGTCGCCATAATGGTTAAGTTCAGCTTCGCTTTAAATCCTACTTTGGGATGTAGATTCGCCAAAGAATTGCACAGAGGTTCGTGACTCTGAGTAGCTTCGCGTGCGGGTAACTCCGCATCTGGGCTCCTGGAGCGTTTGTCGCTTTTCCCGAGGCCAACTGCCATGGGCCAGTTACGACGAGGATTACTCCTTTCTTCGTGCTGATCGAGGGAGATATTCTCCGATTTGCACGTTTTCAAGGGAAGATATTCCCTTTCTTCAAGGCGCAATAAGTGCCTCTATGAGGGAGACGTTTCTCCCTTTGCACGGTTCCAAGGGAAGCCGTCCCTGTTCTCAAGGCGCAGTAAATGCCTTAAATGCGCTCATGCTTCCACGCTTGAGGCGGCAGCGCTCAGGCCATGGGGCCTATAAATAGGACACTTGAGGTCCTCTGAAGAGAGAAGTGATCTGCTCTTTCCCTCTTCTCTTGGTTGAGAGAGATACTCAGATCTCTGAATTAGTGGGAATGCCCACTCTGGTCATTATCCGGCCAAGGACCGGTAAGTCTTAATCATTCAACGACTTCACCGATTTTAGGGAATTCATCTCCCTTAATTCAGCTTTAGCGGCTGCTTCAGGGATTAGCTTCCCTTGTTCTCCATTTAACTGATCTGCGGAGAAGGATTTCAGCATAGCTTCCCAGCGAAGCTATCATCTTGACTTGGTCAGAGAAAGATCACTGCATGTTAAGTCCGCTGCACAGGCAGAACTTGGGACTTAGTCTCTTCAAGGTTGAGCCAGTCTTGCCATATAGGTGAGGTTAAGATTGTGTCCCATAGGATCAGTCTGGCTTAACCGTATAGGCGAGGCTAGGACTTGGCGTTTGCTGAGCTAGCCCATCATCACTGTGCAAGCGAGGCTTATCCTCTGCTCCAATCGAAATCGGATTGCTTCGCCCCAAAGAATTCGGCTTTAGCGCTTTTGCAGTATCTTTTGTGTTTAACTGCTAACTTGCTCCAATTTTGCATTGCAGTGAGCTATATTCGCCGATCTTGTGTCTTGATGAAAGAGACCGAAAAGTTGCCTTATGCTTCCCCAGTTGAAGCTTTACTTTTAAGAAGGAGGAACAACTTGGGGCAGCTGATGTGTGTCCCAGAGGCTATTGGCAGCCTCTTATCCGAGATGATTCGTTCTGAGGTCAGGCTGGTAGCCACTTATCCGAGATGATCCACTTCGGGAAGGCGGATGTCACACCTGTGAGATCACTGACATCACTGTCAATTCCCATTATAGGTGATCTATCGTGTTGGCGGTGATAAGTTCATTGCCAATTTTCATCAAATGTAACACCCCATCCTCAGAATACGTACACAGTTATAAGTCCTGATTTTTAGAGCGTATTTTTTTATTTTATTTTCTGTTATTTAAATTCTTACTCATATAGCAGTACTGCATGATTTGACCTTGTTGGTAATCAGATTTGACCGATTTCAGTTTCAAATATTATTTTTTAATATTCTTGATTTTTCATGATTTTCTGGAATTTTTCAGAATTTAATTGTAAATCTTCAAAACTGGTGTCGACCAGTGTCGCTGACCGACTTTCGGATTTTTTATTTACAAATAGAGTTGAAAATCTAGAAACGGCTTTCACAGTATTTCTTAAAATCATGTTTTCTATCTAAATAATTTTTTTGAGAATTTTTAGAATTTATCAAAAATCTTGCCTACCCGGTGTAGACACCGTCTACAGTGGATTCCAGGATTTTTATCTTGAAAATGAAATTGAATTTCTGAAAACCGATTTCACTAAAAATCTTAAAATAATATTTATTATTTTTGAAAATTTTTGGGAAACTTTTCGAGATACTTTATTTTTCGGGCTTTTCTGGAGTTTTCAGTATTTTCCCAGATACTGGGAATTTATCCAAATATTCTACTTTTCTCTTTTTCCCATTTTTCTCTCTCCTTCCTCAGACGCGAGTTTCACCAACTGGATTCATCATTAAATGCAGTGATCCTCTCCATACTGCATTTAATGCTTATGGGCAAAATCAACTCAGGTCAAATCACCCATGCCTTTTTGTCTTTTCCCGTAAACACAACCTTATGTTTTCCTTTCTGGATGCAGCAATAATCTCCGCGTCCAGCTCTTATAGCGCAGACGCGGGCTTCAATTGAATGGAGACGCAAGTCTCCATTCTTGCGTTTCTTTGATTTGAATGGAGGGCAAGATGGTAATAATAAACTTTCCCTTTATATATATATTCACATGCACTCCCATCTTCTCCCTCTTTCATTATTCTTTCCTTCCATCTTCCATTTCCAGCAAGCCTCCAACAGCAACGAAGACAGCACCAAGCCCTTCCTTTGGCCGGCCACCTCCCTCTATTTTTCATCACATCCACCACCAACTTCTTCCACCATTTCCTCCACCATTCTCCCCTCCATCTCCTCCTCCATTTCCAATGATTACACCATCTTCTTCAACCTCTTTTCACCAAGAAACATCAAAGAAACTCATCCTCTCCATCAACTTCACCACCATCTCCACCACCACCTGCACCACCGTAGCCACCACCAAGCATATCATCTTCACCTCCTCGTCATCCTCTTTCCGACGAACTATAGATTCGTCCTCCGAAACATCGTTTGCAAAATCCCATTTTTTCAAATTGAACTATACTTGCACCTTCAACCTCTCTCCTTCTCTTTTAAGGCCGGCCACCTCCTTTGGATTGGGGGCCGTGCTCTTCTTCATCATCGGCAAGACTCTAGGGCCGGTACCCTCCTTTTGGATTGGGGCCGGGCTTTTCTTCGTCGGCAATATCGCCGTAGATTTTCTGGTAATCGTTCGCGATTATTCCGGTAATCGTTTTGGTGATAATTGACGACCACTTTAACAAAGAACTTATCGTCACTTGGTATTTTTCTCCAGGGGCGTCGGACGCATCAAAGGAACATTTTTAGGCGAGTAACCTTACTCGCCAAGACATGGATAACTTATTTTTATACTGATATTTTTATATCAACAACCATAACCCTCAAAAATTAGTTCTGCTCTCAGTTTGCCCTCTGTTAGTTGACTTGATCCAGTTATTAGTCGACTTGAAATCTTATTAGTCGACTACTTCCTTGTCTCAAGTCGACTAGCTTATTTGAGACGCGACCCTATGAGACGCGGCCTTATTAGTCGACTACCCCTTTATCCCTAGTCGACTAACTTTTTCCTGAAGACGCGACCCTATGAGACGCGGCCTTATTAGTCGACTACCCCTTTATCCCTAGTCGACTAACTTTTTCCTGAAGACGCGACCCTATGAGACGCGACCTTATTAGTCGACTTGGCCTTCCTCTATAGTCGACTAACTCCTTCATAAGTCGACTACTTGCCTCTCCCTAGTCGATTAACTTTGGCTGTCTGCTGTGGTTAATCACTTCCTTGAATATGGACCTTATCCTCGGGACTTGTATTATATATTGTTATTACATGACTTGTCACTTGACGAATATCACCTCTTGTCATGCTATCTCTTGACACCAGGCATGATACACTTGACTCTTATAATTATCACGATAACGGGAATGATAACCGGACATCATGTTTTACAAACTTGAATTACGTAATAGTACACATCGTACTCCTGATACTCCTGTCTTCATAATATTCCTGACTTGCTCCTGCTCATTCCCGAAATCAGATAATTATCTAAAGAACTCATAAAATGAGACAACTTACATCGGGTCGGGGGAAACATGCGACTATCAATATATGTTCATGTTTACAGTGGCACTAGGTATGTTGTGCAACTAAATTTCCGGTCTGACCTGTGGGCCTCCAGGCGACCGAGGGGAGTGCTGGCTCCCTCATTCCTGGTACCATCTTGATAAGGGCATTCCATAAGACCCTCATGTACGCCTTGCGGCTGGTTCCGAGCACCAGTAACGGAACGTCATGGACCGTGGTCCCGGGCAAGCACGGGACCCACTGTAAACATTGTTTGTTGATACCCTCGTTGGTTTCCAATAACAGCCTCGATTTACTCCTATGTGGATGTATGTGTGCTGGGACGCTATTACACATACCTAGACATATGGGTAGATCGAGTAATAAGTATAAATATAAAAATGGCAGAAATAGATTTATTCAGGCCCTATTACCTTCATTTTGTGTCTCCATTTCATGTTTACTGTACACGTACACTCAACACAGTTTTTGATGTTTAATACTGTTTGATCATATCAACACATGCATATACTTATCTCTTCATGACATTTGGCTTTCACCTGCATATTTGTTAGGGAGTTCTGACTCCCCTGAACTCGCATGTTCAGGTTCTGAAGCGTGGACTGAAGTGGAGCCCTCCACTGAAGATCAAGCCTATCTCTCGGAGCAGGCTGACTTGTCCTAGCTCCTTCTGTTCCTGATCCTTCCTACTAACTCGGGGATCTTCTTCTTCAGCCCGTGAGCACCTTTTGCTGTACAAATTATAAATTTTACTTTTGTACTTGGCTGTGATATAATGTACATGTACCGATATATCACGCTCTGTGATAACTTTGTAATCCTTATGTTGGAATGTATATGGATATATGCCACGTGTTTCCGTACTCTGATTCTTGTCTGTACTGATGCTTAGCGTATATACGTGAGGGTATTTCTGACCTGCGTATATACGTCGCAGTAACGTCCCCGTACCCGCCGGATCGGGGCGTTACATCAAAGGTGATCCAGCTTCCGGTGGCAAAATCTGCCATTATGTGGAAAATTATGGCCCTGTTCTCGTGGCACAACTGGTTACGACCTTGTGCAGGAGGAAGGCCTTTCGTGTCCAGTTGGTCTGGCTTGAAAGCGAATAAAACCACTTGTATGCCTTTTGCGTAAATGATCTTGCTGAGCAACTGAATCTGTTGTACGAAACACAACCTTGATGTAGCATCAATGTACCTTTCCTTTTGAATCAATGAAAGTTCATTTTCTGCTCATTTGATTTTTTGCCTGCCTTCATTGAGAATTTGGCTATAACGGGGCTGAACTTCGTGCGGAGTTAAGGACAGGATTCTTTTTGAATGAGCTTCGCACGATGCTGACATGTCGGCGAACTGTGCCTTTAGTGGGCTAAGGCAACCTTTTTGGCGAAGTTCTTGATGAACTTGTGCGAAGTCCGCACTTCGGCTCATTGGCGAGGTTAAGCCTTAGTGGCTGAATCAGCGCTTCTCGAGAAGGCGCTTTAGGCGTCGTTTCAAATTAATTTGAAACGACAGCCTGTACTCTTTTCGAGGCGTCGTTTCAGGCGCTCATTGGCCTATAAAAGTTCGATCGGACTGTAAAGAGGACAGATCTCTTCACTTGAAATTTTTAGAGACCTTTAGACTCTTCTTCTTCCTCTTTCCTTTCCATAAAAAAAAATTTGAAAGCTTCCGCAGCTCTTCAATGGCGCCCAAGAGACAAGCGGGAAAAGAAGTGGCAACTTCTGCAGCGGAGGGTCCTTCTCCTCCTCCGGTCATCGAACGACCAATCGCCGGTAGGGAACTTTTCCCTTTTGATTAGAGACTGTCGTCTCTCCTTTAAGGCCGACTTCTTGCTGTCCTTGAATAAATCCAACATGAGTCCAATTCCCTGATTTTACCTTGATTTCTTGATCAGGAATCCAAGAACTGAAGAGTTCTTCCTCAAGCTTCCACGCGAAGTTAACCTTTAGGCGGTTCACATCCTGTTGAACGACAGGATGCGAAGCTGTCCTTTGATATTTGACAGAAAAGGACCGTAATGCCCTTCTGACGAAGTTATCCTTCGAGGTTTTGTCACATCCTGTTGTTCGAAGCTAAGCTTCCAAAGCGAAGCTAACACTTGGATGTTTTCTTGCATCCTGTCCTCGTGTGGGATGCGGAGTTTCACTGCAGCTGCGAAGCTAAGCTTCGGGACGAAGCTATCGTTTAGGCCAATCCTTGCTCAGAGGGCGAGGCTATGCCTTGTCAAATTTCGCGTTCTGATTTTATCCCTCTTTCGGTTGATGAATTAATCATAGTTTCTCTTTGTTCCTGCAGTACACTATACTCCTGGTCCTTCAAACAACCTGTTCGGGAGGACCATGGGATCGGATGGCAATATCAGCTTGCAATTTCAAGGGCAGGCTTCTCTATTCAGTGAGCGTTCTCTCGTCAGAGATACGCTTATTCATGGTGGTGATCAATATACCACGAGGAGTATCCTAACCACAGCTCCCTTGAAGATGTCGACCGTCGAATTTATAGGAAGCCCGATTTCATGTTCGGGGATGCCGCACCAGACCCTGACCACCAACTACATGCAGGGGAAGGGCAGTGGATTTTCCAGTTGGATGGCGAGAGGTTCTACCTTCCGTCCAACAAGCGCCATTTTTCTTTGTCTTCCTTCCAGTGCGTGACGCAGGCTCGGAAGATGTCGTGGGAAGTGAGCCGGAGTACTGACTCTGTTCACATAGGAAAAATGATGCTTCAATCTCCTGGTTAAGCAAGAGCGGGGCCTCCTCATTGCATAATGGGCCTGCATCCTGGGAATGTGTCACGAGAGATCCCAGTGGGAGAGAATCCTGCAGTGGCGTTGACCTTTGGAAATCAATTCTGCAAGGTCAATGGGAACTACCTAGCTACTGACTTCAGGACTCCAGGCTGGATTCACCCTCCGAAGGCATGGTGGGTGGATTTGACTACCTACATCCTTACTCATTTCGAAGAGGATTTGGAGAGGCTGAACCTCTACGAGGCCGTCAGGGCGACCTGCTACGGTATTGAGATGAACGTGGCGTGCTTTTACGCCATTTTTGAATTGTATTGCCCAGCTTCAGAGACTTTCTTCACCCCTGTTGGCGAATTGGGTATGGCCTTGCATGAGATGTGGGAAGTCTCTGCTCTGCCTTTTGGGTCTCTTCCCTATGAAGAATACTTCCCGTGCGAGGCAGAATTGGCGCTTCTGGAGAAACAGGAGCCTGCCTTGTTCGAGACCTACAGGGAGTTAATGTGCCACTTGTATATTTGCTCCAGTATGCATGGGGGCAATAAGGGAACCTCCTGTAGCTTGAAAAGCTGGGGAGACTATTTGTTCCCAGATATGGAGAATGCTCCTGAGGCAGCACATTGCGGAGTTGCTGATGAAGACATCTTTGACCGGATGCAAAAGCACTCCCAAGGGGATCTAGTTGTGAAGGAAGACGATGGTCCCTATGAGCAGGGTGATGTTCTTCGAAGCTTCCATCATCAGGCTCGCAGGCCGATGTCCCGGAAGGCACTTCTGGCTGGTTTTCTAACAGTCTGGCTGAAGAGATGCGTGGTGCCGTCTTCTTCGGGTGACATCGTTCATCTGAATGTTTTGCTGCCCGCTGTTCGTTTGGTTCATGGTCGCCCTCTGGGACTTCTTTCGGTCACGGTGTGCTGTATCCAAGAGGCCTTCGTGCATTGACTGAGGCTTTTTGCAGGCCACCAACGACGAAGCGTGGAAAGGGGACCATTTCGCCCCGCGACGGACCTAACCCCAGAATAGGTCTGCTGTATACTTACTTGATGGCGTGGTTCGCCTTGCATTGTCCTTCTCTAATCGAAGCTAGAGAGGATCCCCCGCAAGATGTTCGAATGGCGCTCCTCCGCTGATTCGAAGGATGCTCATGGCAGAAGACTTACGTGGCTGAGGCCCGTAAATTAGTACGTCGCTATGACGTCTATAGTCTCTTCCGCAGTTTTCCCCGTATTCGGGGTGCAGGCTATGGGGAAGAGTTCAAAGATGCGGGGGAGGGGCATTCGTCCCTGAGCCGGGGAGTTTTTGAGTGGCTGGTCAATACCCGGCCTTCACATTTATTGTACTGGAGCGGGGATAGCTGCTACTTGGAGCCTTACGTCCCAAGTCGGTTTGCTCGACAGTTTGGATATGACCAACTGTACGTGGGCAACCCGAATCTCAATCTGGCTTTCATGGGGAGCCTTATTGATGGGGCCCGTGCCTGGCGATTCTTTACTGCAGGCGGTACTGGGGCGCGGCTGCGTACGCCGTTGAGGGCTCCCGATCTCCTGATGACCCTGTGCTTCTGTCAGTGGTATGCCACTTCTAACTCCACACCTCTCGAATTCAAGGTGAACAGTTCTGGTGTGAAGGTAATTTCTCAGCGGCTGAGGCAGAAGGCTTCTGAGAAAAGGGAAGGCAAAAGGGTTCGCACCCCAGGTATAGAGGAGTTTGTTGCTGTGGAAGACAACGAGGCCTCAGATGCCGAGAGTCCTCGCTTCGAGGTGGGAGCGGGGGCTGAGACTCCTGCAACTGGCTCTGGTGTGATGGGGACCGTTCCCCCTCATCGTGTAGAAGAAGTGGAGGAAGAGGATTCTGAAGTCCACTTCAAAAGAAAGCGGGCAGGTAGCTCTCGTAGGAAATCGTTGGCGAAGAAGCCCCGCCGCCAAGCTCCTAGATTGTCGTAGAGGGTCATCCCTCTACAACGATTCCTCCTGCTGCCCCATTAGCAGCTGAACCGTCGGTTGCTGAGCCGACTAGCGGTGAATTTGCACCAGATCTGGGTAAGATTAACCCCGTCCATATAATACGTCTTCTTTGTGTGTTCCCATTGACTTATTATCAATTCTTCTTGATTGTAGGAGCTGAGGCAGCTGGAGAGTAAGGGGAGCATTATGATCCCCTATTTACTTATAGACCTGAAGCTGGTTCTTTTGCCCGTCCGGAGGAGTCCGGAGGTGATGTGGCCGACATTGGTCCCTCGGGCGCTGGGACTTCTAAAGGAAGTCCTGTGGCATCGAGCTCTATTGGGTGGTCCACAGGATACTCGGCAAGCAAAAGCGAGCCGGCTATTCGTGCTGATTCCGCCAAGAATTTTTCGATGGAGCCCTGGAGACTGATGTGGCTGACGAGATGTTTGAAGCGACATCATCCTTTAGTATTGTCGTAACCTCTTGGCTTCTTTTACATGTAGTATCCCGACTAACCGCAGTCTTGTTACAAGTGTTCGGCCTCAAGATGCATCAGCTTTAAGAGAGCCAGAAGATTTCCCCGAAGGGTCAAGGGGTGACATGAGCGCTTCGACCACGGCTGATGCTGCTGTCCTGGATGCGCTGTATGGCGACCTGCTTTCTTATCGGCCCAAGTCAGCCGAAGGACCAGAGGCTGAAGGGGGAGCAGTTCCGGAGGTGTCCTCACTCCCAACTATATCAACGAGTGAGGTGCCGACAATTTTGCCAAGTGTGGAGCTGAGGGTGATTACAAGCCCTACTTCCCCAACTCTGGTAGTTGAGCCTGTTGTTCAGGAGATGGTTGTCAGCCCTACCTCAACGGTGGCTAGCGCACTGATTTCTATGAAGACTCCGCAGAGATCACTGACAATCTGCCCTGCAGTTGATGTTCCCATTGCTCCTTCCACGATAGTGTCGACCAGGCTGGTGGATTTCTCTGAGGTTACCTCTCTACCAGAAGTGGCTGAGGTTGAGAATGACTATATAGGTGACCTCGTCAATAGCTTTTATAAAGGCTTAGGGCGAACTATCGACCTGGTTTTAAAGGGCTCGACTATGCCGTTCTCAAAGTTAAAGGTGGTCCTCTCCCGTGGCATCGAAAGCATTCGGGATTTTGAGGGGTATCACCAGGCTACTGCTTTGGAACTCCTGGTGGATGAATTTGAGAAGGATGTAGAGGAATGGCGCCGTCTCCGCTGTTTGGACCTGGAGTCTTTAGTTGATGAGCAGTTCCGCGTCTTGTCGCTCAAAAGCACGAGGCCCGGCTTGCCGCTCAAGAGGCTGCTAAGGCTATCTCTTCTGACTTGAAATCCTTGGAAACAAGGCAGGTAGAGGTCGGAAGTGCGATTGACGCCTCCACCAGTGCTCTTCTTGACGCTGAAGACAAGATTGGGAAGGCTGAGGAAATGAACAGGAAAGCAAATCTTATTTTATCCAAGGCTAAACTGGTGCGTCTTGAAGAAACTGCGCGGCTTGAGCAGCTTAAGGTTCAAAAAGAAGAGCTCTTACAGCAGGGATTGTCACAGAGGGCAACTGATGTAAAACCACCTGGATCGCAATCACCTTCAAATCACAACCAAAATTTAAATTGCGAACAAGATAAGATTTGGGTTTCCACCCCTTGCACGGGCTTCTCACCCTAAACTCGAGAGCAGCAGAACTCTAGAATTTAACAAATAATTTGAGGAAAAGTTTTAATCATTCATTCATTCATTAATTGATTTCAACAAGGCAGTCTAGGAGGCCTTATATAGGCTTTACAAAAAGAGGACTACTGGGAAATAACCGATGTGGTACTAAATGTCCACAAAAGAACAAAAATAAAAGACACAAATAAAGCTAAAACATCTGCTATCAATAAAGTCTGAAACAAGTCCCATCTAAAGCCATAGAAGACCAGCGCGTCGCCTCCTGAAGTATACTCGATCGAACCTGCTCCTGGGCGGTGGCATGATGTCCTCATCAATTCCCCCCGGGTGGAAAGAACTCGACCCTGTCGAGTGTGGGGGACAGAACTGCTGTCTGCTGTGATAGTGCTCCAGTCGATCAGGGTCAAGATGCTGGAGGTCTTCCTCGGTAATCCAAGAATTTTCCGAATCAGGTTTTCCCGTCCACTTAATGAGATAGCGTCTCGTCCCTCCATCTCCAGTAGAGATAATCTGATCATCCAAGATAGAATTTATATGTTCTGTTGCATAGGACATTTTAGGGGGAAGTGGAGGTAGTGGGGGGCTCTCAGAAAGAAGGTCTTGGCTTGGCTCATCCACAAATGGATCAGAAGGGGTATCAAAAGTACCTCGATATGGAACCAAATCCTCAACATTAAAGGTGCAACTGATGCCAAAGTCAGATGGGAGATCCACCACATAAGCATTTGAATTGATTTTTTTGAGAATCTTGAATGGCCCTGCACTTCGCGCGTGTAATTTCTTCACGGTTCCTGGTGGAAACCGTTCGGGTCGCATACGGACCATCACATAATCTCCGACATTAAAGATCTTAATCGGCGATGTAGATCTGCAGAAGCTTTATAATCAGTATTATTTTTCATTATCTTGTCTCTGACTTCCTCATGTAATGCATGGATATGGGATGCAAATGCTGATGCGGAGTCTGATACCCTAGAATGATGATGAGCCATGGGAATTAAATCAATGGGTTGCCTGGGCTTAAAACCGTTTACTATTTCAAAAGGACTGAGACCCGTAGTCCTATTGACAGATCCGTTATATGCAAATTCAGCCATAGGCAAAATGAGATCCCAAGTTTTTAAATTTTCTCCAACTAGACACCTGAGGAGATTTCCTAGCGATCTGTTTACCACCTCGGTTTGACCATCTGTCTGCGGGTGAAAGGCGGTTGAGAATTTCAGCTTGGTGCCCATCTTATGCCAAAGTGTCTTCCAGAAATAGCTAACAAACTTAACATCCCTATCAGACACCATGGTTTTAGGTATCCCGTGCAACTTTACGATATGATCAAAGAATAAGATAGCCACTCGAGACGCATCTGAGGTCTTGGAACACGGGATGAAGTGAGCCATTTTTGAGAATCGGTCAACTACCACTAGGATAGAATCATGCTTCTTTTGAGTTTTGGGCAGCCCTAGTATGAAGTCTAGGCTCACGTCTTGCCAGGGGCACTTAGGTACAGGAAGAGGAGTGTAAGGTCCGGCAATCTGCTTCTGTTGCGTAGCCAGTTGACACGTGCGACATTGGCTAACTACTTTAGAGACATCTCTTTTTAGACTCGGCCAGTAGAATCGGTGTTCAACGGCCTCAATTGTCTTATTCTGACCGAAATGTCCCGCCAGACCTCCAGCATGTAGTTCCCAAGAGAGAAAATCCCTGAGAGACGTACGGGGAATACACAACTTACGGAATCTGAAGAGATAACCGTCTTGGAGGAGAAAACCGTACATCTCACGAACAGGGCCGTCTCGTAACGTGACATAAATTTTCCCAAAATCGGGACATGATTCATACTCCTCTTTTAATTTCTCAAATCCAACCACTTCTGTGCTCATTGCCACCAAGATCGTGACACGTCGACTCAGCGCATCAGCGACCTTATTCTCGATGCCTGCTTTATGTTTGAGGACAAAAGTGTAATCCTGCAAGAACTCCACCCATTTGCTATGCCTTGCGTTTAATCTCTTTGGGAGTTGAGATACCTTAACGCTTCGTGATCTGAGTACAACACGAATTCCTGTGGCAACAGATAATGTCTCCAATAGCGCAAAGCTTGTGTAACCGCATAAAATTCTTTATCATATGTGGAGTAGCGTTGCCGGGCATCATTTAATTTTTCGCTGAAATAAGCAACCGGGTGGTTTTCCTGACTCAGTACCCCACCTATTGCCAGTCCCGATGCGTCACAAGTTACTTCAAAAGCTTTTGAAAAATCAGGGAGACGCATTACGGGAGCTTCCGTCATCATCTTCTTTATTTCAGCGAAAGCTTTGGAGGCAGCAGGAGTCCACTGGAAGACCTCACTCTTTAAACAGTCGGTGATAGGTGCCATGATAGCACTAAAATTCTTGATGAACCGACGGTAGAAAGTGGCTAACCCGTGAAAACTTCTGACTTCCCTAATCGTCCGGGGTTGTGGCCACTCGGTTATTGCCTTCACTTCTCAGGGTCTGCGGAAACCCCCTCGGAGGAAACCACAAATCCTAGGAAGATAACCCTGTCTATACAAAAAGCACACTTTTTGGATTTGCATAAAATTTCTCAGCATGGAGTGTGCAGAGGACTTGCCTCAGATGACCCACATGTTGCTCCTGAGTTTGGCTATAGATCAGTATGTCATCAAAATAGACCACCACGAACTTACCGATAAACGGTCGAAACAATTGGGTCATTACTCTCATGAAGGTGCTTGGAGCATTGGACAGTCCAAAGGGCATGACCAACCATTCATATAACCCGTCCTTAGTCTTAAATGCAGTTTTTCATTCATCCCCTGGTCGGATTCTAATTTGATGGTACCCGCTCTTAAGATCAATCTTGGAGAAGATTGAGACACCTGACATCAGATCTAGCATATCATCAAGACGGGGAATGGGAAAACGGTACTTGACGGTAATTTTATTGATTGCACGACTATCCACACACATACGCCATGTACCATCCTTCTTTGGCGCCAAAAGTGCGGGAACCTCACATGGGCTCAAACTCTCTTTGATGAACCCCTTGTCAAGTAGCTCTTCCACTTGCCTTTGCAATTCCGCATGTTCAGTTGGGTTCATTCTATAGTGGGGCAAATTTGGTAAAGTTGCTCCTGGGACTAAGTCAATAGCATGTTGAATGTCTCGCATAGGGGGCAACTCACCTGGAAGATCTTTTGGGAGGGTTTCAGAAAACTCCTCCAGAATTGGTTTAATATGCTCGGGAATCTGCTCCTCGATATCCCGGCTAGCCTCTCGAGCCACGAGAGCATAACAAGTAGAACCATCCTGCAAGCTCTTTTCAATTTGATCGTGGCTAATCAAATTCATTTCCATCTTACCTTTGCCCTTATCAACCCTTTTTAATGGATTTATAACGTCCACTTTATCTTTCCCTTTACCAGCCTCTTTCTCTCGGGTTGGCGGCTTCGGTTGATTTGGCATAATCTTCACCTTTTTCCCATTATGGACGAACGAACACTGGTTGGTACGTCCATGTATGGTCACGTCTAGGTCAAATAACCATGGTCGACCCAAAATGATATGACCTACATTCATGGGGAGTATGTCACACCACACATTTTCTGCGTATGTGGCAAATTGGATGGGAATTTGACATCTCTCTTGAACATCTATAGATGTAGCATTGATCCATGTAACCTTGTAGGGGTTTGGATGCTTCACCGGTGTCATCCCCAAGGTGGTGATTAGCTTTGACGCCACAGCGTTGATGCAGCTGCCACTATCCACTATTACCTTGCAGTTCTTATTGCCAATTTTCGTGCAAGTTTGGAATATGGCAGTCCTTCTCCAGTCGTTGAGTGGTTCAGGCTGGGTTAAAGTACATCTAACCACTCCTAATTGGGTGCGAGCTACATTAGGAGGTAAGCTCGTCATTTCCACAGTTCGGATGCACCCATTAAATTCATACTCTTCGACAGAGGCATCTGAGTCATCATCTTGTTGGTGCACAACTTCTTCTCCATCATCCTCTCCTTCTATATCTTCAATGGGAACTTCGACAAAGAGGGTTTTGGTTTGACTCGGGCACTGGCTGGCAAGGTGACCATACCCTTGACACCTGTAGCACTGGGTTCTAGGGTTGACTTTTTCTGGTTCGCTTACCGTTCTCTTCTCGGATGCAAAGGGCTTTGCACCAGAAGGACCTGCTGGTTTGACGCTAGAGGAACTGGAGGCAGGTTTACTTAGGGTAGGAAGTGTTCGGTTGAAGCTTGGCTGGCCAGTAGTGGTGGTTCTAGAGTTATCCTTAAAGTTACTTCGGGTAAAATAGGATCCTCTAGACTCATCTAAGTTGGTGACTAGCTGATATGCATGTTCTAGAGTCGTGATGCCTCGAGCAATGAGCTCTCGGCGATCATCATCCCTAAGACCAAACCTGAACCTAGATAGGGTCTGTTCGGGAGATTCTAACTCGATGGCGCCACACCGATTCAGATATTCATCAAACTTAGCAATGTAGTCAGCGGCTGATTTGTTTCCTTGGGTCCATCGATTCCATTTGTCCAACAATTGTTGACTGAATGATGGTGGAACATACTTCATCATAAACTTCTCTTTCATGCTTTCCCAAGTGTCCACGGGGTCTTCCCTTCTGTACCTCATCATCCTCTCTAGGTTTTCCCAGTATTGCCCAGCTTGTCCCGTTAATTTCATTACGGCCAGTCGAACCTTTCTTGACTCAGACATGTCATGCCAACGAAAAGATCGGTCCATAGCCAACTGCCAATCTATATAGACCTGAGGGTCTAAACGCCCGTCAAAAGAAGGAGCATCAACTTTAACGCTCCTGATATACTGGGCATCGGCATCAGTTGTTTGGTAAGGTGGGCCTCGCTCACGCCTCGGAGACCTACTGTCATGGCCTCGCTCACGCCTAGGAGACCTACTGTCATTTCGAGAACTCTCATCATCCCTGATTCTTCTCCTATTGGTTTCTAGCCTACCAATTCTAGTTGCTAGATCCCTACAGTTGACATCAACCTGATCCTTAACTTCTTGTATTTTCCTGTCCATGCTCTCTATCTTTTGTAGGATTGTGTTCAGGGTATCATGAATGCTAGGGTCCATTGGTGCTGAAGTTTCGCCTATAGAGAAAGTTCTACCACTTCTAGTATGCATGCAAGATTCTCGCTGACCCTAAATGTAAGCTGTCCTTAGGATATATGTTATGCAGGAGGAGTCAGAGATTAGAATGGTGAAAGATAATACCAATTTTAAGCTAATGAGACTAACACGTGATTAAGAAATTGTAATTGGGGACAGTGATAAAACACGTGCTGATACAGTTAATTTTCAAGATTTAATCAAGTAATCACAGATTCAAATTAATTTAGTTGCACAATTAATATTAGGTCGGTTACCACTCAAGATCAGAATCACACAACTCACTTATTTAGTGGGCAACAGTCAATAAATTCTATCATGCGACAGATTGGAAGAACTAGCTATTTTAATTAAATGACAGGAATAACTGACAGAATATTCAAAGTTACCTGGGAAGGCAACCGTAAATCAAACCTGAACGAGACTACTGTAGGCGCATAGTACTGGTCGTCACGAATCCACTGCCTCGAAAACGGTTCGATTTGGACTTGAAATGAGTCCTGAATGGCTGTCGGAAGTTATGATTTGCAGCCGAACTGAACTGAACTGAACTGAACTTGATCTGGTTTGACTTGAACCAGGCTGAGCAGATCAACCCTGAACCGGGTCTGGTTCGGCTTTGATCCAACTGGGCTCGCCTCTTTTAAAGGCCGGGCGGGTGTTGTTGAAACCCTCACCCGACACCCAACTCCCTCAGTCACTCCCGCAGCTAGGGCAGGGGACGGGCGACGAAAGGCGGCGGCGGCGATGCGACGCCGGCGGCGAAGTCGTCTGAGATCTCGCAGAGAAAGCTGATGGCGATGCAGTTGCGGCGAAGATGGCGGAGATCGGAGGAGAGACGTGGATCTGCGAGCGCCGACGAACCCAGGAGGAAGACGACGGGGATCTGGGGCGTCGACGATGTCGGGTGCGGCGTTGGAGACCTCCGGCGACAACGGTTTCGTGGAACGGAGGTAAGGATGAAGGCAGAGATGTTAGAGATCTCCGGTGGCGGCGACTTCAATGGTGGAAGGCAACGGCGACGGCGACAGCTTCGTCGGATCTGACGATGATGGCGGTGGAGGACGTCAGTTGAAGAGGTTGATCGGCCGGCGAGGCTTCAGAACCCCGATCTAGGCTCAGTAAGCCCCGACGAGGCTCGGATCTGCTCCGACCTGCTCCTTTCTGCTCTGGTGACGCAGTTAGTTGGTGGGGTTTGCCGACGGCTGCGGTGGAGATCTCGTCAGAATTGAAAGACGAGAGGGCGGCTGTTGAGGATCTGGATGTTGGGAAAGGGGATGGAGGAGGTGATGGCAGCGCTCAAGGTTGTCGTGGTAGGCTGTGGGGGCGTCGGGAGGTGGTGATGATACTGGTGGCGTGACTGTCGGCGGGCTTGTTGAAGGAGATGAACAGTGCAGGCGGCGGCGGGCTTTGTTGGAAGTGGAAGGCGTCATCGTCGATGAGATGGGGAAAAGCTCGAGGCGAGGGCGGCGGTGGTTGAGAAAGACAGTGGCGGTGGGTGGCTGATGAAGATAGTGGTGGTGTTGCAGCGGGCGATAGGTGTCGACGGCGGCGGGATTGTTGCTGAGGAGGAGATGAACAGTGCGAGATGGGGAATTTTCAGGGATTTTTGAGGTTTTTTTTTTTTTGAATTTCACTGTAATTTTCTTTTTTTTTTTGAACAGTGTATTTTTTTTTTTTTGAATGGATCTGGAACAGATCTAGGGTTTGGGGACTAAAAATTTGGAAGAAGACAATATTGAAGGGGATTGAAAACCGGTGCTCTGATACCAAAATTGATGTAAAACCACCTGGATCGCAATCACCTTCAAATCACAACCAAAATTTAAATTGCGAACAAGATAAGATTTGGGTTTCCACCCCTTGCACGGGCTTCTCACCCTAAACTCGAGAGCAGCAGAACTCTAGAATTTAACAAATAATTTGAGGAAAAGTTTTAATCATTCATTCATTCATTAATTGATTTCAACAAGGCAGTCTAGGAGGCCTTATATAGGCTTTACAAAAAGAGGACTACTGGGAAATAACCGATGTGGTACTAAATGTCCACAAAAGAATAAAAATAAAAGACACAAATAAAGCTAAAACATCTGCTATCAATAAAGTCTGAAACAAGTCCCATCTAAAGCCATAGAAGACCAGCGCGTCGCCTCCTGAAGTATACTCGATCGAACCTGCTCCTGGGCGGTGGCATGATGTCCTCATCAGCAACTTTGGCGGAGGTTGAAGCTCGTCTGACCCAGGCAATGGATTTCAATGAGGCCGAGCTGAGGTCGCAAGCGCTTGCCCAGGCTGTTGATGACAGGAGGACGAGGTTGGACTCCCTTGGAGAGCGGCTCAGATCTTACAGTGTGCGCCTGTAGCTCCATGTACTTTATCCTTTTGGAGTGAATGAAAATTTTTTCTTCTTTTGTCGAATCTCCAATCTTGTTCTTCTTTCTGAATTGCGGTTCCAAATTGTATTGCAATTTCTTGAGAACATAGTTCTTGTTAGGTTGGATGATGAGACTTGGCTATCTATCAGTTCAGAGGTCGTGATGACATAACTGGTTGAGACGCTACCAAGCCCGAAATCGGTCCTTGTCGGATCGAAAGATGAGACCTGTCTTTTGTAAATGTCAACAGGGCTCGGAATTGAGACTTAGCTGTCTGCTGGTTCAGAGGTCGCAATGACATAACCGATTGAGACGCCACTAAGCTCGAGGTAGGTGAAACTTATCTTTTATAGATGTCAACAAGTATCGAGACCTGTCTTTTGTAAATGTCAACAGGGCTCGGGGTTGAGACTTGTCTTTTGTAAATGTCAACAAGCTCGAAATTGAGACTTGGCTGTCTGCTGGTTCAGGGGTCGCAATGACATAACCGATTAAGACGCCACCAAGCTTCAAAATTTGTGATACTCGTCTTTTGTAAATGTCAACGAGTATCGAGACCTGTCTTTTGTAAATGTCAACAGGGCTCAGGGTTGAGACTTCTCTTTTGTAAATGTCAACAAGCTCGAAATTGAGACTTGGCTGTCTGTTGGTTCAGGGGTCGCAATGACATAACCGATTGAGACGCCACCAAGCTTCAAAATTTGTGATACTCGTCTTTTGTAAATGTCAACGAGTATCGAGACCTGTCTTTTGTAAATGTCAACAGGGCTCAGGGTTGAGACTTGTCTTTTGTAAATGTCAACAAGCTCGAAATTGAGACTTGGCTGTCTGCTGGTTCAGGGGTCGCAATGACATAACCGATTGAGACGCCACCAAGCTTCAAAATTTGTGATACTCGTCTTTTGTAAATGTCAACGAGTATCGAGACCTGTCTTTTATAAATGTCAACAAGGCTCAGGGTTGAGACTTGTCTTTTGTAAATGTCAA
This sequence comes from Agave tequilana, assembly GCA_038442645.1. Taxonomy (NCBI): domain Eukaryota; kingdom Viridiplantae; phylum Streptophyta; class Magnoliopsida; order Asparagales; family Asparagaceae; genus Agave; species Agave tequilana. The sequence goes on from JAVJIF010007494.1 coordinate 44,725, forward strand.
CAAGCTCGAAATTGAGACTTGGCTGTCTGCTGGTTCAGAGGTCGCAATGACATAACCGATTGAGACGCCACCATGCTTCAAAATTTGTGATACTCGTCTTTTGTAAATGTCAACGAGTATCGAGACCTGTCTTTTGTAAATGTCAACAGGGCTCAGGGTTGAGACTTGTCTTTTGTAAATGTCAACAAGCTCGAAATTGAGACTTGGCTGTCTGCTGGTTCAGAGGTCGCAATGACATAACCGATTGAGACGCCACCAAGCTCAAGGTTTTGATGGAATTTGGGAAAAGGTCTCGTTTTCATGGGGAGAAACGAGGGAATCACTGTCATAGGTTTAATGTTAACGTAACAGCGAAATGTATATGTGGTCTTACCATTCTATGGATGAGAATTGGTAAGTGACTTTGGAGGTCTCGCTCTCACGGGGAGAAACGAGGGAATCACTGTCATAGGTTTAATGTTAACGTAACAGCGAAATGTATATGTGGTCTTACCATTCTATGGATGAGAATTGGTAAGTGACTTTGGAGGTCTCGCTCTCACGGGGAGAAACGAGGGAATCAAACGGGAACTGGTCCCTTAGGATTTTTAGCAAATCCCCAGCTGTCAACGGGTTTGATATGCCTTTACCAACTACCGTTTGAATTGGGCTAGCCATGCTATTCCCCTCAGCATGATGAGTTGTCGAGGACTTATGTTGGGCTTAAAAGCTAACATTTTCCTCTGTCCTTAATCGTTAAGGATATTGGATCGTCTGATTAACGTATGTGTAACCCTGACTCTCCTTTAAGACAACCAGTATACGGCCATGTTCCTACTGGTTTATGGTTGTGTGATCTCGCTTGGAGGAAGAGAAAGGCTCTCTTTGTGTGTACTTTGGACACGGAGATCTTGATCAGAGGTGTAGTGTTAACTTGATCATAAGAAGGATCCTTGATTAAGGATAATACTTCTTTAAGAACTTGCCATTGATCGGCATCATGAGTAAGTCGCCATCTGAGGTCATAAGGCGGTATGCTCCGTTTGAATAGACTGTTTCTATTACAAACGGTCCTTCCCATTTAGGCTGAAATTTGCCCTTGGTCTTGTGCGTCATAATCATCGGTCGTCTGACGGCTAAAACCAGGTCTCCTTTTTGGAAGACTCTCTGCTTGACCTTCTTATTGAAGGCTTTTGAGATTCGAGCTTGATATAGCTCAATATGCTGTTGAGCATGTAGCCGCTTCTCATCTAAGGCTTCGAGTTCTTGAAGACGCAATCGATCATTGTCTTCTGATGTGCTCTTGGTGGTCAGAGCGACTCGCAATGATGGCATCTGGATTTCCAACGGGATGACTGATTCGCACCCATATACCAGGGAAAAAGGCGTATTGCCTGTCGGTGTCCGAACCGTGGTTCGGTAGGCCCAAAGACATTCACCAAGCTTTTCGTCCCAATCCCGCTTGTTCGAGGAGACGAATTTCTTGAGTAGCTTGATGATTGTTTTGTTGAATGCTTCCGCCAAACCGTTAGCGGCGGGATTATAGGCAGTTGAAGCCACATTCTGAATTCGGTATTTATCGCAGAACCGATAGAATACTTGGCTTATGAATTGGGGACCGTTGTCGTGGATGATCCGCCTAGGGACACCAAATCGATGGATGACATGGTGCTTGATGAAATTAACCACATTAGAGGTTTTGACTTCAACCAGTGGTATAGCCTCCGCCCATTTTGAAAAGTAGTCGGTTATTGCAAGGATAAACAGGTGACCTCTTATCGAAGCGGGGCTAATTGGCCCTACGACATCTACTCCCCATGCTTCAAATGGCCATGAAGCAACAGTCGGGTGGAGCAGCTCCGAAGGCTGGTGTATGAAATCCGCATGAATCAGACATGCTTTACACCTTCGTGCATATTGGATGGCATCGGCTATCATAGTTGGCCAATAGTATCCAAGTCTGTGCAACCTGTCCTTAAGTTTTGGACCTGGCTGATGAGCTCCGCAAATGCCGTCGTGTGCTTCTTTAAGCACTTCCTGTGCCTCTGAATTGGAAAGGCAACGGAGGAGGAGACCGTCATATGAACGACGGTAAAGTATCTTCAAAGTCGGATCGTAGTAGAAACGGAGAGACCTTCGTCTGACGGACGCCGCTTCTTTAGGATCGTCTGGAAGCAGACCGTGCAAAGCATAGTCAATGAGAGGAAAGCGCCAATCTCTCGGCTCAAGATCCATGGAGACATTATAGACTTCTCGAGTTCTTAGCATATGCTTGGAGCATACAAGATGTCGAGTTGCGACTGTGAGGTGATACTCGGTGTCGGCTGGCAAGGCTAGTGTTGTTGCTAATGCAGCAAGAGCATCCGCCTTGATGTTTTGAGATCGAGACACATGCCCGATATAGCAGCATTCAAATAGGTTGGCCAATTCAACGGCCGTATGGTAATAAGGCACCAAGTCCTCATGGCGGACTTCGTATTCGCCTTTAACCTGATTGATGATCAGTTTTCAATCGTCATAAGCTTCGAGGTAGCGTACCCCCATTCCATGGGCGAGTTGAAGACCGATGAGAAGAGCATTATATTCTGCTACATTGTTGGAGCATGATTCTGTCAGAGAAAATGCTCTGGGCAGGACATGATTCTGTGGGGAGATAAACACAACCCCCACTCCTGCAATAATCTTGCCTTTATGGCCCATTCGCGATGCTCCATCGAAGAACATCTGCCACACTTCCTCTTTTGAGGTTGCATAAGACTCGAAGACTTCATCAGGGATATCTTCGTGAAGTTTTGAATGCTCCGGAACTGGATGAGCAGCCAAGAACTCTGCAAGGGCCTGGCGTTTAATCGCCTTCTGAGGCGTGAAGATCATGTCGTATTGAGACAATAAAAGTGCCCACTTAGCCAATCTTGAATTCAATGATCCTGGCTTCGTCATAAGAAAATGCAATGGGTTTACTCTGGAGATGACATGTATGGTCTGGCCGACCAAATAATGTCGTGTCTTCTGAACAGCGAAGACGAGAGCTAAACACTCTTTCTCGATAGGGTTGTAGCGAGATTCCGCTCCTATGAGTGTTCTACTCAGATAATAAATGGCCTGCTCGTGGCCATTGTTGTCCTTTTGAGCGAGGAGGGCACCGAGGGAGTAGTCCAGAGCTTTTACATAAAGCAAAAATGGTTTCCCTGATGTAGGGGCCGCTAAGACTGGAGGCTTTGTGAGGTACCTCTTGATGTCTTCATAAGCTTCCTGGCAAGCTTGATCCCATACGAAGGAAGTGCCCTTTTCATGAGCCGGGCGAACGGTTGATAGCGGCCTGAGAGATTTGCGATGAATCTTCTAATGTAAGCCAGTCTGCCTTGCAAGCCTCTAAGCTCTTTGAGATTCCTCGGTGGATGCATGCTCTGAATGGCTTTGACTTTGTCTGGGTCAAGATGAATCCCTTTTGATGTGACAATAAACCCAAGGAACTTGCCGCTTGAAACTCCTAAGAAGGATTTTGTCGGGTTCATTTTCAGTTGATGAGCCCGCATTATGTCAAACATCGTTCTCAGGTCGCGAAGATGTTCATTCTTGTTGCGACTTTTGACGGCAATGTCGTCGACATAGCACTCCACCATTTTTCGGAGATGATCGCGGAAGATTGTACTCATTGCCCGCTGATAGGTTGCTCTGGCGTTCTTCAGTCCGAAGGACATTACAGTGTAGCAGTATACCCCCAATGGTGTTCGGAACGAAGTATGCTTCTCGTCGTCGGGATACATCTTGATCTGGTTGTACCCTGAAAAGCCGTCCATGAAAGACATTCTTTCGAACCCGCATGTGTTGTCGATCATGACGTCGGTGATGGGTAATGGGAATTCGTCTTTGGGACAGGCCGTATTGAGATCACGGTAGTCGATGCAGATCCGTATTTTTCCGTTCTTTTTGAGGACGGGGACGATGTTGGCTACCCAATCTGGATGTTGTTCCTCCCGGATGAAGCCACATGCAATGAGTTTGTGAACTTCGGCTTCAATAGCTTCTATAATGTTCGGGCAAAACCGACGTTGTTGCTGCTTGACTGGCTTGACGTCAGGCTTGATGTTTAGACAGTGCATAGCGACCTGCGGATCAAGTCCGGGCATATCTTCGTAGCGCCATGCGAAGACATCTATATACTCTCTTACGAGTACTATCAATTCTTCCCTTTCTACAAGTGATAGGCTTTCACTTATAAAGATGGGCTTAGGGTGGTCTTGATTACCCAAGTTGACCTGCATCACCTTGTCTTCAGTAGGTGGTTCGCGCGATTCGAATCGCTTTTCCCATTAAAGGTCTAATTGTTGGGCCCATGGTTCCTCGTCAGTGGCTTCTGCGGGCTCCAATTGACTGCTTGAGGTCATATTAGCAGTGAGGTTTTCGAACATTCTTCCTATAATGACATCTGAATCCCACTCGGAGGATGAGGTTGAATGTGATGGAACTGATCCATCGTCCTTGGCTTGAACCGTTGCTGACGATGTGGGTGTAACATACCCTAACCCCCTGCGTGTACTATCATAGTAATTTGCAGGCTTCCCTTTAGGCACAAAGTTCCGCATCAAACCGCGCCTTCCTTTTCTGAAATTCAGGCCTGCTCCATGCTTCAAGTCGTATCCCATTTTCTTCATAATATGGCGCGCTGACTGCGCGTAATGAAAGAATTATGGAGTGTCTGAGTCTGAACTTGAATCTGAAACCGTGGGTCCCCGTGGTTGGGTTCTACCGAAGATTATCGATAACTGACCTTCTTTGGATGGCGGGATTACCAAGACGGCTCCTTCTGCGGATTCCATGGGTGTACTAGATGCACTTGGCTTATGTAAAGGCATGTGTAGGGAGCTATCCGTAATGGATTCAAATAGCCCAACTGTCGTGGGATAATCAAAAGAAATATTATCATTAATTACCCATTCACCTTCATCCTCTGAAGGAGTATTACATAGGGGATTATTGAGACATGCTATAATTGGTTCACCAATCATAATGGCTGGCATGCCTGCTTCGGATTCTGAATCCGCCTCGTTGCCACTTTCATCATCGTCCGGCAACAGTTCTTTGAGTGCTCCACCAGCCTCTTGGTACAGGAGAGCGTCAGTGAAGTAGTTTTCCACCCTTTGAATGGTTGCTTTTCAGCAAAAATAGTTCGTACTGTCGCGTCATCTTCAACATATTTGAAGCATTGGTGCAGAGTAGAGGGAACGATCCAGTTGGCATGGATCCATGGCCGTCCCAGCAGCAGGTTATATGATGTGTCAGCGTCATTGACATAGCATGTCACTTCTGACTTCAGGCTCCCGATTCTGCAACGAAGTCGAATTTTCCCCAGTGGATGACTGCTCCCGGCGTTGAAACCGTATATTGTAGTAGTGGTTGCGGACAACTTGTACAGCGGTATGCCGAGAAAGTAGAGAAGCCTTTTGGGGATGATCCTGAGTGCGGACCCCGGATCGACTTTATTCTTTCAATGCACGTTGAACCGATATATCCGGTGTAGTACAGAGGTCGATCGTGCTTGTTGTCTTTGAGAAGCATATCTTCCGCCGTGAATGTAAAAGCAGGCACCTTGGATTGTGTATGATGACATTCTGGGCAAGGAGACTGAACGTCGTTATTAGGGATCTCAGGCATGCATGTCAGAAAGGATTCTGAATTGGCTAGCGCCTCCCAGAGTTCTTCTCTTGTCTCTTTTGAGAGGCGAAGGAGCTCGTGTATAGTGATACGAGCTGGGATATTGGCCAGCTGAGCCAATATGTCAAACCAAAAGGGCGTATCAAACCCTTGGCCTGGTGCTTTCTTCAACACGTGGTCGAATCGTACCTCCTTAGGTCTCTCTTTTCCCTTGGTTGGGATTGGAGTGGATGCTGGTACTTGTACTGACGTCGTTTGCTGCTGTGTCTCGTCAGTAGACTTTTCATACTGCCTCAAGTATGATTTTCCAGATCGGGTGCCCGTCTGCTGAGGCGTATCGGCTTACGCCGTGCAAGCAAACTTTTCCCCTTCTGAATCGCTGAGAGAAGCTGATGTAAAGTTCCCATAGTCTGGCAGGATGGAAATGACATTGTAAGATTTGCCCTTTGACTTAGGCTTCTTTGAATCCCACTAGACGTCTTGGACGAGGTCTGAGTGTATCCACATGATTTCCCCTGTCTCTAATGTTAAGGGAACAAGACCCTTATTATCTTGAGCTGTAGCTGGAGGATGCTTGACTTCCAACCGTGGCGCAGGGACTGGATAAGTTCCGTCAGGAACTGTGACCTTTGGAGTTTTGCCGAACTCGAGGGTCACCATATTGGCAGTGACTTTCTTCTGCTCCGTCTTCAACGTCAGAACCCCGGCATCGACCAGGGCTTGTATTCTGTCCTTGAGGACATAACACTTGTCAGTAGGATGGTGGATCATCCTGTGGTAGAGGCAGTATTTAGGGTCGTTTGTGCGCCCTATCTCATTGGGACGCCGAGCATCTGGCAGTTTCATTTTGTTCCCTTTGTGGAGCAGATGGACTATCGTGACCACCTGATCGTCTTTGAAGGAGTACTGCTTTGGAGGGAACTTAGGCTCCTGATTGTTGAAGCCGCTCTTCTTGGCCTTCGACTGCACATCTCCGGATAACTCCACAGACATAGTCTCTTTGCCTTTAGCTTGAGAAGATTGCGGTAGGTCGCTACGCCCTTTGTTGTTCATCCCCCACTTGCCTCTAGGGGCGGATGGTTCGAACTTTTTAGCCGACTTCTCGGCTATCTCTGCTTGTTCGACCAATTCCTTCCAAGTGTGGGCTTTGATAGCCCCCATGCGAACTTCCACTTGGTCTAAGAAGTTGTGTCTGCATGTCTGTAAGAGCATGGGTAGTGGCATCCCTGCTGGGCATATCAAGGATAAGTTTCTGAACCGTTCAATATAGTCACGGACAGATTCGCCCTTCCTCTACACAGTGGAGAGGAGCTTGTCCATGGTTACTTCGGTATCGTCCTTATAGAAACGAGAGAGGAACCGAGTTTCCAGGTCGATCCAGGAGTTGATAGAGCCCGGGGGAAGACTTCGGAACCAGTCAAATGCCACCCCCTTTAAGGTGTCAATGAATAGCCTAGCCATGATGGCGTCATTGCTTATAACATTACCAGTCTGAGACCGGAAATAGTAGATGTGCTGATTTGGCGAGCTCTTTCCGTCATAGGTATGCAACGTTGGTGGTTTGAACTTCGGTGGATATGGCACCGAATCCCACTCCGGTGGATAAGGACGGACTGTCCCTACCTTCTTTAATTCATCCCTCTGAGCTAGGGATGCGATTTGAGCCTGGAGGCCCTTAAGGACTTCGGCGTCTAAGGAAGAACCCTCCTTGGATTTCTCCGGCTTTGGTTGCTCATTGCTGAAGTGTTCCTCCTCATCGTGATTGCTCCCGGCATCATTGTTATTCCGGTTACTGAGGAGTTGAGCGAGCATCTGTTGAATGTTGTCCAGAGCCTCTTCTGGGTTCTGGAAGTTTGCTCCTGAGCTTCCAAACGTCGACGAAGGTCGTCGTTAGCATTATCAGCCATATTGACTGATGCTTTGTCTGTTCGCACCGAGCTAACTGTCGCCGAAGAGGCGTACCCACTATCTTAATCTTCTTCGTCTGATGACTGGAGTAATCTTCTGGGTTCTGGCGAAGCTAGGGCCGTCGAGGAAGAAGGTTGTTTATAAGTGTAGGGTATCGCCACCCTGGATCTGGTGTTTCGGAAAACACCTTCTTCATGCACCAAGACTTCGCCTAAGCCTGGGCTATAATCTGGATCTGGGGAACTGTAGGGGGTGTCGTCAGCTATTTGTCTACCCCTGCGCAGCTCTCGTCCTCTCCCAGTCATGTTGACGGATGCGGAGGCTGGATCTCGTGAGGTGCTCTTTTTGCGGTGTTTCCTCGGGGCCTGTACCGATAGCCGATCAAAAACTGACCGTCGTCTTGGAGGCGTGGCGGGGATTGGTCCCAGCCGGCAATGGACCGAGTGGAGTGTCACCAGCTGACATCCCACTTGTTGACAACAGGGGGAAGAGGTTTGTCTATCCGTCAACAATTTCCTCAAATCAGACCCGGTTGGGTCTCCGCAATCGAGCGCAAAGGCTCTTTTGGATCGCACATAGGACGATGTCCTGCTTCTTTTATCCCTGCAGATGGGATTAGCACTGAATAGTGCTTTGGTTCTAGCTTCGCCACAAAGCGCAGGCTTAGCGCTTGACGAACTGGAGAGCGGAGCACGCTGCGGTGCTTTACCCGCTATGCTGCTGCGAAGGTAATTAGCCTTAGATGGTACTTTGGCTTCAGCTTCGCGGTCATGGACCCTGGGCGTACGCTGTGGTAAGTAGCTTCGCTCATAAGAACGAGGCCGGCACGAGGCATTGCTGCTCTTAAATTGGATGATGGTATGATTGCCGTCGTAACTTTATGATTGGAGCAGACAGGCATCCTACCTTTTTCTTCGCGAGAGAGGCGCGGTTTAGGCGCAGCTACGCCTGAAGCTTCGGTTGGAAACTTCTATTTAGGCTTACATACCCGCCTTGGCAGAGGAGACTTAGGTTCACAAGGAACCTGATTAGCCACACGCGAGGCTGAGGGGTGTTGGCAGAATTCTGCTTCCGGTTTCTGCTTTGAAACCTTGGTCGTGGAAACCTTCCTATACTTCCGTGCTCGAAGCATTGGGCCACCCCCAGAGAGGACTTCTTCAAATCTTCCTTGATCGAACTGAACCACCAAGTTCTCACAAGTAAAGGAATCAGACTGCGGAGGTGCTTCCTTGTTGCGCCAAATAACCGCAGTAGGTTCGTAGAGAACCTTTTCTGTCTCCGCAGAGACTTTCCTTGAAGATTTAGCCAGAGGGGCTCTGGCTGTACCGGCTTTTCTGAATTCAGAGTTAGACCCGAAGGTCTGTTCGTCGCATTGCGACACTTGATTCTCGGCAGTGGAGAATTTCTTCCCCAGCGGAGTCGCCATCTTATTTTTCAATATATTCGCAAAGGGGAAAACTTACAATAAAAGGGTTGAGGAGCTAAATTACAAGTATTCTTAAAAAGATTACAAGTAGATCTCCTCAGAGATTCTGGAGAAGTGTGCCGATAGGAGTCTGGTTAGCGCGCGACCACTTTGTCCCTTTGACGATGCGAGCGATGAGATTCCCTTCTCGCATGGTTCCGGGAATTAGAGAACAGAGGGTTGGTAGAACCCTCTTGCTGCTTCTCAAAATCGCCTTCAATTAGGAATTCCTTCTCACCTGGTTCCGGAGATTTCTTGAGAAGAAGGACGATGTTAGGGTATCAACACCCTGGATAGAGAAAGTAATTTTCTAAAAGGTCTCTGAATTCGAGAGCGCACGGTGCGTTATGAAGAAGCCTCTGCTTGTGGAGTCCTCTTGTGTGTGTGCCTCTCTGTGTGTTTTTCTCCTTGTACCCCTGGCGGGCTATTTATAGGGAGAGCAAGGGTATAATCGTCCCTTGAAAATATGGAAACAGATTGAATCGAATCTGTTTAAATCTGGAAAGTAGCCTTGCTGCGAGGCTAGTTCAGCTTCTGCGAAGCTAGAATTGGCAGGTCGGTTGATCTTCTTGATCCCTTCCATATCGTTGGAGGATTTCCCCTGATTTTCTTACTCGTTTTAGAAGAGTCAAGAGATTGTGGCAATCAACTGCCAAATTTGATCTCTGATTTGATCTTAATTGGATTTGATCTGATTGGATCCGATCTCATCCGGAGATTTGATTGGTCAAAGGTTGACCATAACAGACCAATAGCGGAGCTGCCCGTATTGAGCTCGTAGCGGAGCTAGAGGCAGCTTCTGGCGAAGTCCGAAAGAAACCCTTTGGCGGAGCTGGAAGTCCTCTGTGGCGAAGTTTGCGAGTTAGCTTCTTGGCGAGGCTTCGAATGGCTTCAAGGCGAAGTTGGGTGATATTAGCCTCTCAAGCGAGGCTATCCCTTTGGGCTCATGCGATGCTAAGTGTTAGCACCTTAGACCTGCTGAGGTCTGTTTAGAAATAATCCAGGTTCACTGTCTGCTTGCTGGATCAGTGGAGTCCAAGTTGCTTCCCTGTCCCTCGGAGATGGGTGAAAACTGGTCTTCAGCTCGTCTGTCACTTGTCTTTTGTAAATGTCAACAAGTTTAGACATTGTTCGGACCAATAAGAATCTTGTCTTTTTTAAGTGTCAACACTACGTAGACGATATTGCAGTGAAGAGCCACGACAAAGGTGATACATAGCAGATCTGAAGAGACTATTCGACATCATACAGGCGCATCAACTAAAGATTAACCAAACAATTCTTTCTTGGGGTGGCCAGTGATAAGTTTCTTAGATTTGTTGTAACATCTAAAGGAATTCATCTCGATCCTGAGAAAATCCACGCCATTCAGGGAATGCAGCCTCCAAGGAATTTCAAAGAACTTAGAGAATTGCAGGGACATGTGGCCTACATCCTAAGATTCATATCCAATCTTTTAAAACTTTGCAAACCCTTCACTAAGCTATGAAGAAGAGAGTCTCATCTGTATGGGACAGTGCTTGCCAAGAAGCGTTTGAGAAAATCAAGAGATACCTCACACATCCACCTGTTCTGGCAGTTTCAGTATTAGGGAACCATTCCTAATATATGTTAGAGCTATAGATCATTCATTGGGCACTTTACTAGCCCAGAATAATAATTAGGGCCATGAGCAAGCAATTTACTCCTACACAGGACCATGACCGGAGTCGAGCATCACGACAATCCGGTCGAAAAAAAGTTTCTAGTTTTGGTTTTCGCCATCCAGAAGATGTGACACATCTTGTAGGCCAGACTATTCACGTCATCTCAAAAATCCATTAAAATTGCTTCTGACAAAGCCATCTTTGTTAAATGGTCAATTGGTGAAGTGGGCTATATTTCTCTCACAATATGAGATGTTGTTCCTGCCACAGAAAGCTCCAAAAGGTCAAGCTTTGACAGTTTTTTTGCTGAACATCCAGATTCAAAAACAACTAAACTTTACGAAGATCTCCCATACAAGATTACTGAAGTTTGTGTAATTCAGACATCTTTTGAAGAACAAGTATGGCAACTATTCTTTGATGGCGCATCAAAAAAAATCGAAGCAGGAGTGAGGTTAGTATTTGTAACTCCATAAAACTACGTGATTCCTCGTGCATTCTCTTAGCTGAGCTGCATTCCAACAATCTGGTGGAATACAATGCTCTATTAATTGGAATGCAACTTGCATAAGAGATTGGCGTCAAGCATCTCGATGCATACGGTGATTTGAAACTCATCGTCAACGGTTCGCGGGGAGTATAAAGTCCGACATAAAGATTTGGTGACCTACCATAATGCAACCACCAATATGGCAAAGAAGTTTAAATGCTTCAACATTAACCATGTATGTTGCCAATAAAATGCACATGCAGATGCATTGGCATCCCTTGTCGTTTCATTGGCACTTCCAACCGGAGCAACAGAGAAGGTACCCGTACATAGTCGTGCCATGAATTATTCAAAGTTCACCCTTGAAGATAATTAGACTCCAGAGCGAATCCTTCATATTGAAAAAGTTCTTGAAATCTCAATGGTCCGGAACTTAGGAATTGGTGATTCCCATTTATTGACTATGTCTTATATGGTATATTACCCGATGATTCTAAGGAGGCAGCTGTCATCAGAAGGGAAGCACCTCGATTCTAATGTAATACGATCACACAAATATTATATCGCAAATCGTATAATGGGATCCTGCTTCGCTGCCTTTTCCACAAAGAGGCATAGGAAGCCCTGAGGGAAGCTCACAACAATATGTATGGAGCTCACCGACTTGGAGATCGACTTTAAAGACTTAGTTACTATTGGCCAAAGATGATTTCTGATGCCGTCGCCTATGCTAAGCAGTGTCACACCTGTCAGATCCACGGTGACTTCATCCTCTAAACACTAGGACATCTTCACCCAACATCTTCTTTATAGCCATTTGAGATGTGGAGAATAGACGTTATCGAACCCATCACCTCTCCAACATCCAAAGGACAACAATTTATTCTAACAATAACTGATTACTTTTTAAAATGGGCGAAGTTATCCCTCTGAAGGAAGTAAGGATGTTCGACGGGATCAAGTTCATGAAGCATCATATCCAATATCGCTTTGGCATGCCACGATGAATCATCCAAGATAATAGACCTTAGTTTGTCAGCCAAGCATTTCAGAAATTCTGTAATAAATTTAGAATTTAGAGTGTACCTTCAACGGCATAGTATCTAGCCGCCAACGACCTTGCAGAAGTATTCAACAAGACCATCAGTAAACTTCTCAAGAAGTTTGTCTCAAAAAGTCAATGTGACTGGAAAGGGAAGCAGGGTGAATGCCTCTGGGCATACCGAACAACAGTGAGAACCCCAACAAAGGTTACGCCATTTTCCTTGATGTATGAATGTGAAGCCGTATTGCCATTGGAGATTCAGATTCCATCTCTGCGTATTGCCCTAGCAATAGAGATGACAAACAAGGACAAGCATCGATCGAGCCTCCAAGAATTAGAAGCTTTGGATAATAAATGACTCCAAGCTCAATAACAAATCAAGTTTTACCAAGCTCGAATCACTAAAGCCTTCAACAAGAAAATCAAGGAACAGATTTTCAAGAAAGGCGATCTTGTCTTAGCTGTCAGTCAACCCATGGTCATGACACACAAGGCCAAAGGCAAATTTCAGGCTAAGTGGGAAGGATCTTATGTCGTAGAGACGGTCTACTCAAACAAAGCTTATCGCCTTTCAAATTTAAATGGTGATACGCTAATGTCACTCAACGGGAAATTCTTGAAGAAGTACCATGCCAGATCTTGTTTCACTTTTAGCCTTATCACTCCTCTCATGATCAAGTTAACATTACACCTCTGATCGAAGCTTCATCCTGATCAATCAGATGAATTAGGGTTTGAGATCCAAGATGCTTGGGCGAGCGCAAAGGAAAGCTTCCTCATTCAACGGATCACGTCACGGTCGATTGCGTCGAGCCGACCAAACATTATTGATATTATGATGCATGATTCAATATCGAAGAAGTGAAAAAGCTAGAAACTTCAAGTTTAGCCTTTTGACTCTTCTCATGATCAAGTTAACACTACATCTCTGATCGAGGCTTCACCCTGATCAATCAGATGGATTAGGGTTTGAGATCCAAAATGTTTAGGAGAGCACCAAAGAAAATCTTCCTCATTCAACAGATCACACCACAATCGATCGACACTGAGCTGACCTAACATTGCTAACATTATAATGCATGATATCAATATTGAAGAAATGACAAAGCTAGATGCTTCAATTTTAGCCTTGCCACTCTTCTCATGATCAAATCAACACTACCCCTCTAATCAAAGCTTCACCCTAATCAATCACTTGAGAACGTGAAACTCATAAACACTCAAATATCTTATTAGTTCTCATGTATATTCATGAGTAGAAAATCATCAAAGCAAAGAGCGATTGTACTCTTGGGCCAACACCATCTACACGTGGGGAACTCATGTTATAAATCAAGGGCCTATATCTATGATTAATTGAACTAAGATTTCTTGATGCTACATATATCATGAGTAGAATTTCCTCTCACTACTATGACATAATCTCTCTCATCTCCTCTAAAGATCAAGAAGAAAGGAACTTATTAACTGGAGAGAAGAATCTCCATCAACTCGGCGTCCTTGAGATCGTGCAACATTCGATATCCCCTTCGTGATGGAATCAGGTATGCATAAACCCTTTTTTTCCTTTGATCTTGATAAAGAGGTCTTTATTATATGCATGTGATCTTATTTGGAATAATATTTAGATCAACAGTGGACTGATGTAGGGGAGCTCTTTTAGGAATCCTAGTTGTATTATGCTTTCTTATTTTTTTAGTTTTCTTTTTCTTTCTTGTTTTTTCCTCTTTGGTTTGTTTCTGAATAGGTTTATAACTCTTTTATTGGTTTGTTTTCTATTTAGAACTCTTTTGTTGGTTTATTTCTATTAGATTTGACTATTTTGTTGGCCTTGTCTATATAAAGGCTTTTGAAACTCTTTGTAGACATCTTGAAATTCAATAAAATTTGAGAAATTTTCTTTCTTTTATGGTGAGTTCCAGAGTTATTCTACCTAGCGTTTTATTTAGGGCTCCTTGGCGTTAGAACGAGATTTAGCTGGCGATTTTGCTTTGATATGCCTCTCGAGAGCTGAAAATTAACACATATAGGAACCCTTTGTTAGAAGATCAAGCATCGATCATGAGTTACAAAAGTAAACACATACCGGTTCTAGAAAAAGAAGAATAATCTTTGTTTGAAATGATCGATCATTTGAAGTTGACATCCTATACCTCACGTGTTGTTTTCATTTATCTCAAAAATACCAATCACCAGCAGCAGTAGTAGAGAGTGAGATCAATGAGGATGCCTCAAGCTCTCTCTCAAACAGTACTCTCCAAAAACCCCAAAGCAACAACGCGCACGCACAAAAACTTCAAGGTGGTGATGGCGCGCAGCTGATTAATAAAATGCAACTCTCGATCGATCGACTCTCTGGAGCTTTAATTATCGCATATATAAATATCAATTTCCTTCTTTCTTAATTCATTCCCATTTTAATTCTACTATCTAGTTATGGATCATAATTCCACAAGCTATCTCCGCCCTCGGACGCATCGGGCGAATCATCGGAGCCGTTGGGGCTGAGCCTGGGCGGGGTCATGAGCATCCCTTGCGCCATGTTTGCCAGCAAATTCGGCATGTCGAATATCTCCTCCTCATCCATGAACTTACCTCCCTGCTGCTGGCCCGCTTCCGCTACTGCTGCCTCTCTCAACGACGATGATGACGACGATGTTGCACCTCGATGATCATGCCCCGGCTCGCCTTCCGGTGGTAATTTGGGCATCAACTCGGCCGCGGCCGCCGCGGCCGCAGCGCGAATATCCGACGGGAACGCGGACGCGGGCACGGGCCGGGACGCGATGGCATGCGGGAAATTGAGCACGGCTTCCGATCCCCGCAGCGCGTGGGCGGCCACGTCGTAGGCCACCGCGGCCATCTCGGGAGTTGGGAAAGTGCCGAGCCAGATTCTGCTGGTCTTCCTCGGCTCCCTGATCTCCGACACCCACTTGCCGCTGCGGCAGCGGATGCCTCTGTAAGTAGGGTGCTTCCCCGTTGCTGCAGTGGCAGCCCCATTCGACGGTCAGCGCTGAGAGGGGGAGGGAGTTCGGGCTGAGGCTCATTGCTGCTGCTGCTGCTGGTGGTAACATGAGGAGATGATGATGACTGAGACTGTCCAGGTGGTTGGGCGCGGCCGCTGCTGCGGCGGCGGCGCACGTGCGAAGGGTGGTCGCGGTGTTGGTGATCGGCCATATATGATGGTGTCGCTGTTGAGAGGCTGTGAGAAAAGCGGGCGCTGAAAAAGGAGGGAAACGATGGGAGAATGGATCAATGTTAAAAAGTTGACACTCGATTTTTTTTCTTTTTTTTTCAATATTATATAGTGATCAAGTTGCTGCTGAGGAATTGGGGGAGGAGGCGTGGGGGGGGTACGTGAGGGAGAGCAAATGAGGGTGGCATTTAAGGAAGGGCGGGAAGCGTGGGCAGAGCGCCGGCTGGGGCTGGTCGGACGCGCTGTGGGCTTCGATGGAGCGCGGGGCCTGCCGTCGTGTGCGTGTGAGATTTTGGGATTTGGAGAATTTGGAATTTTGGATATGGCTAGCGATTAGCTGTTTCCTGGGACAAGCAGTCACCACCATCAAGTCTTTGTACTTTTTCTAGTGTTACATATTTACTTGTTTTTTTTTTTTTTTTTTTTTCTATTAAAGGCTAGCACGAAATAGTTTATGGTTTACTGGCTGGTGAGTGGGTTGTGAGTTGAGCGATGGTGGGTTCCAGGCGTTGGAATGGAAAACGGGACGATTGGACAAATCTTGTTTTGAATAGGCGTGGGCCTTGGATTTTTTTTTTTTTTTTGCCATCTTGATTTCCAGTCTTTTGAGACACGATACTACTACAGTACTACTAGCATAAATGTTGTATATAGGCCCCTGTGGACTGTGGGTGATATATGAGAAGCTCACACTTAGGGATGTCAATTGGACCGGGTCGGCCCGGCCACCTGCATGGGCATGGCCCGGGATAGCTTGGGAACGGCCTGGCCCAGGCAGGACCCGGCTCGGGTCCGGGGTATTTACGGGCCAGCCCCGGGTCCGCAAATAGGCGGCTCATGGCCTGGTGGGCCGTGCCAGGCCCAAAAGCAAAGTCCAACGGCTCTAATAGCCGTTGGGAGGGGGTATTTGATGGGAGGGGGCACCGCCTAATCCCAACAGCTATTATAGCCGTTGGGGAGTTTGCAATTTTTTTTTGCAAAAACTCCCTAACAGGTATATGATGTGTTTTTTGCAAAAAAAAAATTGCAAAAAATAATCACTTCTCCTCTATAAATACCTCAACTCCCCCCTCCCCCAACTTCATTTCACACAACAAAAACTATTCCTCTTCATCTTACTCAAGCTCTACAAGCTCTTTTTTTTCTCTACAAGCTCTTTAATGTCTCTCTACAAGCCTCAAGTCCTTGAGCTTTACAAGCTCTCTCTGCAAGCTCTACAAGCTCTCAAGGCTCAAGTCCTCAAGCTCTACAAGCACTCTCTCTACAAGCTCTTCAAGCTCTCTCTAGTCAAGTTCTACAAGCTTTCACTATAAGCTCTTCAAGCACTTCAATCTGGTATTTATATTCTTATAAAATACGATATTAGTCCAAAAAATGGATGCCAATTCTAATCAAGCTGGATCTAATCAAGCTTCTGGTTCTAAATTTCATGGTAATTTAAATATTAGTAATGATATGTGGGAAGCCCTAAATATACCACTAGACGACACTCTACAAATTCCATACACACAACTGACACTATGCATAGATTTTAATGCTTCTTCTGATGTATCTAGCATTGTTCCTCATATACCTATTAGTTCCCCCGAGGTATCAACTACCTCCACAACTCTTAAATCTGGTATTTGAAAATATTTTGATAAATTAAATGTTAATGGAGGTAGGAAGGCTCAATGCAAGTATGCCCAGTTGTTTCATATTTTTTCCCAAAAATGCGGGAACTGGTCCACTTGCCTGACATATTAAGAGCAAACACCCCGAGCACCAACCACGACAAACCTAAATTAGCACTTTGGGTGGCACTTTAGACACTTTTAGTTATAATCGTGCAACAGGTAAAGCAAATTTAGAGAAATATCTTTTTGGTCTGAACAGCCTTTTAGTATAGCTGAAGACGATGCATTTACAGATTATATTAGAAGCGCTCATAATCCTGATTATGAGCCGCTCAGTAGGAATACTATAAGATCAAAATGTTTAAAGTATTTAAAGAATAAAAATAAATATTAGTCGCAATTTTATCATCTTTGCCCCATAAAATTGCACTCACTTCTAATTGTTGGGAAGCCCTTAACGGCTATCATTATATTGTTATTACTGCGCATTTTATTGCTTCTGATTGGATTTTAAATACAAGAATTATCAGTTTTAAATAATTTCCTCATCCGCATAATATTTAAATCTTAGTAAGATTATAATGCGTGTTGCTAGAGAATATAAAATTGATTCTAAAATTTTTGCTGTTTTATTTGATAAAGCTACCAAAAATACTGCAGCAATGAGACTTTGAAAAATTATTTAAAACTCGTTTGAATTTTTCATATTCGATGTGTTTGGCATATTATTAACTTGTATGTACAAGATGGTTTGAAAATAATTAATGATTATATTTAAAAAGTAAGAGATATTATTATATTTATTAAAAGTAACGGCCCAAGAAGACAAACCTTCAGAAAAATTTGTTCGGGCTTAGGGTTACCTGCTAAAAATTTCCTTAAGATGTAAGTTTTCGTTGGAACTCAACACATAATATGTTAAGTAAAGCGATTCCTTATAATGAGGCAATAAATATGTTTATTTCTGTAGAATTGCCTAACTGTTTTATTTCCGATGAGAAACGGCAAATTTGTGAATGAATTTGTGAATTGTAAAAAGATTTGAAAGAATAACAAAATTATTTCTGGTATTTATTACCCAACAACAAGTATATGAGTTAGCTTAAATAAGTGAAATATTTTCTGAATGTAAAAATATTGATTTTATAAGAGGTATTATTGCTCCCATGGAGAAAAAATTTAATAAATATTTTTAAAAAATTTATCTTTTATTTTGCTACTATTATGGATTCTAAGATTAAATTAATGGATATAAATTTTTACTTGAAATTTTTTTATGAAAGGATGGACTATGACGATAGTTCTGCACTAATGTGGACAGATATTGATTCTTCTATAAATAAGTTATATGATTTTTATGAAATTACTTATGAAAATAAACAATCTTCTTTATCTCAAAGTTCTTCAACCTCTACTAGCAGAAGTTAATTATTTTCTGATCTTTTATCAGCTTCCAAAAAATCTAGAACTCCTGACTCTTTAAATGAACTTCATTATTATATACAACATGTTGTGACTCCTGAGATCGATCAAGACTCAGGATTTAAAAATTTTAATACTTTGGCACGGTGAAAATCACAGGCATCAACTTATCCTGTGCTTTCCATCATGCCACGTGATTTACTAACTCCTCCGGCATCTACAGTAGTTTCGGAGTCTACTTTTAGTACAGGTGATCGAGTGCTGACTGATACGAGGAACCGTCTGGCATCGAATGCGGTTGAAATGACCATATACGGGAAGAATGGCTAGATGCGAAAAAGATAAGTCAAAATAAAATAATTGACGATCTCACCGAAGATTCTCCAGAAAACTCCCTAGAAGATGAATGAAGACTTTTATTTTCTATTTATGATTGATAAAATGTATGAAGAATGAAGACTTGTACTTTTTATGTATTAATGATAAATTTAAAAAAATTGATTTATATTTCAATCGTATTTGTATCAATTATCCATTTTATTGGATCATTAATAAAAATATATTTTTTCATTTCACGCCTTGTAATATTCTTTTCTAATTTTATCACAACTTGAATAAGTAACTTTTGGGAATTATTTAGATTTTTTTGAGTTTTTAAATTTTTTTAAAGTTTTTAAAGTTTTTAATTTTTTTTAAAATGGCAGGCAAGCCCGGGTCTGACTCGGGGTTGTAGGCTGTCCAAAAGTTACTGGAGGTAGCCATTGAAAAGCAAAGTTTCAAGCTCTAGACGCGAGGGACTATCACCCGCGTCTCAGCATAAAGGCGCGTTGGCTCGACACCCGCGTCTCAGCATCAAGGCGCGTTGGCTCGACACCCGCGTCTCAGCATCAAGGCGCGTTGGCTCGACACCCGCGTCTCAGCATCAAGGCGCGGCGGCCTGACACCCGCGTCTCAGCCTCAAGATGCAAAGGTCTAAAACCGCGTCTCAGTTATAACCGCCTTGGTTGAGGGACCAATCACTGCCTACACGTAAGGGAAATAGCCCCCATCGTGGCGTGTCTTTAGCAGGCACGTGGGTTAGTTACCGCCCATGTAGCGGGGAAGTGGCCCCTCATTGTGGAGCGTTTTCAGGGGGGCACGTTCACCCCTGGGACCTCTATAAATAGCCTCGTTTGCTATAAGGCATGGGGCAGAACACAGAAAAGGAGATCAAGGAGGCAATAGAGGGGGCAATAAGGCATTAATCAGACAGAGACAGAGGGCGACACAGAGAGAAAAGAAGCAGATCAACTCTTCAGCAAGTTCGCTGCGTACGAGCTAGTTTTCGCCTACCTTCTCTTTTAGAGTTTTGGTAGACAGAGCTGTGTCACTCTTTCTACCGGCCGAAGAGGAGATCCCAGAAGGACGGTCATCTGGTCAACGGAGAACAAGATTCACTCTCCACCGCCACACGAAGAGCCCAGCATTAAACAAAGGGGGAATTCAAGATTCAATATTCTCCCTCCCTTGTAACCGGAAGGAACAGTTTTTGTTGTAATCTTTTTCATTTGATTCAAGGAAAACTTTTACTGTAAATTCTTGTCTTCTCCTTTCCCGGCTCATACAAGAGATGGCGACTCCGCTGGGGACTACTTTCGTCACTGACGAACAGATCGTGGCGCAGGATGACGTCCTCCGTAAGGGGAAGATGGTTGAATCGCTCGTCGTCGAGTTCGACCAGGCGAAATATGAAGAGTTTCTCTCTTCTGGCTCCAAGAGCCCAAAGACCCGCGTCTGTCGCAGGGTCTCGGCGGGGAATGGCCCTGAAGCCCGACCTGAAGCTCTCTTGGGCGCCGCTGCTGCTGCCGACGGTGCCAAGCAAGGTTCACGCGTCAACGCCTCTCAGAAGGCCCGCGTGATCCCAAGCACAGTTGCTGTTGCGACCAACTCCGGCGCACAGAAGACCCGCGTCAGCGTCTCTCAGGAGACCCGCGTGGTTAAACTCTCTGATGATCAACATCAGGTCGTCGTTGGTTACTCTCCTCCTCCACGGCGCAACCGGAATGCTGAGCGGCGACAGAGGAGACGTGCGCGTCAGCTCCAAGTTGGAACCATTGGTTGTCCAACTGAGGCCGGACGCGACGTACAATCTCGCGCCTTGCCCGCGCCACGTCCAGTACGTGAAATCCGCGTTTGGCATCCCAAACGCGAGACTCCTCAAGTTGAGTCCTCTGAAGACCAACTTACCAAACGCCAAGGCGAAACTTCTGCGTCTCGTCAAACGCAAGAAGCACGCGCCCACAGGCGTGGTGCCCAGCAGCCCATTCTCTCTCAAGTATCTCTGCCCAGACGCACCAGGCAGCAACGCGAGACTCGCGTTTCATCTCAGCAGAGACGCCAGACGCGCGTTTCACAGCCGCGTCGCGAGAACCGCATCCCTGAAGCCTGCGTCCAGGCTGTGCAGCACATGGATGCCTCCCGTCTCCGACGTTGCGAGGCTAGTCTTTTCAATCCCCCTCCCATGGATTTGAGGGATTACTTGACAAAGAAAAGAAGTGTCAATCAGGTCACTTTGTCATGCTGTTGTCAACGGCTTATATCCTTACTCTCTGGATGCTATTGTGAGTCAGGTGTGAACCAGCAGTCTCTGATCAGACAGCTGACCCTGATTCCCCCGTCAGCTAAAAGGAGGCGCTCCCATAAAAGGAGAACCTTCTCTGACGTAGAATACCCGCAGCTCACTGCGAATATGACAAGCAGGAGCAAGGGAAAACAACTTGCAGTCAGCTCAGATGAGTCCGAGTCTGACTCTGAACCGGAAGGGGTGTATCGACACACTCGCACCCGGACGGGGGCCATTCCCCCAATTGACTATAATGTCTTAGCCCACGGCGTTGAAGTGAACGATTCTCACTCCGCCGTAGCGGGATCTAGGGCTTCGAACTCTTCCGTCGAGAAGGAGACCTCCGCCTACATGACAAGCACTCCTGACGAGACGGCTAGACGTTTAGAGCATATCCAGAAGGCGCAAATGGATATGATTCTTTCTCAGCAAGAATCTATCAACTCCCTCAAGCAGGCAATTGCACAGCTGCTCAAAGACAGGAGGAAATCTCCTCCTAAAAAGTCAAAGGGCAGTAGGAGAGAGGGAGAAAGCTCGTCTTCCGAACCTGCTGAGGAGGCGCGGCAATCTACTGCGGACTCGCCCAAATCCTCGTCGCAAGTAAAGGGCGACCAAGACCAGGGAAAGACTCATGCTAAGAGGATGAGTCAATTGGAGCGACGCCTCGAGGCCCTTGCCAATCGCAAAGACCTCCAAGAAGCAGGAGTGGTCCGGCCCTATCCGGTGAGTGGGACTTAGTTTCATACCCTCCTAAGTTCAAGGCTCCAACCCTCCAAGCATTCGACGGGAAGGGGTCACCCAACCAGCACATCTACTACTTCAAATCCCAAACCGGGAATGTAGTAGACAACGATGCTATCCTGGCGCGTCTGTTCATCGGCACCCTGAAAGGGTTGGCCTTTGAATGGTTCATGAAGCTCCCAGAAGGTTCTATCAAGAACTGGGGCGATCTGGAGAAGCTGTTCTTAACACGCTTCTTCGAAGATGACTCCGAAGTCACGATGCCCACCCTTTTGGCTACCAAACAGCGAAAAGGGGAGTCCGTCAAATCTTTCGTGGAAAGATTTCAGAACGTGGCACTCCGGTGTCCAAGCGGTATGACCCAGGCCACCCTGGTGGAAACATGTCGCCACAATCTCCAAACCTCACTCCTTGCTCAAATAGGAGTTGCTGAAAGCCACACCTAGAAGCAATTAGTCCAACAAGGTGAACAGGCTGAGGAGATTATCGCCCACGTCAGAGCGGAGGAGGGTAAGTCTAGACCGGAAAGGTCGACACGGCGTGCGCCAGACACATCCCTCCAAACAAAGCGGAAGGATAATTTGGCAACGGAGACCAAATCTCCCGCCAAACCTCAATCAGGCAGGGCGAGTGGTTCTTCAAGTCAGCCTCGCGCCAACAAACAATATTCCTTCAAGGAGGAACATGTCGATTCGCTCTTTAAACTACTCAACATGAGCAACCGACTGAAGCTCCCTGAAGCTAGGCGCCCCGAGAAAGTCGGCAAGACTGACAATCCCAACTACTGTCTATACCACAGAATGTTGGGACACCCTACCAAAAGCTGCTACGTCTTCAAGGATGTCCTTCAAGCTCTGATTGACGCGGAGGTGTTAAAGCTCCGACCAGAGCAGAAGAAGGTGACGGCTAATGTGACGTCAGCTCTCCAGTTCGGAAGACAACCCCCAACGCCTGCAGGGGTGATCCCTATTACAAGAGGAGAACTGAGAATAGTCAACACAGACCCTCACTAGCAGCAAGAGAAAGGCTTGGTACCCGTCCCTACACCTCAAGGGGAAATCATGTGGGTCCACCCTGACCTTGTCGATGCACGGCAATGGACTACTGTGATCAACAGGAAATCCAAAGGCAAGGCAAAAGCCTCATCTTGCAATGTGGTATGCGCCTCTTCCCGAGAAGCGGAGGATGATATCCCTTCACTGACTGACTCAGAGGAGGAAACGATAGTCTTGGCCGCAGAGCCCAACCAACCAATGGCGGGAACCCGTTCAGGACAGGCGTACTTGAAACAGTACGGCGAGACGGCAGTAGCCCCTCCACAACCAACTGCGGAGCTAGTCAGGCCCTCCACAAAGCCACCTGTGGAGAAGCAGAAGGAGACTCGATTTTCTCGAGCCCTTCAAAAAGGCATCGCGGAAGGATCCACGGCACCTTACAGCTTTGATGTCCTGGCTCAGTTGGCCAACATTCCGGCACGCATTACCTTGTATGAACTTCTTAGACTATCGAAGTCTACTAGGGAAGCTCTGCAAGAAGCCCTGGCAAATGCTGAGGTCTTTATGACCCAGGTGCCGAAGAAGGAAGATGTAGAGGATTGCCTCCACACCTCCCAGAATGCCCCCTGCATCACCTTCACGGCAGATGATATGCAGGTTAAAGGGAAGCATGATCGACCCCTGTACTTCACAGGGTATATTGGATCGTCCGAGGTGAACCGCATCCAGGTAGATCCAGGGTCCGCGTTGAGCATCATGCCTCGCCGGGTCATGCAACATCTCGGCATTCCTACCCATCGTTTGAGCCCCACCCAGACGACTATCTATGGGTTCAATGCCAACCAGACACGTCCGATGGGGAAGATCAAGCTCAGGTGTCAGATTGGAAGCCTCAAGTCGGAAGTGACATGCTACATCATCGACGCTGACACTTCCTACAATCTATTGCTGGGACGACCGTGGATTCACCGCAACTCCATCGTTCCCTCCACTCTCCCCCAAGTCATGAAGTACATTGACGGGAGTGGAAATGTGCAGACGTTGATCGCCGAAAGGTATCCGTTCAAAGGGGTCGAGAATTATTTCACCGACTCTTTGCTGTACCAAGATCCGGGGAGACGGATGAAGCCCCGCAACCAGAGCAGCCAGACTCTGGTAATGAGGCTGACACTGAGCCTGAAAAAGAAGAGTGCCTGTGGGAGTTAGAACCACTTGTAACAGGCACTAATAAGCCCGATGTCGATAATACCACCGATGATGTAGGCGGTTGGTATATTAATGAAGATTTAGATTTTGCGTATTTTTCTGTGTGTGCTTCTGATTCAATACCGTCAGATACTAGCACTGATATAGATGACGATCCCTGGTCGGCAGTAGATGCTTTGACATCGTTACATGTACCAGTGAAGTCGTCTTTCGAGACATACCAAGACAATGGTAATGCGCAAGAATCTATATTCATGGTTCCAGCCAGACGAAAAGGCCAAAAACCAATTCTTTTTGGGAAAGTCTCGTCTGAACCAATGCCCCGCAAAGACTCGGAAAGTGAGGAGGAATCCCCTCAGCTCAGTCATTATGAACCAAAAGCGCTCAAAATGATGAAGCGCATGGGGTACGATCTAACCAACAGACCCGGGTTGAACTTCGGCAAAGGGAGGAGAACGCTACTTCGATCCTTTGTGCCGAAAGGGAAGGCCCCCGAATATTATCATCGGACGCGCCGGGGGTTAGGCTACGTATCAACTCCGGTCCCATCAGTCTCCGATTCTCAAGAATCGTCGAGCAACGATTACTCTTCAGACACATCATCTTGGGGGTCAGATGTCAGTGTCGGCAACATCTTCAAGGAACTTTCAGTAAACATGGTTTCGACAAGCCACCTGGAAGATGGAAATAAAGAAACGATCCAATCTGATACAGATCCTTGGATTAAACATTTAAATGCTCTTTGGGACACTCGCTTTGAACAGCGCGAGCCACCCACAGAAGACAAGGTTGTTCAGATCAACCTAGGAGATGAGGCTAATCCTAAGCCCATCTTCATAAGTGACGGCCTATCACCATCGGAGAAGAAGGATCTAATATTTCTTGTACAAGAGTATATAGACGTCTTCGCCTGGAATTATGAGGACATGCCAGGACTTGATCCTCAAGTGGCCATGCACCGCCTCAGCATCAATCCGGACGTAAAGCCTGTCAAACAACAGCAGCGACGGTTTCGCCCAGAAATAATGGAGGCAATTCAATCAGAAGTCAGAAAACTTATTGATTCTGGCTTCGTCAGGGAAGAACAACATCCCGACTGGGTAGCCAACATCGTCCCCGTCTCCAAGAAGAACGGGAAGATCCGGATTTGCATCGACTTCCGCGACCTAAACGAGGCCTGCCCCAAGGACGAATTCTCATTGCCGATCACAGATGTCATGATTGACAATACTTGTGGATTCGAACGAATGTTCTTCATGGACGGATTCTCAGGATACAATCAAATCAAAATGTATCCTGACGACGAAAAGCATACCTCCTTCAGGACACCTCTAGGGGTATATTGCTACACCGTCATGCCCTTCGGACTGAAAAATGCAGGGGCAACATACCAAAGGGCCATGAACGCCATTTTCCATCAGCAAATACGCAAAACGGTGGAATGTTATGTTGATGACATCGCGGTAAAAAGCCGCACTAAAGGTGATCACATAGCGGACCTGAAGGTGGTCTTCGACATCATGCGGGCTCATCAATTGAAGATGAATCCTACAAAGTCCTTCCTGGGGGTGGCCAGTGGCAAATTCCTAGGATTTGTTGTAACTTCCACAGGAATTCACTTGGACCCGGAAAAGATCCGCGCTATCCAGGAGATGCAACCCCCGAGAAGCCTCAAGGAGCTCAGGGGATTACAAGGACGGTTGGCGTACATCCGCAGGTTCATCTCAAACCTTTCCGGAAGATGCCAACCCTTCGCTAAGCTGATGAAGAAGGGTGTCTCGTTCATTTGGGACGACGCTTGTCAACAAGCATTCGAGGAAATCAAGCAATACCTCACCCAACCACCAGTCCTAGCAGCTCCGGTATCCGGAAAGCCTTTCCTGGTGTACGTCCGAGCAATGGATCATTCTTTGGGAGCTCTACTAGCTCAGAATGATGATCAAGGACGAGAGCAAGCAATCTACTATCTGAGTAGAACAATGATCGGAGCCGAACATCGGTATAACCCGATTGAGAAAGAATGTTTGGCACTGGTGTTCGCTATCCAGAAAATGCGACACTATCTGGTAGGCCAAACTATAAACGTCATATCAAAAGTCAACCCCCTGAGGTTACTTATGACTAAACCTTCATCGCTAAATGGCCGACTGGCAAAATGGGCCATATTGTTCTCCCAATATGAGATGCGCTTTTTACCACAAAAGGCCATTAAGGGACAAGCAGTCGCGGATTTTCTAGCTGAGCACCCAGATCCGAGGGCAGCCAAAGTTTACGAGGATCTCCCAGATGAAGTTGCTGAAGTCTGCCTGACTCAGACATCGTTCGAAAGTCAAGTATGGCAACTTTTCTTCGATGGTGCATCAAGAACAAGCCCGAAGGGACACGTAATAGCGGGGGTAGGAGTAGTACTCGTATCCCCACAAAATTATGTGATTCCCCGAGCTGTCTCATTAACTGAGCCCTGTTCCAACAATGTGGCGGAGTACAACGCTCTTTTGATTGGGATGCAATTCGCCGATGAGATTGGCGTTAAAAATCTCGAGGCATACGGCGACTCCAAGCTCATCGTCAGCCAAGTTCGCGGGGAGTACGAAGTCAGACATGAAGACTTAGTACCTTACCACAACGCAACTATCCGCATGGCCAGGGGTTTACAAGCTTCTACATCGACCATGTACCGCGCAGGCAAAATGCGCACGAAGATGCACTCGCATCCCTGGCTGCCTCCTTAGCTCTTCCAGCTGGAGCAATGGAGAAGATATTCGTCTACAGCCACGACATGTACTGCCCGAGAAATGCTCTCAAGGATTATCAGGAGTCAATGGGAGGTCGTCACCGCGAAGAAGCACTTGAAGCATCAACCGGTCCAGAGCTTAAAGACTGGCGATTCCCCTATATCGACTACGTCTTATACGACATCCTGCCTGAAGACACCAAAGAGGCAGCTGCCATTCGAAGGAAAGCCCCCAAATTCTATTATAATGCGATTACGCGAACATTGTATCGTCGATCGCATGACGGGATCTTACTCCGGTACCTCTCATCAAAAGAAGCCCAAGAGATATTGAGGGAAGCCCATGACGGTATGTGTGGAGCCCATCAACCTGGCCCAAAACTGGCACATCGACTTCAAAGATTGGGTTATTATTGGTCCAAGATGATTGCTGACGCCGTCACCTATGCTAAAAGGTGTCACGCTTGCCAAGTGCATGGGGATTTCATCCATCAAGCACCAGGGTACCTCCACTCTACGACCTCTACTTGGCCATTTGAAATGTGGGGGATGGATGTGGTTGGCCCTATCAGCCCACCATCATCAAAAGGACATCGGTTCATTCTGGCGATAACCGATTACTTCTCCAAATGGGCCGAAGCTATTCCTTTGAAGGAGGTAAAGTCGTCAAACGTGATCAAGTTCGTGAAACACCACGTTATTTACCGTTTCGGTGTACCCCGGCGAATTGTCCATGACAATGGGCCTCAGTTCATCAGCCAGGCGTTTCAGAGATTCTGCGCTAAGTTCAGAATCCAGAGTGTGTCCTCAACGGCATACTATCCACCCGCTAACGGCCTTGTAGAAGCTTTCAACAAGACTATTGGTAAGCTTCTCAAGAAGTTCGTCTCGAAAAGTCAACGAGACTGGGACGACAAGTTGGGTGAATGCTTATGGGCTTACCGCACAACTGTGCGAACTCCAACTAAGGCTACGCCATTTTCTTTGGTATACGGGTGCGAAGCCGTACTCCCACTGGAGATCCAAATTCCATCTCTACGCGTCGCCTTGACAGCGGAGATGACAACCGAGGAGAAGCATCGACAGCGACTCCAAGAATTGGAGGCCTTAGATGATAAGCGTCTGCAGGCCCAACAGCAAATCGAGCTCTACCAAGCTCGAATTACCAAAGCCTTCAACAAGAAAGTTAAAGTGCGAACTTTCAACAAAGGCAACCTAGTCTTAGCCGTCAGAAGACCCATGGTGATGACGCACAAGACGAAAGGAAAATTCCAACCCAAATGGGAAGGACCATTTGTAGTAGAGTCAGTCTACTCAAATGGATCATATCGCCTCATAACCTCGAATGGCGATACACTCATGATGCCTATCAACGGCAGGTTCCTGAAGAAGTACTATCCTTAATAGTACTCCTCTGATCAAGTTAAAAATACACCTCTGATCAAAACAAGAAGAGCTTCTTCATTAATATCCGACGCCCCCGACGGCTAAGGATAGAGGAAAATGTTGGCTTCAAAGCCCAACATAAGTCTTCGACAACTCATCATGCTGAGGGGAATAGCATGGCTAGCCCAACTCAAACGGTAGCTGGTAAAGGCATCTCAAATCCGTTGACAGCTGAGGATTTGCTAAAAATCCTAAGATACCACATTCATATCTGATCCGACGCCTCCGACGGCTAAGGATAGAGGAAAATGTTGGCTTCTAAGCCCAACATAAGTCTTCGACAACTCATCATGCTGAGGGGAATAACATGGCTAGCCCAACTCAAATGGTAGTTGGTAAAGGCACCTCAAATCCGTTGATAGCTGAGGGTTTGTTAAAAATCCTAAGTGGACTTGGCTCCACTCTTTCCTCCAAAATCCTTACCAATTCTCATCCACAGAATGGTAGGTCTACTAAATACAATCTTTACCAAGTTAACACTATACCTCTGGTAATAAATACTCCTTGTCGAGTACAAATTTTGCTTGTCAACTCTACACGGAGTACCAAATTTTCAAATTTGCCAAGTTAACACTACACCTCTGGCACTTCAAAATTTTCACTTATCAATTCTCACCAATAGAATGACAGGTCCTCAAATTGCTCTCATCATGAGTCAATCTTTGTCAAGTTAATATCACACCTCTGACAAATTACTGTTAAAGTTCAACACCACACCTCTAAACAGTAATCAAGTTTCTGCCAGGTTTAATATTACACCTCTGACAGTCACTCTTCTTCAGACTTTCATATCGAAGCTGAAATGAATGATGCTAAGTTAACACCACACCTCTAGCATCCAAGTTATTGCTAAGTTCAACAATACACCTATGGCTTTGACCTTTTCCTCGACTTCCTTATCCAAGCCGAGATGACCAATGCTAAGTTCAACATTACACCTCTAGCATTACCCTCACTGTCAAGTTAAACATTACACCTATGACAGTGACACTTCTGAGTTAAGTTAATATCACACCTCTGACTCACATCCTTGTCAAGTTAACATTACACTTCTGACAAGACCACTTCCAACCCGTTAAGTTAATATCACACCTCTGACGGTAACAAACTTTCCTAGATTCCCCACGAGTCTAGTCCCACTTGTTATTCTCTTCAACAGAATAACAAGTCTACCTAAAAACATTGTTAGGTTAATACTACACCATCAACAGTGTTTCCATCAAATCCCCAGTTGAGCTCAATCAAGTTAATCCCAAACACTTGATAAAAGTTCACCTGGGGGTACCGATTCTACTTGTCACTTTCTCTTATAAAGTGGCAGGTCCATCAAAAAATTTCATCTCTGTCAAGTTAATATTACACTTCTGACAGTATTGTGAGAGTTCCTGAAATAGGATCTTTCTCCACAAAGTTTGACTTATTAAAATTACCATCATAATTTGGCAAAGTCAAAAATTCTTTGCTTCCATGAGTCTAAGACAAAAAGTTCAAGACAACGAAAGAAGCAAAAAGAAAAGTGTCACTTTTATTTATTTCCAAACATATGAAAGTGATACAAAACGCTCTCTTATACAATAAGATGGAGTGTTACAATAAAAACGCTCTCTTATACAATAAGATTGAGTGTTACAATTAAGGAGTACAAAGAAGTCCCTCTCTCTCTCAGAGGTTGCACTCACTCATTAAAGTCGCGTCTGATTCCAAGTGCGCGATGCTTTGTGGCTACAACAGAAGCTGGTTACACCACGATGCATGATGTAAACATCGAAAGAGCCCTATCTGACTAAGCTAAGAGCAATGGTGTTCTTGAGGTCTGGTAGCAGCAGAAAGTCCTGCAACCCTTCGTTCATGAGCATCTCTTTCCCCAGCAGACCATCCAGCAGACATGAGGAGTCCTCGATGTTACTTCTGGGGTGGGAGAGGAAGAGGATCCTACCTGCCACCTTATCCACTGTAGCCCCCTCGCCGCCATACTTACCCTGACCATCTCTTGCCAGCAGGCATGACTGGTGCAGTGGATCTGAAGAGACCTTGGCGAGGGTCAAGTCCTTGTCAGGGATATAATATATTCCCTTGTGAACGACGAGGACCATAATATATTCCCTTGTGGACGAATATCGAACAAGTCCGCCGGCTGAAATATTCTTCCAGGGGCCCAGCGAACCTGAAAGAGGACAATCAAGCCTACCTGCAAGAGATAAACAAGAGGGTTAGCAAATCTGGAACTTGGTATACTTTGAAGAATACTAAGTAACAAACGCGGCTATTATGGAGAATTGCAAACGCGGGAATAAGCCCGCGCGGTGAGCCAAACTACTGCGTCAGCAGAGACAGACGCGAATCAAAACTGCGTCTCATTTTGCGCCCGCACCTAAAAGCGCAAGACGCGAAAAGACTCAGGCGCCGAAAATTGCCATCTCCCTGTTGAATCAACAGGAGTTGCAAAATTCGGGTTTGAGCCCTTCAGCCCAAGTTGGAATTCATCTAAGTCAATGGCCTTAAAACGCGAACTTCATGAGCAAAGCCCGCGTCAAGTGCCAAGGACTTCAATACCCGCGTTCAGGGAAGCTCAAAATCAATGGCACAAATTTCAGAAAAGGAATGCACCAAGATTTCATTCAGAAGGGCCAAGGTGCAGGCCTGGATGGACTAAAGACATCATGGTAAGTCGGGATGACATACCAGCAGAGGCCTCTACCAAGAGATGGGCTCTCTGCATCCAAACGCGGACGAGCAAGATGATCCAAGAGACGCTTTTTCTTGAAGAGACCAAACAGGAGCATAAAAGCCCTGGGTCATTTTCATCCACAGAGCCATCTTCATCCATGAACACAGGATCCCTTTTAGAGACTTTGAAGGAAGCGAGACTTCTCAGAGCAAACCAAAGAAAGAACAGTCCAAGGTCTAGATTGTTAAAGAGGAAGAGGGTTAGCCCTATTTATAGGCAGCCCCTAATAACTGTCATTAATGGTGCGCTAATCGGAACCGTTGCCTTGATGGCCGCACGACTGCCAAAGTCCAATAAGAGACTGACGCGTGGAGCGTCA
Source organism: Agave tequilana (assembly GCA_038442645.1). Classification (NCBI taxonomy): domain Eukaryota; kingdom Viridiplantae; phylum Streptophyta; class Magnoliopsida; order Asparagales; family Asparagaceae; genus Agave; species Agave tequilana. Next base: position 75,918 of record JAVJIF010007494.1, read on the forward strand.
CTTTGGGAACCGTCGCAGACACTGGTCTCCAACCGCCAGCGCCGGTTTTGCTTTAAAGCGCATTAACGTCTAAGTCCAATGAAAAATCGACGCGTGGACAACTGCCTTGGAAAACAACGGATGACCCGGTTTCCAATCGACAGTAAAGACTTGACGTTCAAAGATCTCCTAAAATCTTTATGACAGGCTGCATGTAACGCCTCGGAAGTTGCACCAAGACGCAGGCGTAAAAGTCGCGTCCAGGAATCCGCGTCTCCCTTTCAGATTAAATGGCGTCCACCCGCGTTCCAGAAGAATGTCTGCGTCGCATCCCTTCAGCAAACAATGCTGCGTCCCTCGCGTCTGCCTCATGGAAGATCGGGCGCGTTTCCATTGCCAAAGGACGCACCCTACAGAAATCGCGTCTTTAAAACAGTACCATCTCGGCTTTTTGAAAAGAACCTGCGTTCGGCCTCCTGCTTCTGCAAAATCAGTTCAACAGTACACTGACGCAAGCAGACCACCAAACACTCCTGGCTTAAAGCACACCCGTGACAGACTAAAAGCAATCGGGGAGGTTTAGACTGTGCATCTAGACACTCAACATGATCAACTCTGGTGGCTTCAAAGAGTTCAAACAGTACACTCACGAAGACAACTCCAGATAAAATCAAACCCGGAGCACTAACAGTCCAGTCATGAAAGCAAATATGGCTAAAATCTAAAGTATTTCGAAATCCGTCCCAGCTAACTGCGGAATATCGAAAACTTTGGAGGGGGTTCTGTAGGCTGTCCAAAAGTTACTGGAGGTAGCCATTGAAAAGCAAAGTTTCAAGCTCTAGACGCGAGGGACTATCACCCGCGTCTCAGCATCAAGGCGCGTTGGCTCGACACCCGCGTCTCAGCATCAAGGCGCGTTGGCTCGACACCCGCGTCTCAGCATCAAGGCGCGGCGGCCTGACACCCGCGTCTCAGCCTCAAGACGCAAAGGTCTAAAACCCGCGTCTCAGTTATAACCGCCTTGGTTGAGGGACAAATCACTGCCTACACGTAAGGGAAATCAGCCCCCATCGTGGCGTGTCTTTAGCAGGCACGTGGGTTAGTTACCGCCCATGTAGCGGGGAAGTGGCCCCTCATTGTGGAGCGTTTTCAGGGGGGCACGTTCACCCCTGGGACCTCTATAAATAGCCTCGTTTGCTATAAGGCATGGGGCAGAACACAGAAAAGGAGATCAAGGAGGCAATAGAGGGGCAGTAAGGCATTAATCAGACAGAGACAGAGGGCGACACAGAGAGAAAAGAAGCAGATCAACTCTTCAGCAAGTTTGCTGCGTACGAGCTAGCTTTCGCCTACCTTCTCTTTTAGAGTTTTGGTAGACAGAGCTGTGTCACTCTTTCTACCGGCCGAAGAGGAGATCCCAGAAGGACGGTCATCTGGTCAACGGAGAACAAGATTCACTCTCCACCGCCACACGAAGAACCCAGTATTAAACAAAGGGGGAATTCAAGATTCAATATTCTCCCTCCCTTGTAACCGGAAGGAACAGTTTTTGTTGTAATCTTTTTCATTTGATTCAAGGAAAACTTTTACTGCAAATTCTTGTCTTCTCCTTTCCCGGCTCATACAGGAGCCGGGGCACCTGGGCCTTGGGCCATGTCCAGGTTCTATATTTGGAACCCAGGCCGGGACGTGCCGCCCACCTGTTGGCCGGGTGGGCCGAGCCAGGCATTGCCAACCCTGGCCCGCAGTGCCCGTGCTAGGTTTGGCCTGGCACAACCCAATTGCCATCCCTACTCAGGCTCATGTCTTTCTCGGCACAGTAGTGAACTGAAGTTTCGGAGGCTAAGCTTCATCTAGCATCAAAATGTAGGATGGCAACCAAGTTGGTAATTAGAGAGATCACAATTTTGAAGATAGTTTGATCTAATTTAGTAATCATTTTGCTTTTCGAAATCGTGGTTTTAAAGGTTTAGAGCTCAAACCACAAAAGCTAAAATCGTAGCTTGTTTGGCAACCAGAATATAGTTTTTGATACCGTGGTTTAAGAGCCCGAAAAGTTAATGAAACCATGATTTTGAAAACTCTAAACCATAAAATCTAAGTGAAACCAAACAATCATTGAGGTATGTGAAAACCTTAAGTTTTCAAAGCTAAGGTTTGTATGTATACAATCATTGGTCTCATTTTAACTTGAACAGGCCACAGTTTTCAAGACCATGTTGCCAAAACAAGGAATAATATATCAGATTTGGTGTTTGCCTTATTTTCACAGTATGTTCTAAGTTCAAGTCTTCTAATTAAAGGAAAAAAAAAACATTTCCATACTCTTAGTTCAACGATCTGTGTGTGTTTGCCCGAGTGTTACCTTTTATATATGTGATCGCCCAAGCATTTACATTTATAGATATTAAACAAAAGTCATCTAATTTCTAATTTAGGGTGATAGCATTTGAGATGTGAATACTACCACTCTAAATTGAAAATTAGACAACCAAAATCCTTTCCTTAGATGTGATATAATATGCGTTAACTCCCTAAAATAAAATTTCAAGAAATTTCAATATATTTTACCTATGCATCTAGTGGCCAAAAATCAATCGATTTTATGTTGATTTGAAACATTGATTCTTTCAATATTTAATTGATGGGTAAAATATGACAAAATTACTTGAAATTTAGTTTTTAAACAGTTAACATAATTTTGGTTTATATAAATACATTGTTTGAGACACGACTCACCATATAAATGAGATTTTTTTTTATGTAAGTATTTATTAATAAAATTATTAAATAAAAATTACTATTAGTTTTGTGTTCCTAAACTAAGAAAAATTTCTAATTAAGGTTGAGTAAACTAATTATTTAAAAACTAGCTTGGATAAAATATATTATTGGCATTAAAAATATTTTAACATATAATAAAATTAAGTTACCGTTGGTTATAAAAATTTAAAAATTGGTTATTATATTTATAATAATGTTATAATCATTGATTATCAAAATTTAACAATATTATTATAATTAATCATTAATAATTTTATACTGAAGAGAAATCACTATTTCATCTTTAATTATTAATTTAATAATTACTATTAATTGTGAGAAATTTCGCTACAACCACCTACTTTGCATCATAATTAGGAAAAAAATTTGACTTCATATTTTTGTTCGCTACAACCTCATCCATATCAGCAAACTGTAACAGCCATTTAGGATCTGTTTTTAAATTTCTATTTTACCCTTCCTCATATTTAGACTCTTCTTTTCGTTGATCTTCATCTTCATCTCTCCAATCTTTTATTTTTTGGCCCTCCTCTTTTTAATCTATTGATGTTCTTCATCTTCATCGTTTTGCTTTTCATCAACATGTTGCAGATCTGTGTCTCTTCTCTTGAGCATGTTGTCTTCTTCAAATCAGGTGAAAATTTTCTTTTCTTTTCTTTTTTTATCTTTTTCCCTTCTTATTTGTGAAGATTTGTGATCATTCTTTTTTTCACTTCTTATTTGTGAAGATCTGTGATTGTTTTTTTGCCCATTGTTATCTGTGAAGATCTATGATCGTGGTGTCAATTTTTTGGTGAATTAGGGTTAATTTTGTGTTACGATCTTTATTAAACTTTATCAGTTCAGTTATTTAGATCTAATCTTAGACTTTTCATACACATATACAAGAGGTTCTTTGTTATGAGGACTGCGATTAACAGAGTCGCAATCCCTAGTAAAACACCCAAAAGATAAGTTTTATTTTACAGCATACTGCAACTATGATCGCAGTTCTTAGAAATCACAAAAAACGTATTTCTTAGAAATCACAAAAAACGTGGTTTATTAGGACTGATCGCAGTCCTCAGTAAAAAGCAAAAATTATGTTTATGAGGACTGTGACCTTGGTCGCATTTCTCATAAACACAGTTTTTACATGAGGACTGTGACCTTGGTCGTAGTTCTCATAAGCATAAATTTTTACATGCATGTGTACCTACAATACGTATATTTAATTTTTCTAAACTTGAGTTTTTATTTTCATAAAATGCAGATATTAGTGTTCTTATTGTTCTTTTGTACGGTGGCGACTCTATTGTACAACATGTCTGCATGAATTCCACTGTGGATGAGATGAAGAAACAAGTGTGTGATAGATGGGAGATTTTCAGTGCGTTTTCTATTAAACTATCCTACACAGATGAGTACAAGTATCATGTGATTGAAGCCGATTCAGAGTTGCAATCTCTTGTTGCTTATTGTTGGGCAAAGAAGTGCCTAACAGTTGATATCTATGTGAGACTGGCTGAAGTAAGTCAAAGTATAAGTGTTGCTGATTGTTGTGCGCAGAAACAACAACCAATTAGAGGAATCCTTGAGCCACAGATGCAATATAGAAGTACTACCAACAGCAAAGAACAATTGAACAATGAGAAGAACACAAACACAAGATTTAACGAGGTTCGACCAATTTCGCCTACGTTCTCGGGGCAAGGAAGAGAGATTTCTTTATTGATTTGATAATCAATACAAATTGCAAGCAATTTCATTATGAAGAGGACTCAACCTCTCTTATATACCCAAGGAAACCTTAGGAGAATCAGATTCCTTATTGGGCTGGTTTCCAATTCAGAAAATTTCCCGAATTCAATCAGATCAGCCCAGATTCGCCTGTCGGTCGACCGACCCAAGCCCCCGGTCGACCGTGCCTAACCGAGAGTTAGGCAATGTCAGTCTGTCGACCGGGCCGTCGACCGCTCTCCTTCTGCGGTCGACCGGGCGGTCGACCGCAACAGCCTGTGCACGCTGGTGCACACCGGTCGACCGGCCCGGTCGACCGGTCCTGCTGCTGCTGCTGTTGCTGATTCTTCGTTGCTTCCTTGTCGTCGTCGACTTCCTCGACCTCCTCGCGACTTCCTCTCTCTTCCTACAATTCTCCACCTCGGTGAAGATTTCTCAAATCTGAGCCGAACTGAAACATATGATCTGTCGACTCAAAGTGGCTGCACCAGTGTAGTTGCCACGTACCCTGCCTAAGGGATCAAGCCATCTGTAGTTCATCCAAAAGAGCTTCAACAAGCTCATACAACATGAAGGATATGGAGCAAAGCTTTACAATGTGCAAACTTTACTCCCGACACCACCTTGGTAAGCATGTCGGCGGGATTCTCTATTGTGTGAATCTTCAACAACTCAATATCACCCTCATCGAGAATCTCCCTAACAAAATGGAAGCTGACATCGATGTGCTTCATCCGTGCATGATACACCTGGTTCTTGGCTAAATAAATAGCACTCATACTATCACAGTTGATCTCCAGTAGATCCTGATCAATCCCCAAGTCATCAAGCAGGCCTTAAAGCCAAATTGCCTCCTTCATAGCCTCCGTCATGGCCATGTACTCGGCCTTTATGGTAGACAATGCAACGGTAGACTGTAAAATAGAGCGCCAACTAACCAGTGCTTGAGATAATTTAAAGACATACCCTGTTGTGGACCGGCGTTTGTCAAGGTCACCAGCATAATCGGAATCAACATACCCGGTACAATCCTGCTTCCCTGTGGAATTCTTCTCGAATACTAGACCAACATCTATGGTACCTTTAATGTACCGCAGAATCCACTTCACTGCCTCCCAATGAACCTGTCCCGGATCATGTATATACCTACTGACCATAGAGACAGCTTGTGACAGATCTGGTCGTGTACACACCATAGCATACATAAGACTACCAACTGCGCTAGCATATGGGACCTGAGTCATGTACTCACGTTCTTTAATAGTCTTTGGAGACATAGTGGCAGATAACTTGAAATGAGAAGCCAGTGGTGTACTTACAGATTTCGTATTCTTGCTGATGTTGAACCTCTGAAGTACCTTTGCAAATACTCCTTCTGTGTAAAGCTCACATTGCCACCCCTTCGGTCTCGTGTAATTTCCATGCCTAGCACCTTCTTTGCTTCACCAAGATCCTTATCTTAAACTCAGAAGATAAGTCCTTTTTCAGTGTATCAATTGCAGATCTAGACTTTGAAGTAATAAGCATATCATTTACATACAATAGTAAATAGATATACTCTCATGTCGGTAGCTTGTTGTAATACACACATGGGTCATAGTGGCTACGTGTGTACCTCTTTCCTCTGATGAAGCTGTCGAACCGCTTGTACCACTGTCTAGGAGACTGTTTTAACCCATAAAGCGACTTCTTCAGCTTACACATCATATCTTCTTTCCTTCCAGTCTTGAACCCTGTCGGCTGAGACATATAATTCTCTTCATCCAGATCGCCATGGAGAAAGGCGGTCTTTACATCGAGTTGATCAAGGTCCAACCCGTACTGTGCCACCAGAGCCAATAAGATGTAAATTGACGAATGCTTTACAACATGAGAAAATACCTCATTGTAGTCAATTCCTTCTCTTTGTGCATAGCCTTTTGCTACCAATCTGATCTTGTAGCGCACCATGTCATCTTTAAGAGATCCCTGCTTCTTTGCGTAGACCCACTTACAGCCAATCGCCTTCTTTCCTTTGGGCAACCTTGTGAGTTCCCAAGTGTCATTCATGTAAAGAGACTTCATCTCTTCTTCCATGGCAGCTTTCCACATCTTTAACTCTGAACTGATTTCAGCTTCTCTGTAGGTGGACGGGATAGCCTCCTCAACGACCGGAAATGCATAAGCGACGATCATATCTGTAGTGAGCCAACCTGGTTTCCATGTGTTTCCCTTGGTCTTGTAACTACAGTAGAATCAGGAACATCACCCATGATCTGTTCTTGATCCTCTTCATCATCAGCATCTACCTTATCTGCTTGATCATTACCATGTGTCACCCTAGGTATGATCCTCACCGATGCTGAACCTTCTAGAGATAGTGGATTAGCATCATTCTCCACCTGCTGCAATACATCTTTGGTCTTGATAATCTCCACCTGCTGAGAGATCTTAGGCTTCAACATCGAAGCCTCATCAAATGTGACATCTCTGCTGAAAATAAACTTCCTGTCCGTAGGATCCCAGATCTTGAATCCTTTGATTCCCTTCTTGAAACCGACGAACAAGCCTTTCTTTGCTCTTGGGTCTAACTTATCTTCTTTAACATGATAATAGGCTGGACAACCAAACACCCTTAGCAAATCATAATCAGCAGCAGTTTTTTCTGACCAAACTTCTAGAGGAGTCTTTCCTCCAATCGCAGACGAAGGCAACCTGTTGACAAGATAGCAAGCGTATGCCAAAGCCTCAGCCCAGAAGTTCTTCGATAAACCGACATTGGACAACATACAACGGACCTTCTCTATTAAAGTCATGTTCATCCTTTCTGCTACCCCGTTCTGTTGCGGTGTTTCCCTCACTGTGAAGTGCCTCTTTATGCCCTCATCAAGATATAGTTGAAGGAAAGGATCTGACTTATATTCTCCTCCATTATCTGAACGGAGGACCTTGATTTTCCTTCCCGTACTTCTCTCCAAATTCTTCTTCCACTTCACAAATAATTCTAGGACTTCCCATGGGCCTGTTTGGTTAAGGGTGGAAGTGAGGAAGTGAGGAATTGAGGAAGTGGTAATAATTCCCTTTGGAACTTGGGAATTGGTTAGTAAGTTTTCCGGTGTTTGGATGTTGTTGGGAAGTGTGGTTTGAAAAATGTTTTGTCTTTTCCGGTGTTTGGATGGTAATATGAAAGTGAAATTGGAAAAGTTGACCACAAAGTTGTCCGTAAAATAATATTAAAATAAAAATTAATTATGAAAAATAAAAAATAGACTGTAATTAGAATGCAAGTGAGATTTACATGATCAAAAAATTAACTGTTTTGTTTTACAACTTATTACAAATGAGATTTACATGACCACAAAATTAACTGTAGCACTCTGGAAGTGAGGAAATGATTGTGTAAAAGAGAAAAGAGAAAAAGGAAAAGGGTTTTCTTATTTTCCTTTTCTGGTGTTTGGATGGATAGAGAAGTGAGCAATTATACTTCCCTATTTCCTTACTTCCGCCCACTTCCTTGCAACCAAACAGCCCCAGACTCATGGTATATACCCAACAACGCCTAGAATAATCATCAATAAAAGACACAAAGTAGTGGTTACCTCCAATTGATGCAGTCTTGGTAGGTCTCCAAACGTCAGTGTGAACATAATCCCGAATCCCCTTGGTGCAAGGAGTTGCTGTGCCGAATTTCACCTTGGTCTTCTTTCCGATGACACAATGTTCACAAAATTCCAACTTGCAGGTTCCGGCACCTTTCAATAATCCTTGTCTTGCAAGAGCTTGCAAAGACTTTTCTCCTGTGTGTCCCAGCCTCATATGCCATAGCCTGATTGAGTCTTCATCTGAATCAGTAGAAGCCGGCACTTGCCCTGTAACAGTACTACCCTTCAAGTAGTAAAGATTATTCCGGCGAACGGCCTTCAATACCACCATCGAACCTTTGGTCATCTTAAGGACTCCATCCTTTATTGACACCACAAGACCCAATGTCTCCAAAGCTCCAATAGAGATAAGGTTTCTCTTCAGTTGAGGTACATACCTCACTTCCTTCAGTTCTCGTATCATCCCATCGAACATCTTGATCTGGATTGTTCCTACTCCATGATACATGGATGATCATCGCCCATAACGACTGAACATCCCTCCAGCTTCTCAAAGCTAGAAAATCAATCCACATAGTATGTAGCACCAGTATCCAATATCCACTCATTATCTCCTGAGTAGCCAATGATGAGAGCAGTGACAGAGAACGAGAATACCGACGAGTCCGAGTCTGATCCACCTGCCTGTGAGGTACTGCCTTGAGTACTGACTACCTTTGCAAGATTTGCCTCAGTCTTAGACTCCTTCTTCTTCCCTTTGGCCTTTGAACAGTCAACTTTCCAGTGCCCTAATTCTCTGCAGAAGGCACACTGGTTCTTCTTCAGATCTCTATAACCTGGCCTGGACTTCGATCTCCTTGATCATCTTTGCCCTTCCTATGTGAACCTCTGCCTCTTACTGTTAATGCCTCTGCTGATGTGCTTGCCTGAGAAGACTGTCTTTCTTTTCTCCTCGTCTCATAATTAACCAAAGCAGACGACACTTCATGATAGTTAAGGGACTGTCTACCATTTATGAAGGTTAAGGTAAAAGTCTCATACTCCTCTACAGGAAGAGAGTTCAAGAGAATTACCGCTTTATCTTCTTCATTTACCTCGACATCCACATTAACTAAATCCGTAAGAAGCTTTGTGTAGCGATTCATATGTTCATTTACGGAGCATCCTTTCTTCATCTGAAACCCATACAGCTTACTCTTCATCTGTTGTCTAGATTCAATACTTTTGGTCAGATACTTTCTTTCTAGGATCTCCCACAACTGCCTCGCAGATGTTTCGTGTAACACAAGGTATTTGATGTCTTGTGTTAGACACGATCTGATTAAGCCACACGCTGATTGGTTCATCTTATCCCACTCTTCTTCAGTGGTTGTGCTTCGTTTCTTCTCCAGACGTAGAGTATCTTCGAGATTTGATGCCGTCAATGCATCCATACCTGGCACCTCCACATGCCAAAATTGTTCGTGCCATTGAATTTCACCACATCAATCCTCGGATGTGGATTCATGGTTCTCATAGATGTATTTTCTTCAGCCATCTCTTTGACTAAATCCTCTATGTAATGCAAAACCAACGGAGTTAGATAAACAAAATTTGATAAAGATCAGATCTTTACCTCCTCACGAAATCCTAGATGAGTTTCTGAATAGATCTACTCCACAAATTGATTCCTTGAGCACTTCACGCGCTGTTCTGAGATCGACACACGATCCCACAAACAGTCCCAACGCTAATCCGAGATCGACACACGATCTCCGCCAATCAGCAACAGATGCCCATCGAATCACCAGATGATCCCACGATGAACCTGGGATGCTCTGATATCACTTGTTGTGCGCAGAAACAACAACCAATTAGAGAAATCCTTGAGCCACAGATGCAATATAGAAGTACTACCAACAGCAAAAAATAATTGAACAATGAGAAGAATACAAACACAAGATTTAACGAGGTTCGGCCAATTTCGCCTACGTCCTCGGGGCAAGGAAGAGAGATTTTTTTATTGATTTGATAATCAATACAAATTGCAAGCAATTTCATTATGAAGAGGACTCAACCTCTCTTATATACCCAAGAAAACCCTAGGAGAATCAGATTCCTTATTGGGCTGGTTTCTAATTCAGAAAATTTTCCGAATTCAATCAGATCAGCCCAGATTCGCCTGTCGATCGACCGACCCAAGCCCCCGGTTGACCGAGCCGGTCGACCGTGCCTAACCGAGAGTTAGGCAATGTCAGTCGGTCGACCGGGCGGTCGACCGTTCTCCTTCTGCGGTCGACCGCAACAGCCTGTGCACGTTGGTGCACACGGTCGACCGGTCCTGCTGCTGCTGCTGCTGTTGCTGATTCTTCGTTACTTCCTTGTCGTCGTCGACTTCCTCAACCTCCTCGCGACTTCCTCTCTCTTCCTACACTGATAATGAATTAAGTAGTAGCATTTTATCATGTGTTGATGATCAAAAGGGAGAGAGTTTAACAGTGTTGAAAGGTAGCACATGGTGCCATTTATTCTAGGAGGTGGGACAGAGTTTAGAAGGTGAAGCTGTTGAGTTTCGAAAGAAGCTTCAATTGTACTCCCTTGATATAGGTTACAAATATAAATTTGTGCAGAATGAGAAATTTAGAGTTACTGTTAAATGCATTCACAAGGAAGATGAGAAATCTAGAGTTACTGTTAAATGCATTCACAAGGAAGAAAAAAGTTGCAATTGGAGGATTCATGCTTCTCAGAAGCTGAGAATGGATGTTTTTTTATAATAAGCAAGATGGATTTAAATCACACTTGCAGTGCTCCTTGTAAAGACAAGAGTAAACATCGTTATACTAGTAATTTAGTGAGAAGTGTAATTCTTCAAGATATTCAAGACCAACTTTCAAAAGCCGAAAGATATTATGTGCATTATTATGCATACACTGGGAAGCAAATGGCTATGAAAGATATATACGGCGATGACTCGGTATCTTACCAAAACTTGTCTTCTTACATGAATCAGTTAGTGGATAGCAACCCAAACAGTTATGTTGTGCTGCAAAAACACGCCGACACACAAAGATTCCTGCATTTGTTCGTATTTTTTTAGTGCTAGTATTGCCAATTTAACCACTGCCATCCTGTTAATTTTTAGATGGGACATTTCTGAAGGCTAGATGCTAAGGTTGTATGCTAGCTGTGCTAGAAAGAATGACAACAGTGATATTTTTTTCACCAACACCTTCTTATCTGTGTTATTTTTATTGCATTTTCAAATACTTCGACCCTGGTTTCAGTCTGCATAACGACTGAGTAATATAGCAAATTGGGAGCACTGCGACTATGCTCGCAGTCCTAATAAACACTGTTATATAGTTCTTTTTGCGAGGACTACTACCATGATCGTAGTCTTAATAAATACTGTTATATAGTACTTTTTGGGAGAACTATGACCATGATCGCAGTCCTAATGAATATTGAGAAATATATTAGTCCAATTAATGATTTAATAACATATTTTCTTTTTCCTGCATGAAGGTTTTTTCTGACTTGCTATGGTAGTCGTCGATGTCGAGAATGATGAAACTGGTATTGATTTGCACAATAACTCAAGGCAATTGTATTTGGAGATTGGGCGTACACACTTATTTCTGTATGACACTCTGGATTGTTGATGGCAATTTGAAATGTCTTCCGGAGTTTCACGATTCTTATTGCTTATGGTATTTAAAGCTCAACCTCATGAATGCTATATTAGTAAAGATCATAGGCATAAATTCATTAGAAACCAGTTAAAGAATCTTGCTTATGCTTTGACGCACAGTGAGTTCCAAAAGGTGTATGAAAAATTTATTAAAGTTGATTGCCTACAAGCAACTAACTTCTTAGTCAATGTTCCTCCTAAGCACTTTGCGAATTTTCCGAATGCTTACTTCCCAGGTTGTAGATACGGTGATTTATGCTCTGCAGTAGCTGAAAGTTTCAATTCTTGGATCCTTGAAGACCGCGAGCTTCCCATAACATCCATATTGATTCGATCCGAATGAGGGTGAACAAAATAATTATTAATGGCTTATATACCTTATTAGGAAAAAGGATGGTAACAAAATCTTTTATATTTGCTTTTAAGAGTGTTATAGATATAATTTACAAATTCCAACTGATCATTAACTCAAGTAGCATTACACTTTCTTCTCTTGTCGGAAGGTCATGGGTTTGAACACCCTATCCGCAGTGGGTGAGGGAATTTTTCAAACTATGTGCGCAGGGTGCATTAAGAGATATATTACACAACGGTTTGACTTCATGATGTATAGAGGCGAGTAGGCTCGACTAGCGCTTTCTGGAAGCTCAATCAAGACGTACGAAAGCCGTGCATGGAGGTTACTAGTGATTTCATGGAGGCTATTATTGCGATTCATTCGCGCCCATTGGGTGTTTCGTTCTCCTTTATGTAAGTTTCTTTCCCACGCTATGATGGGGGTTCCTTTCCCCAAATGGGGGCTATTTCTCTAAAAGAAAAACGTTAGAATCTGACATAAACAGGATTTCAGGGGGAAAAAAAGAAGAACATAGATGACTAAAGTTAACTTGCTATTTATTTTGTGAGACTGTCATTGTTATGTTAGCTTGTAGTCCGACTATCCTTTGGTATTCTTTAGGTATTAGGTTAATAAGCATTATAATTATGCACTTGCGGTAACAAACTGTTGCAAGTGAACTTTTAGATTATAGATGTCAATTTGTTAGCTAGTTTTATGGTAACTTTCAGTAACCTTGGCAACTATGTTTAATTTTTTTCCTTCAAGTAGAACTGGAAATGTAGGTCTCCTTGTAACCTTGTGAAGCTTAGAATTTGTATCTGAAGAAGGATGTTTTCTCATCAATTATTTTTCTGGCTGGTATTCACTTTTATCTAATATTTAGGTTTCTCAAGACAAGAGAGCTTGGATGTCGGGGCAAACCTTTTTGTGGGATATCTTGACCCAGTAAAATTCTTTTCTCATCCTCAAGTGTACATGTTTAATTGTGAAAATAATTTCTGTCTTCTGATTATGTTTGCATGTAGATGAGAAACTTCTCCATGATGCATTTAGTGTCACGCCCCGCTTTCCAGAATACGGGAAAACGGAGTCGCGACGAGAGTCGGCGACGTATATACGCGAGGAAAATACCCCACATATACACGCTAAGCCTAAATTAACTGAACAAGCTATAAATCTAAATCATAATAATCAATGATCACTGCAATAATACATATAAAGTCTAACACAATGATAGCAGATGAATAACGGAAAGAAAATGGCAGCTGAATGCGATAAAGATAGAATCAGGAAATAACAGGAATATAAGAGAGATGAGAATACCAGAATCAGAGAGAGACTCAAGCTCCTCGCAATATATACATCTCATCGAACACCTGCATAATAGAAACAAGCGTCCAATATCTGGACGTGCAAATGCAGGGTCGTCAGAAAGCGACCTGGTGAGTGTGTGTGTAAAGAGAACTGCTCGTGCATGTAAACAGTGTGCACAAAATAATAACAGATAACTGCAACACTAATTAACATGATAAATAAACACTAAATACAATAACATGAATAAGTGTGCAGATAAAAGACAAGTAAAATAATGGTAAACAACAACTGATGTCATGATAATGGGGAACGACTAATGTCTAGATGTGTAACCTAGCATGTCACTAGTCTGGTATACAATCCGGTCATAGTTATAGTCATATGTCTATCATAGTATACATATGCACAATCAGGTGATATAATCAGTCACAATATGCTATAAACAATTTATTAACATTTATTATGTCAGCGAACACCAATTGCCACCTGTAATAGACGCATCCCATATTACGCCTACTGCACGTGTCAATCAGGGTCCTAAGTTATTGAAATTAGTGAAAGAGATTAGGTTAGGGTTAGATTTAGGAAAAGATAATTTATATAGGATGGGTTTAGGCTTATTAGGTTAATGGGTTGGAGGGTTAAGATAAGTGATAATGGGTTATGGGTCTAATTGGGTTCGGGTTGAAGTTGAGGAAATTACCTATTGGGCATGGGTTTGAGATATGGAAATGGGTTGGACTTAGGCTAATGGGTATAGAGATCAAAGATTACAAGATAATGGGTTTGAGGATATGGGCTATAGGTTTGACTTGGGCCAAGAGAAAAATAGGGAAAAGAAAAGAACAAGTATTAATCTTAATAGCATCAGCTAATTACAATTACATATTAACAAAATCATACTAATTAATAAGAAAATTTAATAAGAATAAATAATGATAACTCACATTTGAAAATAAATAATAGTTAGAACAAATTTCATATACATGCTAAAATACTATCATTTACTATTAAAACTAGCATTATTAAACAGAGGTATTACATTTAGGGTGTTATTGTCACTAATCCTAATGTGATGCCTATTTATTTATTTATTCATTTTTGTGCGAAAAGTAGTTCAAATTTATGGACAATTATTCTCTGAACATGATATCATCTTACTTGAAGCTTTTATGGTGATCATATGCCTTTATTGCTGTTAGCTATCTCATTGAGAATTGATGCATTCAGGGGATTTGAACGCTATGTTTACACTCTGCTAAAATATAAATAAATAAATAAATTCTGTATGACTTGTTCAGAGATTATCCTTATCAGCTACTACACTCAACAAGCAGTATCCCCCTCAACTACTTAAAATCCCTTTGTTAATGATATGTTTTTGTGTTTTTACACACACCAACATGACACAAGGGAGAGAAACTTCTGCACTGCGGTGCTTAATTTGTTTATAGTGCCATCAACCACTGAATAGTTGTGGGGATTACCTGTTGGGTTTGATAGTTGATAGAGATTTCCACAAATACGCCACAAATGAAGGGTGTTCACTTTAACTTTTATTTGTTAGTCAAGAATTCAATTCTTGCATATGAAAATAAAGTTCGTTGCTAGAAACCGAAAACAAAAATACCACGGATTGCTAAATTTTAGTATTAATTCTGCCTTTGAACCGTTCTGCCTTTCCTTATACTCCCTTGTTGCCGCTTGAAACGTCACCAAAACCCATTCTTCCATCAAAGAATAAGACCCATAATAAGAAAATGAGGCCTGGCTTTTTGTTATAGATTTTATAAAACTTTCTTTTTCCTGTGACTTATTCTAAGTTTGTAAACTTTGGATATTGACCTTTTTCATTAATTGCTTGTTTTGAAGTTCATACAGAACCCTCCTTTTAGTAATGCTTGAAATGCAGAGACATGTATACATACATATGATATCTAATGTTTGTAAATTGTCATCAAATTGTTTTCTTCAAATAAATAAATGAATGAATAAGGAACAGGTTCGTGGAACAACTATGGTGATGGGACAACTTTGTGGTTCTTTGTATAAATAATATTAAGGATTTTCTAATTATCTCAGTTTATCATGAAAAACTTACCACAGCCCCATCGTATTTTCAGTTTCATCATCTTTGATCTCAACTGCCATATGCTGTGGGGCTTATATCTTTTCCTTTCTTTCTGTTTTCTTTTCGGGGGTGTTTGGATGCAAAGAAGTGGGCGGAAGTAAGGAAATGAGGAAGTATAATTGCTTACTTCCCTATCTATCCAAACACCAGAAAAGGAAAATAAGAAAACTCTTTTTTCTTCTCTCTTTTCTCTTTTATACAACCATTTCCTCACTTCAAAGTGCTACAGTTAATTTTGTGGTCATGTAAATCTCATTTATAATAAGTTGTAGCACAAAACAGTTAATATTTTGATCATGTAAATCTCACTTGCATTCTAATTACAGTCTATTTTTATTTTTCTTAATTAATTTTATTTTAATATTATTTTGCTGTCAACTTTGTGGTCAACTTTTTCACTTTCACTTTCACATTACCATCCAAACACCGGAAAAGACATAACATTTTTCAAATCACACTTCCTAATAACATCCAAACACCGAAAAATTTACTAACCAATTCTCAAGTTCCAAAGGGAACTATTATCACTTCCTCACTTCCTTACTTCCTCACTTCCACCCTTAACCAAACAGGCATTCTCACAGTAAATTATGATTTTAAATACTTATTTAGCAGTTCTGACACTTCCACGCAGGGGAGGCAGCGAGGCAGTTTCAACAAGATCCGCTTGCACTTCACTGTAAATTGGTGTGTCCACTTGGGGATCCAAGTGCATTTACAGAACTAGATTCTAGGAGAGGACCTAAATTTACTACTTTTATCTTCAAATGGTCCAATTATAAGGATGCAAACCCAAAAAATAAGGTCGGGTATGGATCAAGTTATCGAATAATGGAGCTCCATTGCTGCCCTGTTCCCATACTTTCTTTGATGCACATTGCACATTCCGAAGTCTTTCTATTTCCATATTTCAAAGAGAAAACTCTTAAACTATTATATTCATGGTTCAAAATTGATATCAACGTCGGCCAATGATTTTTAGTATCAATATTGGTTATATCAGCGCAAATATGCATCGATATCATGGAGTTAATATTGTATTATGTATCTCAAAACCCATTAAATATTACAGATATAAACGCAATCTGCTTTGAGACCATAGTTTCAATTATCGTCCAATATATATTGGTAATAGTTTATCAAGTTTTGAAATATCCGCTACAATATAAAACCTATAATATTATTCGATATTGTGGCTGATGTGACATATATTGACGGCAAATGTTGACGATATATTAACATTCAATATTGATGATATTGAATAGTGAAAACCATTAGTCAATACTAATACTAGGACCGAGATTTAAACCATAGTTATAATAATAAGGCAGAGATGTGGACAATAAAGTTTAATACTAAACATAACAACCTTAATATATGTTGAAATGATCATATAAAGGTGGACAAACATATAAATAGGCAAGATTATCCTATATAAGGATTTTAGAAATAAATGCTTGTTATTTAAAAATATGTTTTTGTTAGAATAAAAACATTATCAACAACCATCAGTACAACTTCAAAATTTTAGTGTATTGATGTGTACTATTTAGTATGATATAAAAGCAACGGGTTCAAATTCTATGGGGCACACATTTAGAAGCGGATTAAAAAAAAATACCATTGCATAAAGTTCAGGCCTTTAATCAACAATAGGTAGTTGATAGTAGAGATTGGATTCAAAATAAACCCAACAATAACTATACTCATATAAATCATGAGTGAGTTGTATGTGTGTGTATAACTTAGTTTTCTTTTTTATTTAGTTTACTTGTACTTAGTTAATCTAATTAAGTAAGATTAAATGTAATTAATATGGGAGACAAATTTTAGCCGGAGGGAGGACATCTATAAGCAAGAGGTGTCTTGATATGATTTTAGATTGACTTAGAGTTAGACACATAGCTAAGAAGATGTCACTACATAGAGAACTTAATATCTTTATAAATACCCTCTCTTCTACTCATCTTATTCTTCTTCTTTCTCTTCAAAATTTTCTCTCATACACAAAAGCAATCCTTGATGTTCTTGTACTACAATGCTGCTAATAACACATTCAGAGTAGATGGAAAAGAAGAAGAAGAGATCAAAGAGAGAGTTGGACAAAATTCTGGAGTTCTACGCAGCTTACGGTATTTTAACAATATCTTTCTCTATAGAACTCAGATCGAGCCAAAACTAGATGCTTGCAAAAAAGACTTCAAGATGAATCCATATGTATATATCTCAGTAGATCCTTCATTATTAGAGATTGAACATTGTCCATATTTTCATATTTGCAAAAAAGATAGAATTACAAAGAGGTAATTTTTCATCCTTTTTTTTCTTAAAAATAACTTACTGTAAAGTAAAAAAAATCTTAACTTTACTTGAAAATAAATTTGTTGGATTCTAGTTATGGCTCCATATGATTTCAAGTTTTATTAAAGAATTAGAAGTTACATTAGTTTGATTAAGTTATATAGTAAGAAAATTAGTGGGTTCATATGGTAAATACCTAATGCTAAATTAAATGATGTGTTAATTGAGAATAGCTAAACTCGGTAACTTTAATTATTGCTTAAGTAATAAGTTTAATAGTATATGTCATGAATATCCATTTTGAAACTTCAAAGTACTGAAATAGTTTTAAAAGAAGAGTTAATGATAGGCATTAAGGTTAGGCTGTTGTGCAAAATTTTGTTTAACTGAGATTTTTCTACCTAATCAGAAATATAACTGAATCACATATAGCAATATTATATATGCTAGAAGCTTATCAAGTCTAATTTCTAACGAGTTATGTCTTGTTCTCATGACATTTAATTATCTTGAGTTATAGGTAATTTAAAATAGACTGGTCGTAATTTCAGAATTGGACTAGAGATAAACTAATCTTTCAATCATTTCTAGTTTGGAGAATTAATCCTACATGTTACTATCAAAAGAAATGAAAATTATAATGGTCTAGTTCAATCTTAATATGGATAGTTTGATTTCATTTAGTTAAGAGGCTATTTGATTTTTGTATTGAAATGATATTGATATAACATTAGTCATTAACAAGTCTTTGCTAGTTAGTAGAGAAGGATGTGTTATCAATTACTAATTGGAAATATATTGAGACTCTTGATATGAGTTAATTCACTTAATTATCTTGTTTTATGTGTCTTGTCTATGTATGAAATACTTGTGAATGACATATTTTATTTTATTAGAAATACTCTATGATGTGTGTGAGATGTGAAATAGGTGTGAATGTGCCTATGTTATGTGTGTGATATTGCCTATATTGTGTCTGTAGCAATGAAGCCGAGGCTAGTTGCGTCTGAGTTTGATGGTGCCCATGAAGTTGGGGGTAATTGTGTGGAGTTGTACAAGTGTCTTATATTGTGATATGATGGAACTGGTCCACGGATGGTGCCCGATAGAGTTGTGAAGTATGTATTATGATGGGACCGATATTACGGATGATGCCTGTATAACCATACAATGTGTGTTATGTTATGAATGTTATGATCCTATAATGAATGTTGAATGTTTGTTATGTTTTTATGATGTATGATACGTATTGTGGTAATGTTTTGCAAAAGTATTCACTGGATTGAGATGATAATTGTCATGATAAGCTTTTTGAATTGTTGATTAACTATCATGTTATTATTTATTGTTAGACAGCAAAGGATATGTGAGCTATGCTACTAATTGATATGCACTTTTCATGTTTAATTGTTTTTCTTGATTCTAAAATGTTTGAGTGCATCCAATATGCGATTACAATTAGTTATGAAGTGGGTTGGATCAAAAAGTATAATTGAGCCTCTGTAAGTTATTTCAAAAGTATAAACATCAGGCCATTATAGTTAGTTCATAAATTCAAAAACAAAAGAGCAAGGAGACATGAAAAATTTATCACTAAGTTTTGGATATGAGTTACAACAAATCATTGACTTGGCAAAATATCATGAAATGCGAATCACATTATAACAAATTGCCTTTGTTATTTTGCCTCAATTATAGTAAGAATACTATTTGTTTGACTGTTTATAGGTTCAAAATTTTAAATAAAATTAGTTTGCGAGAAATTGTAGAGTTTAAATCCAAGTATTCTCTTCTTAATACTTTATCTTCTCATCATATGACCATATTACTGACTTGCTCGTCGGAGGGCCGTTGCGAGCCTAGACTAGTAACGCTAACCCATCATTTATTTTACAGAATAGTGACAGAGAAGATCAAAGGTCTGAAGATGAGTGGTCCAATTGTACTCTTCATCGACAAGCACCATATAAATATGACATGAATTTATATGTTAAAAGAAAACACACATAAACACTGCTAATTTTCATCCAAGTATAATTTCTCCAACCCATGCCTGAGCTGAGCAATTTTAACTTCAAGGTCCTTGTTAATGTCCATCATATAGCATGATTGCCGTAGCCTCTCATTCTCACCTTCAATGCTAACAAAACCTTGTCTTAATTAAAGCACTTTTTATTGTACAATGACAAATCCATCAGAAACTTGATTGAAATCGGAAGATCCTTTGTCAAAGTTGCATTCAGGTTAAGTCCGAGTTGGAGTCGGGTTGCTCGAGTTTGGACACGGGTTATCGTTCAACCTGATCCAATCCGACCCGACTTCAACCCCCAAGAGCAGGACCCCTAGATACATTCCACAACTTGTTTGTGAATTTTGGGATTTTTTTTTTTAATTTTATTTGATTATGATACCTCAACTTGACCTATTTGACTTGAACCCGACTTGCCTGATCTAATCCAATCATAACCCAAATATGAAAATTCATGATACGACTGAATTCGTGTTGGAGTTGAGTTGCTCGAGTTTGGACATGGATTAGCCTCCGACCCGACCCAATCCGACCCGACTACACCCCAGGACCCTTGGATCCATTCCATAAACATTGGGATGTTGACACCAAAGTTAAAATCAGCCACTAAATTCTCTGTAAGGGCTTATTTGGTTGTTAGAAAATAATCGAAGGAAAAGTGTGTGAGTTCCACTCGGTCAATTTTCCTGCCTTTCTGAGTTTTTAGTTCGGAATTCTGATACAACATTGTAGCTGTAAAAAGCTAAATTGGAAGCATAGAGTCGCACACTTTTCCTTCTCAGAATTCACAGCAAATAAACATACTTAAAAAAAAAAAAATCACGGGATTTACATATCAGAATAAAAAAAATTTAAATTTTCGCTCACTTCCCGGATAAAGAAGCATGACCCAAGTGGAGACACTACTCTCATTCCTTTTTTTTTGTCTTCCCTATTACGTTTTGCCAGCTAGCCAGCAAAACAGTGGGCAAAGAGGAAAAAACCCACAAGCAGCAAGCGCGTAAGAGATGCCGAGTCCTAGGCCTCATTTATCCTTTTGTATGGGACGAAGAGAGAAGACAGTACAGTCACAGCGCACAGCAGCGCAACTGTCAAAACGGTTGACAGTTGATGAGCTGTCAACTGCAAACTGTAATGTCACCGTCCACACACGGTTACGCGGTTTAACAACCGATTCCAACTGTCAGTCCCGTCTTAAAAAAGAGTGAACTCTTTATAGAAAAAGGGGACAGCTGTCGAATTCTTATTCTCAGGTGGCTTCCTCGACGCTGACCCTTCGCTGTTAATTACCCGTTTAATTCTTTTTAATTCTATTTTAATCATCATTACTCACTTGGCTGTACGATTCCATTTTGATTACAGTCACTAGTATAATAATCTTTCTATAGTCAAGTACTTTTTTTGAATTAATCAAGAAGTTAAGAGAATTAATACTGTAAAGGCTTTTTATTTTACATCTACAGTATAATAAGGACTTGAAGCCAAACCAATTCTGTCCTGTATACAAGACCTCCAGAATTTTGGCGGCTCATGTTTACAAACAAATTTGTAATCTCCCTTCTCTTTCCCTCACTTGACAAAATGTTTATAGACAAAACCCATGAGTTCTTATGTTAAAATATAAGTATCTCAATCTCATCATATAGTGACAGTGATTTTAATATAGTATCAAATCTAATGGTTATTTTCTAGCTGAACTTTGGCAAACAGTTTGAGAGAGAGAGAGAGAGAGAGAGTTTGGTTCGGGTTGTGGGTTATCAAACTCAAAAAAATTTCAACCCGCACCCGAGCTGAACTTTGGCAAAATCGAACCGAACAGATCGACTTCGGTCTGTTCTTTCGGTTCCGGTTTATTTTTGCTCATTCCTATATTTGAGCCTTTTCTATTCGCCAAATAAATATGCATACGAGAATGATATGTTAACCCCCTCTCAATCTCAGGGTTTAAAATCGAACTCCCCTTTTCCAATCCTCTCTACCAATAAGGAGTCATTTTTGTTGGAATTGAAGAATATAAAGGGAATCTTCAAGTTGAATTATGGCGAGATCCGTTGATCGAATCAACTGGATGATGGTTGGAGTGTGTTCTCCTTCCATTTGTGATGAACGTGGTATATTCACATGTTCAATTCCGACTTCGAATGAATGAGATATTCAAGTCCAAAGATTGCCTAATTCAAAGCCAAAACGGGACTAAAGGTAGCTTAAAGCATTTAGTCCCACATTGGCCGTGGGATGGAAGTTTGTGGTGTATATATAGAGAAAATTGAGAACAAAGGGCGTGCCCTTTGGGTACTTGGAGTTTTCGCGCGCGAAAAGGAGGGAACTATGCACGTATGTGCGCGCGCGCGCGCGCCGGTGCCGGTGCCGGGTTTGGGTCTGAGTGAGTTCGGGTTCCCTACCTGGCCTGGTTCTTTTTGAATTGGGTCTCAAGGTATGATCCGAACCAGATCCACTTCCAAACCAGACCGGACCCGATCCACCAACAGGTTGCGAACCTGTTGGACTGCCCGCTCCGCTGTCAGGATCTGAACCGATCAGCCAACGGTTGCGAACCAGTTGGACAGCCAACGGGTGCGAACCAGTTGGCAGACCAAAGGTTGCAGCCTGCCAAAGGTTGCGAACCAGTTGGCAGACCAAAGGTTGCAGCCTTTGGTTGGGTTCAGACCTTGGAATGCTATATAAAGCATTCCAAGTTCTCATTTTAAGACACACCAAAAAAATCTGAGATCTCTCTCTCTCTCTAAAAGTTCTGACTTCGGTTCTGAACTGGGCTCCAGCGAAGTGGGAATCCACGACTTTCAGAGCGACTTCCAACGAAGTGGGAATCCGCGACTTCCAAGTGAAGTGGGAATCCAAAGCGACTTCCTAAAGGAGATTCTGTCAAAATTCTTCAACCTTCCTACGTCCTCAACAGTGGGTGTTCCTCCAAAAGAGTAAGACAAATATTCATTTGAAATTTGTCGTTATACCGCTGTTTTGCTAATCCTGTGTAGGTACTGGTTGACTACGGTTCGACCGTACGGTGATTTGGTAGTGCTATCCAAATACCGTGAAGAAGTGTTGTATCTTGGGAGACCAGCGTCCATTATCCCGTTAGCACCGGTGCGGGGGACGTAATTGTCTTAAGGAGATTCGCTGTAAGCGTACCTCACTTCAAATACTGTATAAGTGGACTAAGTCCTTTATACAGGGGATATACTTTACAGTATATCGAGATTGACTTAGATTCAATCTAAGTGATACTGTATAAGTGGATTAAGTCCTTTATACAGGGGATATACTTTACAGTATATCGAGACTGACTTGGATTCAGTCTAATTGGTGCTTAAACCAAGGAAGGAAATTGAAAGGTGGTTCTTGAATTAAGGAACGTTCTATTGAACGGAAAACCTCCCACCTGATATTTGCCGACCTGGCCAATTAGATTGTTGATATCTCAGTGATCTTGATTAGTTGTCAGATTGATTCTTGTTAAGCAGGATACCCAACAATCTTAAGACAATTAACGTTTCTTACTTTTGTTCTGCTTGAACTTGCAGAAGATGTCTGAGACAAATCAAGATAGCTCAAGTAAGGCACCAAACATGCTACAAGCATTGATGCCTACTCCACTTCCTAACCCGAAGCCGGAGAAGCCAGGAAAATTTGATGGCACAGAATTCAAGAGGTGGCAACAGAAGATGCTCTTCTACTTGACCACTCTTCATCTGGCCAGATTCCTGGAAGAAGATCCACCAGAGCCTGCAACTGATGCATGGACTCAATGTGACTTCCTTTGCCGAAATTATGTTTTAAATGGACTGGATGACTCTATTTACAATGTCTACAGTCCTATCACAACGGCAAAGAAGTTATGGGTCAGTCTTGACAAGAAGTACAAGACTGAGGATGCTGGTACCAAGAAGTTCGTCGTTGGACGATTTCTGGAGTACAAAATGATGGACAGCAAGACTGTAATCAGTCAGGTGCAAGAGTTCCAACTTATCTTGCACGAGATAGAAGCTGAAGGTATGATCCTACCTGAAACTTTTCAGGTTGCTACTATCGTGGAGAAACTCCCACCTGCGTGGAGAGATTTCAAGAACTACCTTAAGCACAAGCGAAAGGAGTTGAAGTTGGAAGATCTCATTGTGAGGCTTCGAATCGAGGAGGACAACAGAAAGTCCGAGAAAAGGAGCAGTAAGAACTCCTACGAAGCAAAAGCCAATGTGATCGAAGACTCAAAGGGGAAAGCGTCTACTTCCAAAGGCTTAAAGCGGAAGAAGACTTCCCAGGGGTACAAAGGTAAGGTCCAAGAAGGCAAGAACATGCGCTTCAAGGGAACTTGCTACATCTGCAATAAAGAGGGGCATAAGGCGAATGAATGTCGCAGCCGTCTCAAACAAAACAAGAATCTTGTTGATGGTCTTTTTAAAGACAATGTTGCAGTGGTAGACAAAAAGTCTGTGTATCTGTACCCGAAGCTTATAAATAAAGAAAATTCTTCTGTTTATTTGCTTGAGTCTCCTAATTTGTGGCATGCTAGATTAGGGCATGTAAATTACAAGTCTTTAAAGAACTTGTCTAATCTGGGATATATTCCTAAACTCAACTTGGAAGAAATTTGCAAGTGTGAGGTTTGTGTTGAGGCCAAGTTGGCTAAAAATTTATTTCACTCAATAAATCGAAATACAGAACCTTTAGGGTTAATTCATAGCGATCTATGTGACTTGAAGTTTATGCCAACTAGAGGCGGTAAAAAGTATTTCATTACTTTTATCGATGACTGTACAAGATACTGTTATGTGTATCTTTTGAACAGTAAGGATGAGGCAATAAATATGTTTACAACATATAAAGCCGAAGTTGAGAATCAACTCAACAAGAAAATCAAGATTCTAAAATCCGATAGAGGCGGAGAATATGAATCAAATGATTTTAGTGAGTTATGTGCTAGTTTTGGTATAATACATCAAACTACAGCACCATACACTCCTCAGCAGAATGGAATTGCTGAACGGAAGAACAGAACTTTGAAGGAGATGGTTAATTCCATGCTCGTAAGTTCTGGAGCTCCGCAGAACTTGTGGGGGGAAGCTCTATTAACTGCAAATCATATTCTAAATAGAGTACCCCACAAGAAACTTGGTCTTATACCATTCGAGTTATGGCATGGAAGGACACCTTCCTACCATTACCTCAAAATGTGGGGGTGCCTTGCAAAGGTGCTAGCACCATTACCTAAAAAGACTAAGTTGGGAGCAAAAACTATAGACTGCGTATTCATAGGCTATGTCTTGAATAGTAGTGCCTATAGGTTTCTGGTTCATAAATCAGAAATACCTGATATTCATGTAAACATGATTATCGAATCTCGAGATGCTGTGTTTTTTGAAGATATCTTTCCGTACAAACGGGAAGCAGATAAGACTTCTGGGAAAAGAACACACGAGATGGCGTTCAGAGACGAAAGCCCCGAGGAACGAAATGTAAATGCGAAAATTGAACCAAGAAGAAGTCAGAGATCTAGAATCTCAAAATCTTTTGGTCCAGATTTCATAGCATACGCTATTGAGAGCGAGCCTCAAACATTTAAAGAGGCTATGTCAAACCCAGAAGTACAAATGTGGAAAGAAGCTATAAATAGCGA
Organism: Agave tequilana; assembly: GCA_038442645.1. NCBI lineage: Eukaryota > Viridiplantae > Streptophyta > Magnoliopsida > Asparagales > Asparagaceae > Agave > Agave tequilana. The sequence goes on from JAVJIF010007494.1 coordinate 101,401, forward strand.
AATAGAATCCATACTAAGTAATCATACTTGGGAATTGGTAAACTTGCCTCCTGGAAGTAAACCAATTGGGTGTAAGTGGATTTTCAAACGAAAATTAAAACCCGATGGATCTATCGATAAGTACAAGGCTAGATTAGTAGCCAAGGGTTATCGACAAATAGAAGGACTTGACTACTTCGATACTTATTCACCAGTAACAAGAATAACGTCCATACGGATGTTGATTGCGATTGCAGTATTGCACAACTTAGATATCCATCAAATGGATGTCAAGACTGCATTCTTAAATGGTGAATTAAGTGAAGAGATATATATGGAGCAACCTGAAGGATTTAAAGTCAAGGGCCAAGAACACAAGGTGTGTAAATTGGTAAAATCTTTATACGGTTTAAAACAGGCTCCAAAACAATGGCATGAGAAATTTGATAGTGTCATGATCAAAGATGGATTCACTATCAATGAATGCGATAAGTGTGTTTACACTAAAACAGTTAGAGATGCATGTATCATTGTTTGTCTTTATGTAGACGACATGTTGATACTTGGGACTAATATTGAGATTATTAAGTCCACTAAAAGAATATTATCCAACTGTTTTGATGTGAAGGATCTGGGGGTTGCTGATGTAATTTTAGGAATTAAAATTACTAGAATACCAGATGGAATCAGTTTATCTCAATCTCACTACGTGGATAAGATGATAGAAAGATTCAAGGATCATGGGATAAAAGAGAATACAAATCCTTTTCTCCCACACATCCACCTTCATAAGAATACAGGAACTGGAATACGCCAGTTGGAGTATTCTCAGATTATCGGAAGTCTAATGTATTTAATGAATTGCACTAGACCCGATATTGCTTACGCTGTAAGCAAGTTAAGTAGATATACTAGCAATCCTAGTGATCTACATTGGACCGCTCTACTACGAGTATTGGGTTACGTATCACATACCAAGGAATATGCCTTGAGATATGGAAAGTATCCTCCTGTACTGGAAGGATACAGTGATGCTAATTGGTTTGCAGATTCTGAGGAATCAAAATCAACTAGTGGATACGTATTTACTCTAGCAGGAGCAGCGGTATCTTGAAAATCTTCTAAGCAAACATGTATTGCCCGTTCCACTATGGAATCGGAATTCATAGCCTTAGATAAGGCTGGAGAAGAAGCAGAATGGCTTCGACAATTCTTAGAAGATATACCGTTATGGCAAAAGCCAGTGCCCGCTATATGTATACACTGCGACAATCAAGCAGCTATATCTAGGGCACAAAATGTGATATACAACGGTAAGTCTAGACATATTCGTCGTAGACATAATACCGTGAAGCAGTTGCTCTCAAATGGAATTATCTCTATTGACTTTGTATCGTCAAAGGATAATTTAGCGGATCCGCTTACTAAAGGTTTAAGTGGAGAGCGTATAAACTGCGCATCGAGGGGAATGGGTCTAAAAGCCTAACCTTACCGAGTCAGCTTAATGGAAACCTCACTTAGCGACTGGAGATCCCACGGACTAAGTTCAAGAGGAAAAACTAGTTATGATTGACTCAGCAAGTAAGCACTTGGGAGCTTGACTCCAATCCATTCCTAAGGTGCACATAAGTGCTTGTCTACAAGTGGGTTAAGGATAAGCTTAACGCTTTTAATGATGCCTATATCTTGTTTCTAAACAAGTGGAGTAGAGTAGACTACTCTTAATAGGTCCATCACCTATGTGAGTATAGAGTTGGGTCGGCTCTTTGGGAATCTCTATGGAGGCTGTTATTCCCTAAAGATACTCTCTGAAACCAAGAATGTCCAGGGCCAAAACGGACACAACAGAGAACCAAAGTTGATTTGGAAAGTCACTGTGTGAAGCTTGTTGACTTGACTTACACTAACGGCTAACAGTTCAAGACCTAGTTCACTGATTAGCCAGTAAGTCCGATAAAGCTTTCGCTATGGAAGGTTCAAGACCTAGTTCACCTATCCTTATGCAGTTTCTTTTCTAAAGTACCTTACACAATAGAGTCAGTCTCTTTGTGTGTCATTTCCTTGAATCTCCATTCATTGTGGGGGATTGTTGGAATTGAAGAATATAAAGGGAATCTTCAAGTTGAATTATGGCGAGATCCGTTGATCGAATCAACTGGATGATGGTTGGAGTGTGTTCTCCTTCCATTTGTGATGAACGTGGTATATTCACATGTTCAATTCCGACTTCGAATGAATGAGATATTCAAGTCCAAAGATTGCCTAATTCAAAGCCAAAACGGGACTAAAGGTAGCTTAAAGCATTTAGTCCCACATTGACCGTGGGATGGAAGTTTGTGGTGTATATATAGAGAAAATTGAGAACAAAGGGCGTGCCCTTTGGGTACTTGGAGTTTTCGCGCGGGAAAAGGAGGGAACTATGCACGTATGTGCGCGCCGCGCGCGCCGGCGCCGGCACCGGTGCCGGTGCCGGTGCCGGGTTTGGGTTTGGGTCTGAGTGAGTTCGGGTTCCCTACCTGGCCTGGTTCTTTTTGAATTGGGTCTCAAGGTATGATCCGAACCAGATCCACTTCCAAACCAGACCGGACCCGATCCACCAACAGGTTGCAAACCTGTTGGACTGCCCGCTCCGCTGTCAGGATCTGAACCGATCCGCCAACGGTCGCGAACCAGTTGGACAGCCAACGGGTGCGAACCAGTTGGCAGACCAAAGGTTGCAGTCTGCCAAAGGTTGCGAACCAGTTGGCAGACCAAAGGTTACAGCCTTTGGTTGGGTTCAGACCTGAAGGCCCCTTTTGGAATGCTATATAAAGCATTCCAAGTTCTCATTTTAAGACACACCAAAAAAATCTGAGATCTCTCTCTCTCTCTCTAAAAGTTCTGACTTCGGTTCTGAACTGGGCTCCAGCGAAGTGGGAATCCACGACTTCCAGAGCGACTTCCAACGAAGTGGGAATCCGCGACTTCCAAGTGAAGTGGGAATCCAAAGCGACTTCCTAAAGGAGATTCTGTCAAAATTCTTCAACCTTCCTACGTCCTCAACAGTGGGTGTTCCTCCAAAAGAGTAAGACAAATATTCATTTGAAATTTGTCGTTATACCGCTATTTTGCTAATCCTGTGTAGGTACTGGTTGACTACGGTTCGACCGTACGGTGATTTGGTAGTGCTATCCAAATACCGTGAAGAAGTGTTGTATCTTGGGAGACCAGCGTCCATTATCCCGTTAGCACCGGTGCGGGGGACGTAATTGTCTTAAGGAGATTCGCTGTAAGCGTACCTCACTTCAAATACTGTATAAGTGGACTAAGTCCTTTATACAGGGGATATACTTTACAGTATATCGAGATTGACTTAGATTCAATCTAAGTGATACTGTATAAGTGGATTAAGTCCTTTATACAGGGGATATACTTTACAGTATATCGAGACTGACTTGGATTCAGTCTAATTGATGCTTAAACCAAGGAAGGAAATTGAAAGGTGGTTCTTGAATTAAGGAACGTTCTATTGAACGGAAAACCTCCCACCTGATATTTGCCGACCTGGCCAATTAGATTGTTGATATCTCAGTGATCTTGATTAGTTGTCAGATTGATTCTTGTTAAGCAGGATACCCAACAATCTTAAGACAATTAACGTTTCTTACTTCTGTTCTGCTTGAACCTGCAGAAGATGTCTGAGACAAATCAAGATAGCTCAAGTAAGGCACCAAACATGCTACAAGCATTGATGCCTACTCCACTTCCTAACCCGAAGCCGGAGAAGCCAGGAAAATTTGATGGCACAGAATTCAAGAGGTGGCAACAGAAGATGCTCTTCTACTTGACCACTCTTTATCTGGCCAGATTCCTGGAAGAAGATCCACCAGAGCCTGCAACTGATGCATGGACTCAATGTGACTTCCTTTGCCGAAATTATGTTTTAAATGGACTGGATGACTCTATTTACAATGTCTACAGTCCTATCACAACGGCAAAGAAGTTATGGGTCAGTCTTGACAAGAAGTACAAGACTGAGGATGCTGGTACCAAGAAGTTCGTCGTTGGACGATTTCTGGAGTACAAAATGGTGGACAGCAAGACTGTAATCAGTCAGGTGCAAGAGTTCCAACTTATCTTGCACGAGATAGAAGCTGAAGGTATGATCCTACCTGAAACTTTTCAGGTTGCTACTATCGTGGAGAAACTCCCACCTGCGTGGAGAGATTTCAAGAACTACCTAAAGCACAAGCGAAAGGAGTTGAAGTTGGAAGATCTCATTGTGAGGCTTCGAATCGAGGAGGACAACAGAAAGTCCGAGAAAAGGAGCAGTAAGAACTCCTACGGAGCAAAAGCCAATGTGATCGAAGACTCAAAGGGGAAAGCGTCTACTTCCAAAGGCTTAAAGCGGAAGAAGACTTCCCAGGGGTACAAAGGCAAGGTCCAAGAAGGCAAGAACATGCGCTTCAAGGGAAAATGCTACATCTGCAACAAAGAGGGGCATAAGGCGAATGAATGTCGCAGCCGTCTCAAACAAAACAAGAATCTTGTTGATGGTCTTTTTAAAGACAATGTTGCAGTGGTAGACAAAAAGTCTGTGTATCTGTACCCGAAGCTTATAAATAAAGAAAATTCTTCTGTTTATTTGCTTGAGTCTCCTAATTTGTGGCATGCTAGATTAGGGCATGTAAATTACAAGTCTTTAAAGAACTTGTCTAATCTGGGATATATTCCTAAACTCAACTTGGAAGAAATTTGCAAGTGTGAGGTTTGTGTTGAGGCCAAGTTGGCTAAAAATTTATTTCACTCAATAAATCGAAATACAGAATCTTTAGGGTTAATTCATAGCGATCTATGTGACTTGAAGTTTATGCCAACTAGAGGCGGTAAAAAGTATTTCATTACTTTTATCGATGACTGTACAAGATACTGTTATGTGTATCTTTTGAACAGTAAGGATGAGGCAATAAATATGTTTACAACATATAAAGCCGAAGTTGAGAATCAACTCAACAAGAAAATCAAGATTCTAAAATCCGATAGAGGCGGAGAATATGAATCAAATGATTTTAGTGAGTTATGTGCTAGTTTTGGTATAATACATCAAACTACAGCACCATACACTCCTCAGCAGAATGGAATTGCTGAACGGAAGAACAGAACTTTGAAGGAGATGGTTAATTCCATGCTCGTAAGTTCTGGAGCTCCGCAGAACTTGTGGGGGGAAGCTCTATTAACTGCAAATCATATTCTAAATAGAGTACCCCACAAGAAACTTGGTCTTATACCATTCGAGTTATGGCATGGAAGGACACCTTCCTACCATTACCTCAAAATGTGGGGGTGCCTTGCAAAGGTGCTAGCACCATTACCTAAAAAGACTAAGTTGGGAGCAAAAACTATAGACTGCGTATTCATAGGCTATGCCTTGAATAGTAGTGCCTATAGGTTTCTGGTTCATAAATCAGAAATACCTGATATTCATGTAAACATGATTATCGAATCTCGAGATGCTGTGTTTTTTGAAGATATCTTTCCGTACAAACGGGAAGCAGATAAGACTTCTGGGAAAAGAACACACGAGATGGCGTTCAGGGACGAAAGCCCCGAGGAACGAAATGTAAATGCGGAAATTGAACCAAGAAGAAGTCAGAGATCTAGAATCTCAAAATCTTTTGGTCCAGATTTCATAGCATACGCTATTGAGAGCGAGCCTCAAACATTTAAAGAGGCTATGTCAAACCCAGAAGCACAAATGTGGAAAGAAGCTATAAATAGCGAAATAGAATCCATACTAAGTAATCATACTTGGGAATTGGTAAACTTGCCTCCTGGAAGTAAACCAATTGGGTGTAAGTGGATTTTCAAACGAAAATTAAAACCCGATGGATCTATCGATAAGTACAAGGCTAGATTAGTAGCCAAGGGTTATCGACAAATAGAAGGACTTGACTACTTCGATACTTATTCACCAGTAACAAGAATAACGTCCATACGGATGTTGATTGCGATTGCAGTATTGCACAACTTAGATATCCATCAAATGGATGTCAAGACTGCATTCTTAAATGGTGAATTAAGTGAAGAGATATATATGGAGCAACCTGAAGGATTTAAAGTCAAGGGCCAAGAACACAAGGTGTGTAAATTGGTAAAATCTTTATACGGTTTAAAACAGGCTCCAAAATAATGGCATGAGAAATTTGATAGTGTCATGATCAAAGATGGATTCACTATCAATGAATGCGATAAGTGTGTTTACACTAAAACAGTTGGAGATGCATGTATCATTGTTTGTCTTTATGTAGACGACATGTTGATACTTGGGACTAATATTGAGATTATTAAGTCCACTAAAAGAATGTTATCCAACTGTTTTGATGTGAAGGATCTGGGGGTTGCTGATGTAATTTTAGGAATTAAAATTATTAGAACATCAGATGGAATCAGTTTATCTCAATCTCACTACGTGGATAAGATGATAGAAAGATTCAAGGATCATGGGATAAAAGAGAATACAAATCCTTTTCTCCCACACATCCACCTTCATAAGAATACAGGAACTGGAATACGCCAGTTGGAATATTCTCAGATTATCGGAAGTCTAATGTATTTAATGAATTGCACTAGACCCGATATTGCTTACGCTGTAAGCAAGTTAAGTAGATATACTAGCAATCCTAGTGATCTACATTGGACCGCTCTACTACGAGTATTGGGTTACGTATCACATACCAAGGAATATGCCTTGAGATATGGAAAGTATCCTCCTGTACTGGAAGGATACAGTGATGCTAATTGGATTGCAGATTCTGAGGAATCAAAATCAACTAGCGGATACGTATTTACTCTAGCAGGAGCAGCGGTATCTTGGAAATCTTCTAAGCAAACATGTATTGCCCGTTCCACTATGGAATCGGAATTCATAGCCTTAGATAAGGCTGGAGAAGAAGCAGAATGGCTTCGACAATTCTTAGAAGATATACCGTTATGGCAAAAGTCAGTGCCCGCTATATGTATACACTGCGACAATCAAGCAGCTATATCTAGGGCACAAAATGTGATATACAACGGTAAGTCTAGACATATTCGTCGTAGACATAATACCGTGAAGCAGTTGCTCTCAAATGGAATTATCTCTATTGACTTTGTATCGTCAAAGGATAATTTAGCGGATCCGCTTACTAAAGGTTTAAGTGGAGAGCGTATAAACTGCGCATCGAGGGGAATGGGTCTAAAAGCCTAACCTTACCGAGTCAGCTTAATGGAAACCTCACTTAGCGACTGGAGATCCCACGGACTAAGTTCAAGAGGAAAAACTAGTTATGATTGACTCAGCAAGTAAGCACTTGGGAGCTTGACTCCAATCCATTCCTAAGGTGCACATAAGTGCTTGTCTACAAGTGGGTTAAGGATAAGCTTAACGCTTTTAATGATACCTATATCTTGTTTCTAAACAAGTGGAGTAGAGTAGACTACTCTTAATAGGTCCATCACCTATGTGAGTATAGAGTTGGGTCGGCTCTTTGGGAATCTCTATGGAGGCTGTTATTCCCTAAAGATACTCTCTGAAACCAAGAATGTCCAGGGCCAAAACGGACACAACAGAGAACCAAAGTTGATTTGGAAAGTCACTGTGTGAAGCTTGTTGACTTGACTTACACTAACGGCTAACAGTTCAAGACCTAGTTCACTGATTAGCCAGTAAGTCCGATAAAGCTTTTGTAACACCCCGTTCCCGGAATACGTACTTAGTTGCGTATTCAGATTTTCCGATCGTATTTTTCGATTTACCTTCTGTATTTATTCTGTATTATGAATTCCTTATATGATTGTTTTGTCTTGGAATTGGATTCGTGGACTCGGAGTCAGCCCTAGTCTGAACCGAAGACCCGATCCTAGTATATTATTTGATTTGGTCTTTCCGATAATTAGATTTGACCGATTTTGATTTTAAATATTATTTTCCAATACTTTAGATTTCATATGATTTTCTAGAATTTTCTTGAATTAAAAGGAATTTCTTCAAAACCGGTGTCGACCAGTGTCGCTGATCGATTCCAGGATTTTTATTTCACAAACAGCTAGGAATTTCTAGATAGTCCTTTAGACTTTATTTCTTAGAATCCTATTTCTTTCTTAAATACTTTTTCTGAGAATTTTATGAATTTATGAAAATTCCAACGGAGTCGGTAGGTAACTGATTCCGGGATTTTTAGTTTTAAAACTATAAAGTATTTCTTTAAATGGATTTCACTATGATACTTAGTATTATATTATTGATTTTTGGTAAATTTTGCGAGTCGTTCCGAGACACTTGAATTTCAGACGATTTCGATATTCTCCGTAATGTTTTCAGCATCTTCGATATAAACCCGGGTATCTGTTCTTTCAATATTTTCCAATTCTGATTCCAAGAAAATATCTTCTCATTTCAATTTCTTTTCCTTTTTTCTTTTTCCTTACTTCTCTTCCTTCCTCCACAATCCACAAGAATTCCAATTTCCAAAATTCCAACAATTCCAAAATTCTATTTTCTTCCAACAACTTCCACTCACTTTCTCATTAAAGCCCCTCTTTCTCTCTCTCTTCCATGGCCGGCCAAGTGGCCAAGAGAAGGGACACCTCATCCTTCCCCATTTGCACAAAACCCCCTCTCATCTACTCTAATTTCACCTCCTTCACAAATTCCAAATCATATATAAACATTTCTTTACAATTCCATCTCCTTTTTCTTCACTTCCACAAAGAAATCCCCTTCACCAAAATCCCTCCTCCATCTCAACTCAACCACCAACTTCAAGAGCTTCATCTAGGGCATCATCAAGGTCTTCATCTTCAACCTCCATCTCCCAAAGCAACACCAAGATCATCTTCTCCATCTCAAGCGACAACTACTTTTGGATTGAGGCCATCATCTCCACCTTGGGATCCTTTCGAGTACATCGAGTCTCAATTAAACCATTCAAGGTGAGTATTTTTACTCACCAAGACTTGATCAATTCCTATTGTACTTGTACCTTCATATCTTGTACACATATGACATCAAAATCACATTTTTAGACCATCAAACCCAACCACCAGATTCTGTTCTGTACGCTGTTTTCTGACCACGATTAGTCGACTTGACCTAGGGCCTAGTCGACTAACCCATCTGTTATTGAAACGTAGCTTTTTCTAGAAACACAGTTTTAGTCGACTAGACCAATTTACCAGTCGACTAGAGAACCTTAGTCGACTACACTCTTGACCCTAGTCGACTAACTTTCCTGAACCAAAACCTTAACTCTCTGTATCACAGTATTAGTCGACTTAGCCTAACTATCAGTCGACTTGTCATGTCTGTTAGTCGACTACCCCTATGACCCTAGTCGACTAACTTTTCCTGAATCAGAAACCCAACCCTCTGGTGCACAGTTTTAGTCGACTATACCAGACTGTTAGTCGACTAACCCCTCTATTAGTCGACTACTCCCTTGACCCTAGTCGACTAATCTTAGCTGTCTGTTATAGTTGTTTACCTTCTTAACTTTAGATCTTATACTTGGTTCATGTATTTGTATCTTGTACTTCATGACTCTTTATTTGATGTATATCACCTCTAGTCACTTCATATTTCTATGTTTATGTATTGCCATGCAACTGCTTGTTTCATTCTTACACTTGCACCATGCCTGTGATATTCTTACTCCTTTGTCGTATACCATGCGTGGCAGACCCTTCGTGGTTGTTGAACACTAAGTTGCTTCTATGTTTCTACTTGTCATGTCAGACTTGTTGGTTTCATGCTTCCATTTAACACATGTATATCACCTGACTTGCTAGACCCTCTTGTTATGTTATGACTTACCCGGACTATCACCAATCTCTTGTTATGATTGATTGCTTGATTGTTAAATATCACCACCTTGTCATGCTATCCTTTAAAACCAAGCATGATACACTTGACTTTGTAATTATTATGTTTACGGGAATCCTGTCTTGTTATTATGGAACTAAGTGCCACACCATATTCGGTGGGGGCCACCTCTAGAATCCATTCCCTCAGAGCAAAGTGCCACACGGAACAAAGTGCCACACCACACGGTGGGGGTCACCTCTTGAATCTGTGGGGGCCACCTCTTGAATCTGTAGGGCTATTCCTGTTATGTTCACTTATTCCAGTAAGCTGATAATTCTTAATAAGCTACAACTTGTACGGGGAATGGGAGGAAGTGATGGATGCCGGAATGATACCTTGCTTATAGTAATGGACTAAAATATTGACGACAAGTGTTAGTGGGACTTTGGGCCCACAGAAGACAAGTGTTAGGGGGACTTTGGGCCTCCAAACTGGTTCCAGGTGTATGGAAACTACTGTAAGAAGTGTTACCAGTTCTCCATCTACTTCCGGTAACGACCCTCGACTTTCTTATATGTGGATGTATGTGAGTTGGGATATATACCGAGACACATACCTAGACATATGGGTCAGACGAGTAATAATAATAATAATAGATGCTAGTTATGATTCCTGTTAGGAGGACTGTTATGACTTCCTTTATGTACTCTGGTCCTGTTTATTACTTGTTCCTGTTTTAGATTTATGTTGTTCTTGTTATGTATTCCCGTTTTGACTATCGTATGATTTGTAACTCTGATTCTATACGCTTGGATTTCTGTGGCATGAGATAAAGGTATCTATATGAGGGTTTCCTTGTTTGGATTATTCCTTCGATGTACTAGTCTCATGGGACCGTGACTTAAGCGTATACAATCACTTTTGCTCGAAATCAACTTTAACTTGTATTTCCTGTTTTATGATTATGTTATACCCGTCCTTGTGTATTACACTTGTGTTCTAACCCCCCTATTCTTATCTCCTTGCCACTTGGCATGTAGCCTGTTCATTGTTGGGAGGTCCTGACTCCCTTGGATTTGTATGTTCAGGTTGAAGCTTGGATCGAAGTGGAGCTGTCCACAGTAGATCGAGCTTTCCTTAGTGAGCAGGCAGTCTAGCTCCAGCCCTTTTGTGCCAGACTTCTCCCTTTGACTCACGGGATCTTCATCCTACTCGTGAGCATTTTGTGTTATCTTGTATATTTTACTTTTGGACTTGTTTATGATAAAAGATACATGTAATGTGTAATATTTTATCATATCCTGGGATAGCTTTGTGTATGTACTTTTGAGTTGGCATATGTATGTATACCACGCTTTGTGTTGTACTCTGATTCCTTGTTGTACTTTTATGCTTAGCGTATATACGTGGGGGCACTTTCTGACCTACGTATATACGTTGCAGTGACGTCCCCGTATCCGTGGGATCGGGGCGTTACAGGTTGGTATCAGAGCCTAGGCTCTTACCTCTATAGTACAAACAAGCAGCAAATTCTTGAAGTTTGCTATTGCCAACTATAATGTACAAAGTTATCTAGTCCTTCTTGATTTATCTATTCCTTCCTTGATCCATTCCCTTGTGTCCTAAAATCCTTCCATTTTTCCAGCTCCTTCCAGTCTATCCATACCTAGTATCGAATGGATAGAAGATCGGGTCGTAGCAATTCTGGACCAGCATCGAATGGAGCAGCGGGAGAGAATGTCGATATACTGAGAGTTATCCAGCTGATGATGGAGAACCAGCAGCAGCAGACAGAACTTCTCCGGCAAGAGTTGACAGCTCCAAAGGGACAGAGGCCGGGGAATATATCAGATTTCAGACGGCTGCAGCCAGCTATATTCACGGGTGAAGAGAAACCCCTGGATGCTGAGCAATGGTTGACCGACACATCAGACTTGTTGAATGCAGCCAGAGTACCAAAGGAGAATCAAGTGGAGGTCGCCAAGATTCAATTGAAGGATGTAGCTAGAACTTGGTGGCTAGCTGAGGAGGCTAGATTGGAGAAGCCTGTCACCTGGGACACATTCTCCAAGAGCTTTTACAGCAGATTCTTCCCTATCACTGCTCAGAAGGACATGGAAGAGCAGTTCATCAGACTTCAGCAACGGGAGAAGTCCGTGGATGAGTATGCTGCGGAATTTCTCAGACTCAGCCGCTTTGCCCCGTATATGGTGACGGATGAAGAGAAGCGGGCAAGCAGATTCCAGCAGGGCTTACAGATGGATATCCAAGTCTTCCTAATGCCCCAGCAGCTGAAGACTTATTCAGAAGTTCTCACCATAGCTCGAGAAGTAGAGCGTGGACTGGAGAAGAAGAAAGCGAACCAGATGAGGAACCAGGCCAAGAAGAGGCCTTCCCAGATGTCGGATGAGGAGGATGCAGATAGGGCAACCCATGGCCCGGTGATGAAGAGACCATTCCAAACTCCTCTTCCTCAGATCACATGCAATTTCTGCCACAGGCCCGGACATTATAGGAGAGATTGTCGAGTGGCCAATGGATTATGTTTGGCATGTGGGGCAGGGGGTCATGCACTAAAGGACTGCCCGTTCAGAAGGGTAGGGAATACAGCACAAGTTAGACCAGCTCTTCCAGCCCCAGTGCATCCAACCCCAGCACTTCCAGCTCCGCCATTGAGGAGGAATCCGGAACCTGTTGACCGAAGAGTTCCATTTCCGCCCCAACGGTATGATCATCAACAGAGGGGGATGAGAAATAGAGCAGACCAGGGTAGAGGTCAAGTTCACATCATGGCAGCAGAGACCTCAGGCGATGCAGCAGAGTGGGAAGACCAGTATCCAGACCAGGAACCTTAGGATATCATGGTAACCACTACCCCAGATCTTATATTTGAGTTGGTTATCATTCTAAATATTTTCCCTTATCATTCTATCATTGTTCATCTTGGTCCTTTCTGTGTTTATCTTATCCTTGTTTTGGTTTTTTCGGATCTTTTGATTTCACCCTTGTCCCCTTTGTGTTCAATTTGCCCCTTAACGAAATTGCGAGGACGCAATTTTTTGTAAGGTGGGTGGATTGTAACACCCCGTTCCCGGAATACGTACTTAGTTGCGTATTCAGATTTTCCGATCGTATTTTTCGATTTACCTTCTGTATTTATTCTGTATTATGAATTCCTTATATGATTGTTTTGTCTTGGAATTGGATTCGTGGACTCGGAGTCAGCCCTAGTCTGAACCGAAGACCCGATCCTAGTATATTATTTGATTTGGTCTTTCCGATAATTAGATTTGACCGATTTTGATTTTAAATATTATTTTCCAATACTTTAGATTTCATATGATTTTCTAGAATTTTCTTGAATTAAAAGGAATTTCTTCAAAACCGGTGTCGACCAGTGTCGCTGATCGATTCCAGGATTTTTATTTCACAAACAGCTAGGAATTTCTAGATAGTCCTTTAGACTTTATTTCTTAGAATCCTATTTCTTTCTTAAATACTTTTTGAGAATTTTATGAATTTATGAAAATTCCAACGGAGTCGGTAGGTAACTGATTCCGGGATTTTTAGTTTTAAAACTATAAAGTATTTCTTGAAATGGATTTCACTATGATACTTAGTATTATATTATTGATTTTTGGTAAAATTTGCGAGTCGTTCCGAGACACTTGAATTTCGGACGATTTCGATATTCTCCGTAATGTTTTCAGCATCTTCGATATAAACCCGGGTATCTGTTCTTTCAATATTTTCCAATTCTGATTCCAAGAAAATATCTTCTCATTTCAATTTCTTTTCCTTTTTTTCCTTTTTCCTTACTTCTCTTCCTTCCTCCACAATCCACAAGAATTCCAATTTCCAAAATTCCAACAATTCCAAAATTCTATTTTCTTCCAACAACTTCCACTATCTTCCTCATTAAAGCCCCTCTTTCTCTCTCTCTTCCATGGCCGGCCAAGTGGCCAAGAGAAGGGACACCTCATCCTTCCCCATTTGCACAAAACCCCCTCTCATCTACTCTAATTTCACCTCCTTCACAAATTCCAAATCATATATAAACATTTCTTTACAATTCCATCTCCTTTTTCTTCACTTCCACAAAGAAATCCCCTTCACCAAAATCCCTCCTCCATCTCAACTCAACCACCAACTTCAAGAGCTTCATCTAGGGCATCATCAAGGTCTTCATCTTCAACCTCCATCTCCCAAAGCAACACCAAGATCATCTTCTCCATCTCAAGCGACAACTACTTTTGGATTGAGGCCATCATCTCCACCTTGGATCCTTTCGAGTACATCGAGTCTCAATTAAACCATTCAAGGTGAGTATTTTTACTCACCAAGACTTGATCAATTCCTATTGTACTTGTACCTTCATATCTTGTACACATATGACATCAAAATCACATTTTTAGACCATCAAACCCAACCACCAGATTCTGTTCTGTACGCTGTTTTCTGACCACGATTAGTCGACTTGACCTAGGGCCTAGTCGACTAACCCATCTGTTATTGAAACGTAGCTTTTTCTAGAAACACAGTTTTAGTCGACTAGACCAATTTACCAGTCGACTAGAGAACCTTAGTCGACTACACTCTTGACCCTAGTCGACTAACTTTTCCTGAACCAAAACCTTAACTCTCTGTATCACAGTATTAGTCGACTTAGCCTAACTATCAGTCGACTTGTCATGTCTGTTAGTCGACTACCCCTATGACCCTAGTCGACTAACTTTTCCTGAATCAGAAACCCAACCCTCTGGTGCACAGTTTTAGTCGACTATACCAGACTGTTAGTCGACTAACCCCTCTATTAGTCGACTACTCCCTTGACCCTAGTCGACTAATCTTAGCTGTCTGTTATAGTTGTTTACCTTCTTAACTTTAGATCTTATACTTGGTTCATGTATTTGTATCTTATACTTCATGACTCTTTATTTGATGTATATCACCTCTAGTCACTTCATATTTCTATGTTTATGTATTGCCATGCAACTGCTTGTTTCATTCTTACACTTGCACCATGCCTGTGATATTCTTACTCCTTTGTCGTATACCATGCGTGGCAGACCCTTCGTGGTTGTTGAACACTAAGTTGCTTCTATGTTTCTACTTGCCATGTCAGACTTGTTGGTTTCATGCTTCCATTTAACACATGTATATCACCTGACTTGCTAGACCCTCTTGTTATGTTATGACTTACCCGGACTATCACCAATCTCTTGTTATGATTGATTGCTTGATTGTTAAATATCACCACCTTGTCATGCTATCCTTTAAAACCAAGCATGATACACTTGACTTTGTAATTATTATGTTTACGGGAATCCTGTCTTGTTATTATGGAACTAAGTGCCACACCATATTCGGTGGGAATCACCTCTAGAATCCATTCCCTCAGAGCAAAGTGCCACACGGAACAAAGTGCCACACCACACGGTGGGGGTCACCTCTTGAATCTGTGGGGGCCACCTCTTGAATCTGTAGGGCTATTCCTGTTATGTTCACTTATTCCAGTAAGCTGATAATTCTTAATAAGCTACAACTTGTACGGGGAATGGGAGGAAGTGATGGATGCCGGAATGATACCTTGCTTATAGTAATGGACTAAAATATTGACGACAAGTGTTAGTGGGACTTTGGGCCCACAGAAAACAAGTGTTAGGGGGACTTTGGGCCTCCAAACTGGTTCCAGGTGTATGGAAACTACTATAAGAAGTGTTATCAGTTCTCCATCTACTTCCGGTAACGACCCTCGACTTTCTTATATGTGGATGTATGTGAGTTGGGATATATACTGAGACACATACCTAGACATATGTGTCAGACGAGTAATAATAATAATAATAGATGCTAGTTATGATTCCTGTTAGGAGGACTGTTATGACTTCCTTTATGTACTCTGGTCCTGTTTATTACTTGTTCCTGTTTTAGATTTATGTTGTTCTTGTTATGTATTCCCGTTTTGACTATCGTATGATTTGTAACTCTGATTCTATACGCTTGGATTTCTGTGGCATGAGATAAAGGTATCTATATGAGGGTTTCCTTGTTTGGATTATTCCTTCGATGTACTAGTCTCATGGGACCGTGACTTAAGCGTATACAATCACTTTTGCTCGAAATCAACTTTAACTTGTATTTCCTGTTTTATGATTATGTTATACCCGTCCTTATGTATTACACTTGTGTTCTAACCCCCCTATTCTTATCTCCTTGCCACTTGGCATGTAGCCTGTTCATTGTTGGGAGGTCCTGACTCCCTTGGATTTGTATGTTCAGGTTGAAGCTTGGATCGAAGTGGAGCTGTCCACAGTAGATCGAGCTTTCCTTAGTGAGCAGGCAGTCTAGCTCCAGCCCTTTTGTGCCAGACTTCTCCCTTTGACTCACGGGATCTTCATCCTACTCGTGAGCATTTTGTGTTATCTTGTATATTTTACTTTTGGACTTGTTTATGATAAAAGATACCTGTAATGTGTAATATTTTATCATATCCTGGGATAGCTTTGTGTATGTACTTTTGAGTTGGCATATGTATGTATACCACGCTTTGTGTTGTACTCTGATTCCTTGTTGTACTTTTATGCTTAGCGTATATACGTGGGGGCACTTTCTGACCTACGTATATACGTTGCAGTGACGTCCCCGTATCCGTGGGATCGGGGCGTTACAGCTTTCGCTATGGAAGGTTCAAGACCTAGTTCACCTATCCTTATGCAGTTTCTTTTCTAAAGTACCTTACACAATAGAGTCAGTCTCTTTGTGTGTCATTTCCTTGAATCTCCATTCATTGTGGGGGATTGTTGGAATTGAAGAATATAAAGGGAATCTTCAAGTTGAATTATGGCGAGATCCGTTGATCGAATCAACTGGATGATGGTTGGAGTGTGTTCTCCTTCCATTTGTGATGAACGTGGTATATTCACATGTTCAATTCCGACTTCGAATGAATGAGATATTCAAGTCCAAAGATTGCCTAATTCAAAGCCAAAACGGGACTAAAGGTAGCTTAAAGCATTTAGTCCCACATTGGCCGTGGGATGGAAGTTTGTGGTGTATATATAGAGAAAATTGAGAACAAAGGGCGTGCCCTTGGGGTACTTGGAGTTTTCGCGCGCGAAAAGGAGGGAACTATGCACGTATGTGCGCGCGCGCGCCGTCGCTGGCGGCGGCCGGCCGGTGCCGGGCCCGGGTCCGGGTCCGGGTTTGGGTTTGGGTTTGGGTTTGGGTCTGAGTGAGTTCGGGTTCCCTACCTGGCCTGGTTCTTTTTGAATTGGGTCTCAAGGTATGATCCGAACCAGATCCACTTCCAAACCAGACCGGACCCGATCCACCAACAGGTTGCGAACCTGTTGGACTACCCGCTCCGCTGTCAGGATCTGAACCGATCCGCCAACGGTCGCGAACCAGTTGGACAGCCAACGGGTGCGAACCAGTTGGCAGACCAAAGGTTGCAGCCTGCCAAAGGTTGCGAACCAGTTGGCAGACCAAAGGTTGCAGCCTTTGGTTGGGTTCAGACCTGAAGGCCCCTTTTGGAATGCTATATAAAGCATTCCAAGTTCTCATTTTAAGACACACCAAAAAAATCTGAGATCTCTCTCTCTCTCTAAAAGTTCTGACTTCGGTTCTGAACTGGGCTCCAGCGAAGTGGGAATCCACGACTTCCAGAGCGACTTCCAACGAAGTGGGAATCCGCGACTTCCAAGTGAAGTGGGAATCCAAAGCGACTTCCTAAAGGAGATTCTGTCAAAATTCTTCAACCTTCCTACGTCCTCAACAGTGGGTGTTCCTCCAAAAGAGTAAGACAAATATTCATTTGAAATTTGTCGTTATACCGCTGTTTTGCTAATCCTGTGTAGGTACTGGTTGACTACGGTTCGACCGTACGGTGATTTGGTAGTGCTATCCAAATACCGTGAAGAAGTGTTGTATCTTGGGAGACCAGCGTCCATTATCCCGTTAGCACCGGTGCGGGGGACGTAATTGTCTTAAGGAGATTCGCTGTAAGCGTACCTCACTTCAAATACTGTATAAGTGGACTAAGTCCTTTATACAGGGGATATACTTTACAGTATATCGAGATTGACTTAGATTCAATCTAAGTGATACTGTATAAGTGGATTAAGTCCTTTATATAGGGGATATACTTTACAGTATATCGAGACTGACTTGGATTCAGTCTAATTGGTGCTTAAACCAAGGAAGGAAATTGAAAGGTGGTTCTTGAATTAAGGAACGTTCTATTGAACGAAAAACCTCCCACCTGATATTTGCCGACCTAGCCAATTAGATTGTTGATATCTCAGTGATCTTGATTAGTTGTCAGATTGATTCTTGTTAAGCAGGATACCCAACAATTTTTTTGCTCGAAAGAAATCCTGAAGTTCACAAAGTGACTCCTCATCAGACTCCTCGAATATTTGTTTAGCTCGGAAAAGAACATTGGAAGAGATTGAATGGGACTTCGGAGAATCCTACATGGACCCTATGGTGTGGCTACCACATAGGACTAGTTCAGCATTTGTATTCGGAGAGAAGAGATCCAAAAGACGCATAAAAGTGGAGGAGGAAACTTGTTTATATTTTTAAGTTAGAACTTATTTTTTTAATAAGAATCATAATACCTAACATTCATTTATTTTTATATTAAAAGAGATTTTCACGGAGTAAACAAACACTTAAAGCGTTCATCGAATTACCCAAAGACCCTTAAAATATTTCAGAAATGTACAATAGACTTCTAAAACTTTTAGCTCTTCCGAACAAACAAACACCCCAATGCACGCTTGTTTTTCCACATCAAGCTTGCCCATACGCAGGTTTTCCCAATCCTTTTGGATGTAAGGAAGTGGGCGGAAGTAAGGAAATGAGGAAGTATAATTGCTTACTTCCCTATCTATCCAAACACCGGAAAAGGAAAATAAGAAAACTCCTTTTCCTTCTCTCTTTTCTCTTTTACACAACCATTTCCTCGCTTCCAAAGTGCTGCAGTTAATTTTGTGGTCATGTAAATCTCATTTATAATAAGTTGTAACACAAAACAGTTAATTTTTTGATCATGTAAATCTCACTTGTTTTCTAATTACAGTCTATTTTTTATTTTTCTTAATTAATTTTTATTTTAATATTATTTTGCGGTCAACTTTTCCACTTTCACTTTCACATTACTATCCAAACACCGGAAAAGATATAACATTTTTCAAATCACACTTTCTAACAACATCCAAATACCGGAAAATTTACTAACCAATTCCCAAGTTCCAAAGGGAACTATTACCAATTCCTCACTTCCTTACTTCCTCACTACCACCGTCAACCAAACAGGCCCTAAATATCACTCTCCAACCGCTTCTCAAGCACAATGTCCCACAGCCAACCAACCAGTCAATCCAGTGCCGAGACTCGGTCCTCAAAACCGGGAAAACCATCGGCGCCGCCCACACTTCTTCCGTGCCCACGATGTCGCTGCCATTGCCCTCCGCGGCCGCTCCGCCTGCCTCAACTTCGCCGACTCCGCCTGGCTCCTCCCCGACCCGGACTCCTCCGCCCGAGAGACATCCAGAGGACCGCGGCTATCGCGGCCGAGGCGCTCCGGCCGCCCTCGTCGAAGATTAACGACAGCGCCGATGATCACATTATCGCGGGGGATCAAACAGCGACAGCTGGCAATGACAGAAATGTGGTGGATGATGATCTGTTGTTTGTTGAAGATGGATTGAATTTGGGGGTGCTGGACTACTTCGACATGGCGCAGGGTATGCTGATCGATCCACCGCCGACCGCAATGGTGCCGGATAACGTCGACGGGGAGAGCGACCGCGAAACGTCGCTGTGGAGTTACTCTATTTGAATGAGTTAAGTGCTTTGTATGTGTATAGGATTACTTCTCTTTTATCTCATTATAGTAATTAAGGTTTTAGGACTAATTAAGGTGAAATAAGGGAGGGGCTTGCAGCCAATATTGGGCACTATAATGGTCAATCAGCTGATCTGTGCATATAGGACTGTAAATAGTACCCGAAAATCTGATAACTCGATCTGATCTTTTACAAACGGAACGGGTTTGGATTTAAAAGTTAGATTTGAAACCCTTCACGGGTCGGGTTCGGGTATGACTATTTCAAACCCAAAACTCGATAACAAACCCAAAAAGAGAGTAAATGCTATAAAATTATGCTTATCATCTTAAATTTCACTATATTTAAATTAATAAAATTATAAAAATAAGAACTTGATCATATTATTATAAAAATAAAGCATCTAAATTTTCATTTTGCATCAAACAAAATTGAAATGCATTTTAAAAATAACTCTCATTGAAACTTTAGTACATTTATTTAAAATCTAACCCGAACCCGATAAAAAAGAAGAGATTCCGATCCGAACCCGAGTCCGAACCCGAATTTCTTATCGGGGTTGGGTTCGGATCCGACCCGAACCCGACCCGTTTACACCCCTGTGCACGGATGATGATCTATGAACTAATTACATCATTTTGCCCACTGGATTCTATGTTACTTTGGTGATGCTTGCTCTGCTTGCTGCAAATAGAAATGGGAATAATTGGGTCAATATGACATACGATACTGTGAGACTGCTGGGTGCATTTTGGTATAATTTGTGGGGCCACAAGTGGTTGACAGTTAGCAGATGAGATACTAAAGATAAACTGGATTCATGTGCAATGCTATTTAGATTACTCACTACCATGCACGATATAGGGTAATGACCCCACGCCCAGTGCTGCTAAAGGCAAGCAATTGTTCAGTCCCAACTACTATGGTCCAAGAGAAATTTCTTAACACAATTAGTTTCAGTTAAATGAATGTCAAGAATAACAAACTGCACAATCTCTAATAAATTCCAGAAGATCCACAATGATCCGAAGAGATTCATCGTACGCTCCTCCTTCCGCAAGCGCCAAAATGAGCTGAAGGCATTGAGAGCCCCCACCCCCACCCCCGCGCGCGCTCATCTTCGCTCCCCCCGACTTTCCTTCCGAAGATCAGGGCAAGTGGGGAAGCATGGGACATCTGTAGTGGTTAAATTTTGACCCGCACCAGGATAAGGACACGTGTCCAAACTGCCGAGGGGTTCCCCTGAAATATCCATAACTCTTAAAGTCTATCCCGATGCCTCTGCCACATTCGGCCTTCCTAGAGTTGTCCTCCATCTAGAAGACATTTCTAACTCGGAACCACATTCTGTCACTCTGAAACCTTCACGACTCCGAAGTCTTCACCTCATGGTCTTCTTCATCTGAGACTCTCTCAGTTCTGAATGCTTCAGTTCTGAAACTAAAGCTCCAACAACAGATCATTCTTGAGCGCGGGTGTAACGCCCCGATCCTAAAGATACGGAGACGTTATGGCGTCGCATATACGCGAGGAAAATACCCCACGTATACACGCTAAGCCTAAATGTAACCTGATCAAGCTATAAATCAGAAGCATAATAATCAATGGTCACTGCAATAATACATATAAGACTACACAATGATAGCAGATGAATAATGACAAGAATATGGCAGCTGAAAGCGATAAAAGATAAAATCATGAAATAACAGAAATAGAAAATGTAAAATACCAGAATCAAAGGAAGAGGACCCAAGCTCCTTGCAAAGCGTACCGCCTCATCAAACACCTGCACATTAGAAACAATCGTCCAATATCTGGACGTGCAAATCCAGGGTCGTCAGAACGCGACCATGGTGAGTGTGTGTGTGTGTAAAAGGGAAAAGCTCGTGCAGAAGAACAATGTGCATAAATAATAATAAGAACAACTGCTGATATAACAGACTGAATAAGAAGATAAATAACTGCACTGTAGTATAACTGATAATCAACATGAATAAAGACAGAATACAACTGCCACCACGGTATACAAGCAATTGATGTCAATATATGTACCCTATCACATGTCACTAGGCTGGTATCCAACTCTGGTCATGAGTCTGGTCCTGGTCATGATAATCATGTGTCTATCATAGTGATATATATATATATACAATCAGGTGATTAAGGTCAGTCACAATGCATTGACAGTTCATTATCATTTATTATGTTAGCGAACACCAATTGCCACCTGTAATAGACGCATTCCATACTACGCCTACTGCACGTGTCAATCAGGGTCCTAAGTTATTGAAATTAACAGAAGAGACATTGTCCATGCTTTAGGTGGGTTCCGTACATACCCGGAACCACGGCCCAATCACCTGGCGCTGAACCAGGTCCTACCGCTAGGTAGTCAATAACAATAACAATGTGTCAATACAATGACAATATGAACAATACGGGATGTCAGTCATCCCCCAGAACCCTGCAGTGGAACCGTATCTCGCCTGCGCAATGATAGGTAGTGAAAAATGCATAATTGTCATCATATATACCATCACATTTGCACATTTATTCATATTATAATGCACATTTATTAATATTTCGTTATTTAATGTGTGCAGGCCTCGAATTATTATTTTAATAATAAATAAAGCTTAAAGAGCCCAAAAGCCCAGATCCAAGCCCATGTTTGAAGCCCAGGTGAAAAAGCGCAAATACAAAGAGTCAAAATGCAAATACAAGGGCTAAAAGTTGCAAATATCAAAGATGAGGGAAGGATAGACTTCTACCCAACCCTAAACACTTGCAGGATGAGGATAAAAGCCCAAAATTCGTGGATAGAAGATTTGGGATATTTGAAATCAAGGTAACTTGATTACTAAGTTATCTCGAAATCCCAAGATGGAGAGCCAGGATCACACTTCCAGAAGCAAAAGCCCACATGGACAGACCAGGAGAGGCCACGCGCCAAAGCGCGTGGCCAGAAGCCACAAAGTGCCGCGGAACCGCCGCAAATCCGCGGCACTTTGATCTCATCTAGATCCCAAATTTTGTGGGCAGGTTTATCAGGGACTCCTCGACCTTCTGCACTATAAATATCCGTGCAGTCGCAACAGGGATGGGCATGCAGAGACAATTAGGGTTTTCTTTAGCCACTTTTATTCAAAGTTGTAATTTTTATTTTCATGCTCGTTGTGGAAGAAGAAGGAGCTTTGTAATTGGAGATCTCATCTGCAATAAAGGTTACTTTCTTTTGCACATTTAATTCTTGCTATTTTATTTTATTTTCTCTGTGTTTATTCGCTTCGGTTTTCATCTGTGATCTCGTGTTTTCTTTCTTCTTCTTTTCTTCTAATTAAAAATAAAAAAAAGAATAAAAAAAAATAAATAATTTGAAAAAGAAAAAAATGATGTCCAACTAATTCTTTGTATGGTTTGCTGATCACTTAAGCAACCCTAGGGCAAGTAGGATTTGAATCGATTGATGACCATCCATCGGAAACCCTAGGTTTAATAATTGTTTTTCTTGAAGATAAAACTGATAACTAGATCTATTAATCTAGGTTGCACAATTAAAGGACTCATCATGACTTCATGCTTAAGAACTAGGACGGCCTAAAGTTAAGATTAATCTTTTCTTAAGCTGTACTTAGATGTTAGGATGAAACTTGTTTAGTTTTTAATAATGGAACTTAGTTATAATCTAGTATCGTATTTTCTTACTTGAATCACTCTTAATAACCTAGGGTAAATCACATTTATCTCAAGATGAAATTCAACATCCAAGACTTGCATAGTGGGTTGTGGTAGTAGATCAGTAAAACCATGCTTTTTAATCCATATTCTCTTCAAATCTAATCTCTTCTGTGTTTACTCAAAGCATACGAGGAATCTGCCGCAAAAGCTTGCATCGCATCCTTCCCTGAGGATCACGACCCGCTCGAGCCCTTGCTACAGCGGATTCGCATTGAGACTAAGAATTCTGAACTCTATTTCAATCGATAAAATCTCAATCAAATTTTGGCGCCGTTGCCGGGGAAGGAACGGCACGATCTCCTCGTTCTAATCATTCTTTCTTTTCTGTTGCAGGTACAGAGAACAGGAAACAAAATCAGAGCAGCAGAAAGCACATATAGCTATCCAGTGCCTCTGCCCTCGAAGGCAGAGCACTTGGACCTACAAGTTTGCCGCAGAAACGCGGCAAAAGCCGCGAATCCGCGGCACTTGTAGTGCACTACTGACGGATTTTTCTGCAGGTTGCTCTGCAGTGCAAAAGTATATTTTCTGCTGTGTTATTATCTCTCTGTGATCACACTGCAACTGCTAATAATTAACATTAACCTATTTGTTGAAAAAAATAAAAAATATTTTTTTAGACTCTTGCATTTTAGGGCACGTGTCTATTTTTATTCTTTAATTCTGTTGAAGAGTGCTGGCGACAAGGTACGTTTGCATAGCATATAGATTAGGAAGCACTCTTGGTTGTTTACCGCTTTCTTGAGTGATTACTTTTCTACCGCTTTACACGTACACTAATCCATTTTAAGGGCATAACCCATAACAAAGATAAGGTGGGGATTTCATCACCCTTCCTTGGCCCACAAATCATACCAGTCACACTCACAACCCTAACCCTAATTAAAACTTGACTAGACGTTGGCCCTAAGGTAACTCGGACTCAATAGGAGATTGACCGAAGAAGGAAAGTTGTTCGAAATTAACCCTTGCCAAATCGGTGTCTAGCGAAGGGATTGAGGGCCGAAAGCCTGAAGAACGGTGGTTATTTAATTAAGGAACGTCTCTGACGGAAAACCTCCCACCGGTCTTGCCCTGAACTGGCCGATTAGCTCGTGGTTGACGTCGACAATAGACCTCCTAAGGACAGTCTAAAGTTAGGAGTCGTCTAGGTCAAGGATAACCCTAGAATAGGATTTTTGTTTGTTTTTCTTTTTCTTTTTGATTGATTGGGTGAACTTGTTTGCTGATTGTGCATGACCGCTTGGTCGAGAGACCCACTCACATCCAGGCTAACTAGAACTAGTTCACCACCCGAGCTCAAGCCCGACTCACACATGGCACAACCACAGTCACTCCAAGATAGGTTCTATCCTATTAGAACCTCTCTTCCTTCTTGCATCCAGCTCACTATCGAAAGTGTTGACCCATATGAACTCAAGCCACAATACATCAACACTCTTCCCAAATTTCATGGACTTGAATCTGAGGATACATACTTCTTCATAAGGGAATTTGAAGAAGTATGTCAAATGATGAATATGCCTAAGTTAGGAGACGATGCTATCAAACTTAGGTTTATCCCCTTTGCTTTGAAGGATTTAGCAAAGAAATGGCTCTACAGTCTAGAGGCCGGTTCTATATCTTCTTGGGATAATTTTGTTAAGGCATTCTTAAAGAAATTTTATCCTGTTCACAAGACTGCATTGATTAGGAAGAATATCCTACAGTTTAAGCAGACAGCCAATGAGCCCTTTTGGAAATACTTCGAACGTTTCAAGGACCTCCTTGCCCAATGCCCTCACCATGGGATAGAGAAATGGCGATTATGCCAAGTTCTATATGATGGATTAGAATATCAAACTAAAACGTTGTTAGAATCCATGTGCCAAGGAGGATTTCTGAAAAAGGACGAAACTGATGGATGGAAATTGTATGAGGAATTAGCTGAAAATACCATCCAATGGGAACCTACTCCTGAAAAATCTAGGACTAATGACCCTACTTCTTCAAAAGGAGGTATCCGTTCCATTGAGGCCAACATAGCAACCGATGCTAAGTTAGCTGCTGTTATGCGAAGACTAGAGGCTCTTGAAACTAAAGAGCCAGTCTCTGTGAACCAAGTCAGCCCAACAACTTCGGCGGGCTGTACTTATTGTCAAGATATGAACCATGTGTTCGAGGAATGTCCTGTTTTTATCGCGCATCAAAACTTGCCCGAACATATGAGTGCGGCCTTCACAAGGCCCACCAACAATCCGCCCGTCAACAATCCATATTCGCCCACCTACAATCCCGGTTGGAGAAACCATCCCAATTTGTCTTGGGGCCAAAGTAACAATGATCAAACTAGGCCCAAATTCTCCAACAATTTCCAAAATCCGCCCTATCAAAATCCTCCACCCTCTTTCCAATATTCACAAATGGAAACAAGGCTCTCCAATCTGGAAAGAAAGGTGGACACCATCGTTAAAAGCAATGACACGCTGGCTCAAGTCTTGACTAGGATAGAGATGCAAATGAATCAGCAAGAAAGGCAAAAGGATACTCTACCTAGTCAACCATTCCCAAACCCTAGGAACTCTAGTCAAGCTCACTTGGCTGAAGAGAATCATATGAGTCAGTGCAATGCGATTCATACATTGCGGTCGGGAAAACAAGTTGATAACCAAGTATCAACACCATCAAGTTCTAAACAAGCATTCAGCTTGCCTGATCCCACTCCATCCCAACTTAATGCCAACAACATGAAAAAAAACAAGTCAGCCGAAGATATGCACAAGCCCATCGCACCCTACCCAAATAGGCTTAAAGATAAGCAATGTGCACAAATGGATAAGGTACGAGAGATTTTTAATCAAGTCAAGATCAATATACCTCTTCTTGATGCAATTCAACAAGTCCCTAAGTATGCCAAGTTTATTAAGGACATGTGCACAAAGAAGAGAAAGACTAATGTGCCCAAGAAGGTTTTTCTAGCCACTAACATTAGTGAGCTATTGTCTAACCAGATCCCTGTCAAGTATAAGGACCCTGGTTGCCCCACCATCTCTTGCACAATAGGTCAAACTGCAATTAAGCATGCACTTCTTGATTTGGGAGCAAGTATCAACTTACTCCCCTTCTCAGTTTACCAACAACTGGGGTTGGGCGAACTTAGTCCGACTAAGGTTACAATCCAATTGGCTGACCGATCCATAAAAATTCCCAAAGGAGAATTACCGATGTGCTCGTCCAAGTTGGGGAGTTTATCTACCCAGTAGATTTTGTTGTTCTGGAGACCGAACCTGTATCCACTCTTCGGTCTCAAACTCCTGTTATCCTAGGGCGTCCGTTCCTTGCAACTGCAAATGCAATCATAAATTGTAGGAATGGATCAATGAGGTTGACCTTTGGAAACATGACTAAAGAGGTCAATGTCTTCAACCTGGAAAACCAATCTCGTAAGATTAAAGACCAAACATTTGAGGTGAACTTCATCGAGAACATTTGTGAAAAAGAAAGTGAAAATGAGTCTCTATTTCTTGACAAGTTATTTGAGGATAAGTGCGATTTTAGTGATAAGATGACACATGTTGAGGATTATAATTTTAAAGTTCCCTTTAAAAAACGAAGATTTGATCTAAGTATCTTCAAAGAGCCAAGCACTGAAATATCACATGAGAATATAGTTCAAGAAACTCCGATTGACTTAACTTTCGAAAGTCTCTTTGAAGAAGAACTCCTATGTTTAGATACACCGATTAAGGAGATGTTGGTTAATTATTCACTTCCAGGGAAAAGTGTTGATTTATGTTTTGAGGAGATGTACGGAACTGAGCTAGAATTTCTCGGCAAGGAAGTTCCAACTGAAAGGTGTGATGAATTTTTGAATAATGGAGGTGGACATATGATGAGGAAGAGCCTAAAGAAGATGAAACTGGTGGGAGAGAAAGTTAAAACAAAAATGTTGGTCTCCCCATTGTGCCTTATAAAGAGAACCCATTGGAATGATGGGAAACGAGCTAGAGGGATGAATCCTAAGCAGCTCTAGGTGAGAGTGATACATGTGTTGTACATATTATGGTATACTATTATTCTTTGCCTCTCTTTACATTTTTCTTCATGCATTCATGCATTTCATACATTGAGGACAATGCATGAGATAAGTGTGGGGGAGGGTTTACTAACATAGAAAAGATTAAAAAAAAATATATATTTTTCTCTTTATTTGTTCTAACATTTTTTAAAAAAAAAACAAAAAAAAATTGCTAATAAAAAAAAATGTTATAAAAGGAAATATTTTGACTTATTTTTTGAAAGAAATCTAAGTTAGTTTTAAGGATTAGGAAAATCATGATTAGGATTTCTAAAAACTTGGTCAAAATAAATAAATTGTTTAATTTTTAGGTATAGGAGAGAAATTGAATAAATAATTAGTCTTGATTTTTACCTTAATGAAATGTGCATACCAAATGCATATCTAGGATTCTAAGACAAAGACCTTGTGCCTCATAAAAAAAAAAAAGAAGAAAAAAAAATCACCAATTAAGCTGATACATGTGCCTCAAGAAGCATAAGTATTCATGCCTAAAGGTGAGTAAATAAAATAAAGTCCTTAGTTTTGGGGCCTAGTTCACTCGAATTTGAGTCCGCGGGGTGTTTTCTCACTTGGTGCCCTAAAGCCAACCGGTTTGGGAGTCATCGACTTTAAGTTCGTTACATGGGTGGATTAGAAAGCCTAAGAAGACTAAGAAAAATAATATATGTATTAACATATCTAATAATCAATTAGTTAGGTATGAGGGCCTCAAGAAGCCTTGATACTTATACGAAAGAAAATTAGATGAGTTATACATGCCAAAAAAAAATATAAAAAAAATAAATATATTAACACATCTAATAGTCAATTAGTTAGGTATGAGGGCCTCAAGAAGCCTTGATACTTACACGAAAGAAAATTAGATGATGTTATAAAAATAATAAAGAGGCATGAGAGTCCAAGTTAAGGAATTCCTAGATTCACAAGGGTGCGTATAACTTTTGGTAACGAAAAAGACTATATTAGAAATTCAATTTTAATCCTTACCTAAAATGAATAACAATTGATTTTATAAAGACTAGGTTTAAAGAATGAATAAAAATGAGGATCCTAAAACTTATAGACTACTTAGTCTCTTCAATAATAATTCAAATATTTTCCTTTTTATGGATTTTGTGGGTGCAATCCGCTGAAAACCCTCACGAGACAACACTCGTCCTCTAGGGTAACCTAGGGGTTTAACGGCTTGTTGCACATGCTAAGTGCAACCGTGATTCCTACGAAAGTGAGTTAGCTAGTTAGATTTTTCTCTTTCTTTTTGATTTTTACTCGAGGACGAGCAAAAAAGATAAGTGTGGGGGTGTGATAGGTAGTGAAAAATGCATAATTGTCATCATATATACCATCACATTTGCACATTTATTCATATTATAATGCACATTTATTAATATTTCGTTATTTAATGTGTGCAGGCCTCGAATTATTATTTTAATAATAAATAAAGCTTAAAGAGCCCAAAAGCCCAGATCCAAGCCCATGTTTGAAGCCCAGGTGAAAAAGCGCAAATACAAAGAGTCAAAATGCAAATACAAGGGCTAAAAGTTGCAAATATCAAAGATGAGGGAAGGATAGACTTCTACCCAACCCTAAACACTTGCAGGATGAGGATAAAAGCCCAAAATTCGTGGATAGAAGATTTGGGATATTTGAAATCAAGGTAACTTGATTACTAAGTTATCTCGAAATCCCAAGATGGAGAGCCAGGATCACACTTCCAGAAGCAAAAGCCCACATGGACAGACCAGGAGAGGCCACGCGCCAAAGCGCGTGGCCAGAAGCCACAAAAGTGCCGCGGAACCGCCGCAAATCCGCGGCACTTTGATCTCATCCAGATCCCAAATTTTGTGGGCAGGTTTATCAGGGACTCCTCGACCTTCTGCACTATAAATATCCGTGCAGTCGCAACAGGGATGGGCATGCAGAGACGATTAGGGTTTTCTTTAGCCACTTTTATTCAAAGTTGTAATTTTTATTTTCATGCTCGTTGTGGAAGAAGAAGGAGCTTTGTAATTGGAGATCTCATCTGCAATAAAGGTTACTTTCTTTTGCACATTTAATTCTTGCTATTTTATTTTATTTTCTCTGTGTTTATTCGCTTCGGTTTTCATCTGTGATCTCGTGTTTTCTTTCTTCTTCTTTTCTTCTAATTAAAAATAAAAAAAGAATAAAAAAAAATAAATAATTTGAAAAAGAAAAAAATGATGTCCAACTAATTCTTTGTATGGTTTGCTGATCACTTAAGCAACCCTAGGGCAAGTAGGATTTGAATCGATTGATGACCATCCATCGGAAACCCTAGGTTTAATAATTGTTTTTCTTGAAGATAAAACTGATAACTAGATCTATTAATCTAGGTTGCACAATTAAAGGACTCATCATGACTTCATGCTTAAGAACTAGGACGGCCTAAAGTTAAGATTAATCTTTTCTTAAGCTGTACTTAGATGTTAGGATGAAACTTGTTTAGTTTTTAATAATGGAACTTAGTTATAATCTAGTATCGTATTTTCTTACTTGAATCACTCTTAATAACCTAGGGTAAATCACATTTATCTCAAGATGAAATTCAACATCCAAGACTTGCATAGTGGGTTGTGGTAGTAGATCAGTAAAACCATGCTTTTTAATCCATATTCTCTTCAAATCTAATCTCTTCTGTGTTTACTCAAAGCATACGAGGAATCTGCCGCAAAAGCTTGCATCGCATCCTTCCCTGAGGATCACGACCCGCTCGAGCCCTTGCTACAGCGGATTCGCATTGAGACTAAGAATTCTGAACTCTATTTCAATCGATAAAATCTCAATCACGCAACCTGTATCCTAGGTCCACCCAAAATACAGACGTTGTCTCTCCATCAATTTCCCCATCCCAGTGTAAGTTGTCAATTTATATTATTATTTATAACAATCAATATTCATGTTATTTCGATTACTGGGACGATACGGTGACAGTAACAATATCAATGTAACAATAACAATGTGAACAATATTACCGTGTAAACGGTAGAACAATAGAACAATGAAAGTGTTACGGTCCAACAATATTTTCCCAGTAACTTTCAATAACATGAATTCAATAGTTATCAGGTAGGTATTATGTATAATCAGTCACGTTACTTAAATGAACATGATATTTATTCAGAATCAGTATTATAATCTTTTGGGTTTATTCATTATGCATCTAGTATGTAAACATGAATAATAATTGACATGCATGAACAGTAATTAAATATGAACACTATTCAAACATAAATAACGTCTATTAAAACAAGTTAAAAGCACTCGCATGCAATAATATCGAAATATTCAATAAATAAATAAGGAGCACTCATATGAAATAATACTGAAACACTCAATGAGAAAATAAAGAACACTCACCTGAGATCGTCACGGGTCCGAATATAGAAGTGACAAATCAACTCGTTAATCTACATTCAATTTAAATAATAATAATAAGAAATATTTTAATTTTGAGCCATTCTAAGTGATATGACTAAAAAAATAATTTTACAGAGTCACATTTAAGTTTCTAATTTTATAGGAATTTTTCTGAAATTTTTCTGATTTTTTTTCTAGATTTTTTCTGAATTAATTTAAGCGTAAAATCAATTAATAATCATAACGGGTCTGTTTTTGTATTTGGGTTAGGTTAAAAATGAATTAGAACCCAAATATTTGGGCTGGACTGTAACTGGGCTTCTAAATTAATTTCTATTTATTCCTTTTCCTTTCTTTCTTTCTGTTTTCTGGCCTGGCCCATTGGCCAGGCCCAGTTTTCCTTTTCATTCTCTTTTTCCTTTTCTTTATTTCTTTTTTTCTTTTTCTTTTCCTGGGCCTGGGCCAGTTGCGGCCCAGCTCTGTTTCTTTTCTTTTTTTTTTTCTAGACCTGAGCCTGGCCCATGGAGCCAGGCCCAGGGCTGGCTCTAGGGCCTGGCCGAGAGCAGCCCAACAGTTTTTTTTTTTTCTCTGGGTTGATATGAGCTCGGCCCAGTGGCTGCCCAGGCCACTGGGCCTAGCAACCGGGTGCGGATCTGCACCCGGGTCGGGTGCAGACCCGGCTGCACAGACCCGGCTGGGTCGTGCAGCCGCAGCACTGCTCTCAGCCTTTGGCCGAGAGCAGTGGCGCTATCTTTTTTTTTCCCTTAATTTTTTTCTTTTTTTTATTATTTACAAACATATACCTACCAATATATATATATATATACACACATATATAGATAAATTTCAATCTTTCTAAATTTTTTTTCCATAAATAATACCTTGATACATTACCCTAAATTTCTTTGTGAAGGGAAATTTAGTTATTTAGGGATTTATTTAAGATGCAATTATTTAATCCAAATACCTTTCTTTTTTTTTCTAATTTGGGATAATAAATCATTAATTATTTGGGTTTTAATTAAGCAAGGGTGTTACATTAATAATTCCTAGAAAATGATTCTACGCATGGAAATTTAAAAAAAA
Source organism: Agave tequilana (assembly GCA_038442645.1). Taxonomy (NCBI): domain Eukaryota; kingdom Viridiplantae; phylum Streptophyta; class Magnoliopsida; order Asparagales; family Asparagaceae; genus Agave; species Agave tequilana. The sequence goes on from JAVJIF010007494.1 coordinate 133,319, forward strand.
AAAAATTTTGTGGATATATTTTTTTTCTACAATTTATTTTATTTGCATATTTATATATTAGATAAAATTAAAGTCCATTACAAAGAGAAATTCAAGCATGACATACCATAAATTTATATTTCATTTAATTACTCAATCTTGGGAAATTTACATTTTATAAGATGATTCTCAGACATGATAGATTATTAGACCTAGTTTAACAACTTAATCTAGATAGGGACAAATAAAATCATAATGTTTTAAAATAAAAAATCTAACTTCATAAAATTGTTTAAAACCTACTTGGATAGATTTCTCCTTCGTCTGCTCCTCAATCTCCAACTGCTCCCCAACCTCCAAGCGGTTCTTCCGTCACGATCAGGATCAGTTCCAGAACGGTGAAGGGATGAGGACGAATGATGGATCAAGGCTTCTTTCTAAAAATATGACTCTTTTTTTTTTCTGTTTCTGTCGTAAAGAAACAGAGAATCTTTTAGGTTAGGATTTTTAGGATCAGTTGGTTAGGATAAAATCTAGGTTGTTAAGATAAGAGATCCCGAAATATCTCTTGAGATCTTTCAGTTAAAATTTGAATTTTTAATTCTGACTTTGGGTTATTTAAAATAATTTAGCTCTCCTTTTTAACCACACGCCAATGTGGCATCATGGTTTAGGTATTAGGATTTGTTACAAAGAGACGGAGTTTGAAACTTGGCATAAACAATTTAAGCATATATTTATATTTTATTATTATTATTACTATATTTTGTTTAACCTATTTATTTCTTTATTTTATTTTACTTTATTTTTGGATATGAGTTAAAAGGGTTATGGTTTATTAAATAATTAGATCATGGTAGATGGATTGGAAAAGAAGATCAATTAGGAATAATACGAACAATAACATAATAATAATAATAATGCTAATCATAAGGTATAAAATATAATACATACATATACTAGCACAAATATAAATCAAAAACATATACACTTAATATGTATGCACATATATTTATACACCTGTATAAAATACATTAATCAATAACAATAACTAATTCTACTAAAATTAATAAGAGTAGAAATACAGTATTATTAGTTAGGGGATATTACACTCTACCCACCTTATTAAAAATTTCGTCCTCGAAATTTCAATAAAGTAGGGAATGATAAAAGAATCTGAAATCAAGAGAGAACACAACAAGCATTCACGTCGCCTCGTTGGGACACCACGATTCCGCTGTGCGCTCTGATCTCTGCTACCAGCTTCAACAAGAGTAACCAATCTCAAGAGATAGAATTAGGAGAAATGAATATAAAAGAAGGATGAAATCAAGATAGACATCCAGATCACTCTAAATGAAGTGTTGGAGTTATGGATATCGAATGATCAAGAAATGGAATTCCAAAGAGAGGACGGCCAATTCCAAATGGACTGAATATCATAATGAATAGTATATGTATATTGCAGTGTAATTATAGCTTATTCAAGTTACCGGTAAGAATCAAGTCCGATTTATGTCGAAACTGGCTCTGATACCACTCTGTAACGCCCAGATCCTAAAGATACGGAGACGTTATGGCGACGCATATACGCGAGGAAAATACCCCACGTATACACGCTAAGCCTAAATGTAACCTGATCAAGCTATAAATCAGAAGCATAATAATTAATGGTCACTGCAATAATACATATAAGACTACACAATGATAGCAGATGAATAATGACAAGAATATGACAGCTGAAAGCGATAAAAGATAAAATCATGAAATAACAGGAATAGAAAATGCAAAAATACCAGAATCAAAGGAAGAGGACCCAAGCTCTTTGCAAAGCGTACCGCCTCATCAAACACCTGCACATTAGAAACAATCGTCTAATATCTGGACGTGCAAATCCAGGGTCGTCAGAATGTGACCATGGTGAGTGTGTGTGTGTAAAAGGGAAAAGCTCGTGCAGAAGAACAATGTGCATAAATAATAATAAGAACAATTGCTGATATAACAGACTGAATAACAAGATAAATAACTACACTGTAGTATAACTGATAATCAACATGAATAAAGACAGAATACAACTGCCACCACGGTATACAAGCAATTGATGTCAATATATGTACCCTATCACATGTCACTAGGCTGGTATCCAACTCTGGTCATGAGTCTGGTCCTGGTCATGATAATCATGTGTCTATCATAGTGATATATATATATATATATACAATTAGGTGATTAAGGTCAGTCACAATGCATTGACAGTTCATTATCATTTATTATGTTAGCGAACACCAATTGCCACCTGTAATAGACGCATCCCATACTACGCCTACTACACGTGTCAATCAGGGTCCTAAGTTATTGAAATTAACAGAAGAGACATTGTCCATACTTTAGGTGGGTTCCGTACATACCCGGAACCACGGCCCAATCACCTGGCGCTGAACCAGGTCCTACCGTTAGGTAGTCAATAACAATAACAATGTGTCAATACAATGACAATATGAACAATACGGGATGTCAGTCATCCCCCGGAACCCTGCAGTGGAACCGTATCTCCGCTGCGCAACCTGTATCCTAGGTCCACCCAAAATATAGACGCTGTCTCCTCCATCAATTTTCCCAATCCTAGTGTAAGTTGTCAATTTATATTATTATTTATAACAATCAATATTCATATTATTTCGATTACTGGGACGATACGGTGACAGTAATAATATCAATGTAACAATAACAATGTGAACAATATTACCGTGTAAACGGTAGAACAATGAAAGTGTTACGGTCCAACAATATTTTCCCAGTAACTTTCAATAACATGAATTCAATAGTTATCAGGTAGGTATTATGTATAATCAGTCACGTTACTTAAATGAACATGATATTTATTCAGAATCAGTATTATAATCTTTTGGGTTTATTCATTATGCATCTAGTATGTAAACATGAATAATAATTGACATGCATGAACAGTAATTAAATATGAACACTATTCAAACATAAAATAACGTCTATTAAAACAAGTTAAAAGCACTCGCATGCAATAATATCGAAATATTCAATAAATAAATAAGGAGCACTCATATGAAATAATACTGAAACACTCAATGAGAAAATAAAGAACACTCACCTGAGATCTTCACGGGTCCGAATATAGAAGTGGCAAATCAACTCGTTAATCTACATTCAATTTAAATAATAATAATAATAAATATTTTAATTTTGAGCCATTCTAAGTGATATGACTAAAAAATAATTTTACAGAGTCACATTTCAGTTTCTAATTTTATAGGAATTTTTCTGGAATTTTTCTGATTTTTTTTCTAGATTTTTTCTGAATTAATTTAAGCGTAAAATCAATTAATAATCATAACGGGTCTGTTTTTGTATTTGGGTTAGGTTAAAAATGAATTAGAACCCAAATATTTGGGCTGGACTGTAACTGGGCTTCTGAATTAATTTCTATTTATTCCTTTTCCTTTCTTTCTTTCTGTTTTCTGGCCTGGCCCATTGGCCAGGCCCAGTTTTCCTTTTCATTCTCTTTTTCCTTTTCTTTATTTCTTTTTTCTTTTTCTTTTCCTGGGCCTGGGCCAGTTGCGGCCCAGCTCTGTTTCTTTTCTTTTTTTTTTTTTTTTTCTGGACCTGAGCCTGGCCCATGGAGCCAGGCCCAGGGCTTGCTCTCGGGCCTGGCCGAGAGCAGCCCAACAGTTTTTTTTTTCTCTGGGCTGATATGAGCTCGGCCCAGTGGCTGCCCAGGCCACTGGGCCTGGCAACCGGGTGCGGGTCTGCACCCGGGTCGGGTGCAGACCCGGGTGCACAGACCCGGCTGGGTCTGTGCAGCTGCAGCACTGCTCTCGGCCTTTGGCCGAGAGCAGTGGCGCTCTCTTTTTTTTCCTTAATTTTTTTTCTTTTTTTTATTATTTACAAACATATACCTACCAATATATATATACACATATATAGATAAATTTCCATATTTCTAAATTTTTTTTCCATAAATAATACCTTGATACATTACCCTAAATTTCTTTGTGAAGGGAAATTTAGTTATTTAGGGATTTATTTAAGATGCAATTATTTAATCCAAATACCTTTCTTTTTTTTTTTCTAATTTGGGATAATAAATCATTAATTATTTGGGTTTTAATTAAGCAAGGGTGTTACATTAATGATTCCTAGAAAATAATTCTACGCATGGCAATTTAAAAAAAAAATTTTTTTTGTGGATATATTTTTTTTCTACAATTTATTTTATTTGCATATTTATATATTAGATAAAATTAAAGTCCATTACAAAGAGAAATTCAAGCATGACATACCATAAATTTATATTTCATTTAATTACTCAATCTTGGGAAAATTTACATTTTATAAGATGATTCTCAGACATGATAGATTATTAGACCTAGTTTAACAACTTAATCTAGATAGGGACAAATAAAATCATAATGTTTTAAAATAAAAATCTAAGTTCATAAAATTGTTTAAAACCTGCTTGGATAGATTTCTCCTTCGTCTGCTCCTCAATCTCCAACTGCTCCCCAACTTTCAAGCGGTTCTTCCGTCACGATCAGGATCAGTTCCAGAACGGTGAAGGGATGAGGACGAATGATGGATTAAGGCTTCTTTCTAAAAATATCGCTCTTTTTTTTTTCTGTTTCTGTCGTAAAGAAACAGAATAAAAGATGCGGTAATATATTAGGATAGAATCTTTTAGGTTAGGATTTTTAGGGATCGGTTGGTTAGGATAAAATCTAGGTTGTTAAGATAAGAGATCCCGAAATATCTCTTGAGATCTTTCAGTTAGAAATTTGAATTTTTAATTCTGACTTTGGGTTATTTAAAATAATTTAGCTCTCCTTTTTAACCACACGTCAATGTGGCATCATGGTTTAGGCATTAGGATTTGTTACAAAGAGACAGAGTTTAAAACTTGGCATAAACAATTTAAGCATATATTTATATTTTATTATTATTATTACTATATTTTGTTTAACTTATTTATTTCTTTATTTTATTTTACTTTATTTTTGGATATGAGTTAAAAGGGTTATGGTTTATTAAATAATTAGATCATGGCAGATGGATTGGAAAAGAAGATCAATTAGGAATAATACGAACAATAACATAATAATAATAATGCTAATCATAAGGTATAAAATATAATACATACATATACTAGCACAAATATAAATCAAAAACATATACACTTAATGTGTATGCACATATATTTATACACCTGTATAAAATACATTAATCAATAACAATAACTAATTCTACATAAAATTAATAAGAGTAGAAATACAGTATTATTAGTTAGGGGATATTACAGCGGGCAGCTCTGGACAGTGGGAGATTTCCTTGCATACAATACCCATTGCAAAAATATAACTCTCAGGAATGACGTTTGCGAAACTTGCTAATATGATCAGTACTTATAAAAGAAAACTATTGTAAAGTAAACTAGCATACCTAGACAAAAGAGTAAAAAGAAAGTACACGAGGATTTAACATGGTTCGGCCCAAACTTGGGCTACGTCTACGAGGAGGAAAATTGAGAGAGCTTTATTAATAAACTTGGTACAAAGAAGTCGAACCTTCCTCTTGATGCAACAAGAGTATTTGCCTTCTACTTGAATCTAATCCTAAATTACAAAAGTTTCTTCTCTCTATGCGCCTTCAACTTGCTCTTCTTTTTCTTGACCCTCTCTAGTCTCCTTTGTTTGAGAATTCAGAATTTCTATGTTATTTGAGACAATTACAATGCTTGGTTACAATCTTAATTTATAGGATTTTACAATACAACTCTTATTTGGACTATGAGATGATCTTGGCCTTTGGATGGTTGAAGAATCTTGATCAATCCTATTAGGAGTTGATTTTCTTGATCTAGAAGGATTCTAAACCCTTTAATTTTTAGAAACAAATCTTCATTGAGTAAGAATTTAATCCAATTTGTATCCCACTAGAATTAGAAAATCTGGGCCTGAAAAGAAAACTGATTCTGCTTCAGAAACGTCGCGTATAGTCGATTAGTCCTTAAGGCTAGTCGACTAATACCTCCAATTAATCGACTAATAACTTTAGTTAATCGACTACTATAAAATTATTTCCTTTTTGTATCCTACCTAGTCGACTATGTATAGTCGACTAGTATTGTGTATTAGTCGACTAATCAACGACTAGTTGACTACTCTGCATCAAATCTGAATCAGTTTCTTTTTGCTTCAAGTCATCGTCTTCTCCAACTTATTTGGATCTTCTTGGACTATCATCTCCTCTTGAAAAAAAGGCAAAATCTTAATAATCTCCACTTTGATTTACTTTTCAAGCCTTTAGTAAAACAACTTGAAATTTCAGATTAATACATTGATTCTTTCTTTGGCTGTAACCGTGTTGTGAAGTTTTTAAGTCTTGCTCCCTCTCCCCGAGGCTTTTAGCTGATTTACCACCACGGCTTGGGCCATCTCGGGCCTTTCCCGAATGCACTCTTTCTTCTTCCCGCAACACTTTGACTCGGTTCACGTCCTGTTGCAGTCTTTCTTGAAGCTCCACCTCGCGTTGAACTCCTTTCCAAGCTTATCTTTGAAACTCCATCTCGAACTGAGTTTCCTTCCTTCATCTTGTATAACCCTCTACACTTCTCTTCTTTCAGGACTACCCTATCTCCTTGGCTAATTGTGACGACGTCTTGTTGCACTTGGATCCGGCATCCGAGCACCCTTATGGATATTAGATTGTAGTGTGCCTCCGGGACATACCGAACCGCCTCCAAAGCACGCACCATCACATCTCTTTCAGTAACCTTAACCATTCCAGTGTCAATGACCTCGCAAGCTGAGTCATCCACGATATTGACAATCCCTTTCTCCTTTGCAACCAAGGAGTTGAATAGCTCTTTTTGGAAACATACATGAACTATACTACCTGAATCAAATATCCAGCGTTTACCTTGAGAAGTGTTATCCTCGTAGGAAGCCATTAATACTTCAGTTTTCTTTAAATCGTTCAATGCTACGCCTGCCTCCTTCACTTGCCCTTTCTCTTCAATCACTCTTGTCGATGCTTGCAGTCATTTTTTTAATGATATTCCCTGTGACAAAAGTGACATGCCTTTGATGAGCCCGGACCTTTCTTTCCTTCTCCTCTTCCTTTCCTTCCCATGACCACCAAACCTGCTCATGTATGCTCCTCTTGATTTGATTTTTTCCTAATCTCATTAGATAAGAGAGTTGACGTGACCTCCAAGATGAGAGTTTCCTTACCGTAGAATATGGTGGTGATGATGTGATCATATGACTCTGGAAGCAAACTGGGAAGTATTAACGCCTTATTCTCCTCGTCGATCTTGACATTGGCAGCTAGAAGCTCACTGATAACCTTGTTGAAGAAGTTTAGATGTTCCAACACCGATGTCCCTTCATTCATGCATAGCTCATATAGTTGTTTTTTTGAGACACAATTTGTTAGAGAGGATTTTTGTCATATATAACATTTCTAGTCTTGACCACAATCATATAGTCGTTTCTTCATCCATCACGTTATACATCATCTCGTCTGCAAAACATAGTTAGATCATGCTTGCCGCCTTTAAATTCATCTTCTACCGATTCTCGTTTGACATACCTGCAGGTTTTGATGACTTACCCTGCAAGGTCTTGTGAAGACCCTATTGCACCAGCAACGCCTTCACCCTCTTTTCCCATAAGCCGAAGTTTTCTTTGCAATTGAACTTCTCGACCTCGAACTTTACCGTAGAACTTCCTATCTTCGACCTATAGCCCTTCATCAACCTTTAGCTTAATACCAATTGTTGAGGCGAAATTGATATGCTATGATACCAATTGTTACTCTCAGGATTGACGTTTGCAGAACTTGACAATATGATTAATACTTGCCAAAAAAAATATTGTAAAGCGAACTAGCAATTCCTAGACGAAAGAGTAAAAAGAAAGCACACGAGGATTTAACGTGGTTCGGTCCAAACTTGGCCTACGTACACGGGGAGAGAACTTGAGAGAACTTTATTAATAAACTTGGTGCAAAGAGATCTAATCTTTCTCTTGATACAACAAGAGTATTTACTTTCTACTTGAATCTAACCCTAAATTACAAGATTTTCTTCTCTCTATGCACCTTCAACTTTCTCCTCTCTTTCTTGGCTTCCCCTGATTTCTTTTGTTTGAGAATTCAGAATTTCTTTATTATTTGAGACAATTACAATGCATGATTACAACCTTAATTTATAGGATTTTACAATACAACTCCTATTTGGACTATGAGATAATCTTGGCCTTTAGATGGTTGAAGAATCTTGATCAATCATATTAGGAGTTGATCTCCTTAATCTAGAAGGATTCTATACCCTTTAATCTTTAGAAACAAGCCTTCATTGAATAGGAATTTAATCCAATTCGTATCTCACCAGAATAAGAAAACATGTGCCTGAAAAGGAAACTGATTCTGCTTCAGAAACGCCGCGTATAGTCGACTAGTCCTTAAGACTAGTCGACTAGTACTTCCAATTAGTTGACTAATAACTTTAATTAGTCGACTACTGTAAAATTGTTTTCTCTCTATATCCTGCCTAGTCGACTAGTATTGTGTATTAGTCGACTAATCAACTCACTAGTCAACTACTCTGCACCAAAACTGAATCTGTTTCTTTTTGCTTCAAGTCATCGTCTTCTCCAACTTATTTAGATCTTCTTGGATTATCATCTTCTCTTGAAAATAAGGCAAAATCCTAACAATCCCAACCAATCAGCTCAGGTGATTACGACCGTTAGAACAAATCCAGCACGTGCAGATTGTGCAGTTACAATAATCAACTAATTCTGTCTTCACGCCAGCATCCATGTCAGGTATATATTATTCTTCTTCTCAAAGGAGAAGGAAGTCGCTTCACTAACCCTCAAAGTGCGCGCGTGCGCGCGCACACTACACTAGCAGTTTCTCTGTGCTAGTCCACTATACACACCTGCAGTTTTCCTCTGCACGGTCCACCCTTCCACCACACTGGCAGTTTCCTTTTGTCGGTTCCTTTTGTCGGTTCCTTTTTCTTTTCAATTATTGATTCTCAAGCCCGAAGGTTTTTAGGCCGGCGTCAAACCGGTGCTCTTAATCTGAAATGTGTCTCTTCTTTGTATGCTCTTACACGTCAGATCGAGAGCGTCCAATAGCTTGTGACATAGATTTACCTACCGCAAACTGGTGAGATTTTTTTTTCCACCACACTAGTCTTTCCCAAGTTCTTTGAATTCCAAGCTGTTTATGACACCAAGTGTACGTCGGCCCTGTAAAACTAAGACTAAGGAGTCCATTAGTGGCCATAAAGGTCCTAAAACTCCTCAGCTCCTCTGTCAACAACAAAAGGCCCGCTCATTTCTCCAAGGCCTCTAATAAGCAATTAAAATTTACCAATACAAATAGTTGGCTTTCCCAGCCCACAGATTACTGCGCTTCCCATCAAAATAAGAAGCATAAATTGACTGTAATTTTTGGAGCAATTGGGATTTTGGATTCGAGCCTGACAATTCATTAGCACAGGGTTAAAAAAGCGCAACTCTCTATAGCGCGCAGCCCAAAAACCCTTTAAAACCAATCGAGGTCCATTTACACAGTCCTGGTCCTATTGGAATACAAAACCCAGTTCCTAGACTAGCAAATTCAGCGTCTAAGAAGTTTTTTTTTTTACTTTATATTTCACAAGAAATATGCTTCACATATTCTTGCACACAACTCACGACATATACATGCTCATCATGAAAAAAATAAACGAACCATTTCTTTTTCCATTTTCTCAAGATTTGCTTACGAATTTACTCTAGGCACAAACCTAAATACTGCATACATACGGGGTGAAGAATACACATAAAATTCAGGTCAAAATTTCATTTCATTCTGCCGGTTCCCTTAGTTAAGAGAAAGAAATCGAGAATAATTCAGATCAATGGGCTTAAAGTGGTGAACTAGTATGGTCCCCCGCATTACATTAATAAGCTTTTAATGAAAACACTCAAAAAAGTATATGATAGAGAAATGAAAATCCTCTGAAGCAAATAAAGTTCATGTGTGCTAGAGGACAAAAGGTACAAAATATATGTGAAAATAAATTAGACTATAGAAAAGAAAGTAGGAAATTTTTTTGACCAAAATACATGCTGGCCCTGCAGCAAAAGTGTAGATAGACCTGCCGACCAAAATCCTGTTTATGCACTAATTATTTTGGATATTGTCAAGTTGACAAATTTAAAAATGGTCTGTTTGTTTTCTTGTATGGAGTCTAAATTAAATGCTGTGAGGAGTTCTCAGACCTAACACGCATTGTAGCAATTATTAGTCGAAATAGTTTTTAATTTAATTTAATTTCTGATAATCATTTAAGACCTCTTCAATTGTTGGTGGTCAAAAGTTTGAAATTTCTGAAATGCTGTGCTTAATATTTTTTATGGAAACCTTTTCTCTCTCCATTACGATGGTTCTTTTTCTAGTTATTTACGATATAAGTTTAAAAGGGGAAAAAAGGGAGGAAACACTCTTGCGAGAGTCCTTATTGGCGATGGAGTAGATCATCATTTTAAAAAGATAACAGGGCACCGGAGACGGCCCGTAGGCCATAAAAGCACCATTTATTAACCTAGGCCCATCTGGAAAATTTATTGGCCCACATATCTGCCCACTTTCATGGCCCATTTACACCGAATCTCCCTCGGTCCAGCAACAAATCAGGGCCCTTGAATTTGGGAAGACCAGATATCAATCATATCACGTGATCTGCCCATCCTGTCCATGTCGCATCATTTTGAGTGGTAGGTGCATTCTGCCCTTTTCTTATGCATGCAAAATTAAATGAAAAGCCAATTTAATCATCAACACCAAACCCTTCACCAAGGGAAAAAGGGAGGGAAACCACGTGAAATAAAGGGCACGAGTATTAAAGGAAAACTTTGGGGTCAAGTTCGAAATGACCCGCCTCTGGCCTGTGAATTTTTGTCACCGGGTCCAATGTCAGAAGCGGATACTGTCAACTCAAAGATGAGGAGGGCACTCCTCAAGTTACTCATGGTTTTGCTAAAGACATCTTCAAAAAAGTTCAAAAATAACAAGAATGTCTTCCTCTTCTCCTCCTCCTCTCTCTCTCTCACCCTCCCACCACCCCTTGTTGGTGACCGGCAATTCTCGACCTCCCTTCCCCTTCCTCGCCAGCCCTCCCCCTGCCCGCCTCCTCCCCCCTCTCGCCCGCCTCCCCCTTATCCCTGACACCCTCCCCTGCCGCACGCCTCCACTGTCCCCTCCTCGCCCGCCTTCCCTCCCCCCCACCCCCTCCTATCCTCGAGAGGAGGGGGTGGGGAGGCGGGGACGAGGTGGAGACAGCGTGCGAGGAGGAGGACGGTGGGGCATGCGGCAGGGCAGGGGCGGACCCAGTAGTGGGCTGGGCCGGGCTACAGCCCGACCCATTTTTTTATACATTGACTTAAACTTATTTTTATTTTTTTCCTTTTTCATATATTGTGTAAGACCCCTTCCTATTTTGATTTTCTTTTAGCAAATTTACTCTTACTTCCACTCCTGATTTAGTGGAGAACACTGGTTTATTCTTTTGATAAATTCATACAATTCATAAGTATATGTTATAAAAGGTCTAGTCTACCTTAAAATTTATTTCTGATTCCACCCCTGTGGCAGGGGTACGGGGAAGAAGGGCGGGCGGCGGGGAAGGGAACACCGCCGTTCGTCGGAGAAGGAAGAAGGAGAGAGAAGAAGATGGAGTCATAACTTGAACTGTTTCACAAGAATAATTGTGTCCAAAAATATAATAACACACTTGTAATATTTTATTAAGCGCCTTCGTCACTTTTTGGGTGCCAATGTTCGTTCCCGTCCAATCCCCACAGTTTTGGACCTAAGCTCTAATTAGCAAATTTCTCCTTTTTAAATTTAATATAAATAATAATGATAAGTTTTTTTTTTAATTTTGTTTTAATATTTAATTTCAAGAAAAGACCTCTCTCAATTTTAATTACCAAAATCAACCTCTTACATGTCACGTCGACGCTCAGCGCCTTTGTGGCTTCAGCGTGACGCTGAGCGGCCGCTGGTCTGTTATTTTTGGGTCTGAGTTTGACGAACCCGAATGTAAAAGATATCTAAAACTTGCATCCGGGCCAAACTCGAACGCAGAAATTAACTAAATTTTATGTCCGAATTTGGCGAACTTATGCTCAAGAAATAGCTGAAATTTACTTTAGGATTCGCCAAACCTGGATGTAAATTTCTCTCTAATTTTTTAAAAAAAAACTTTTTATTCTTCCTTCTTCTTCTTATCTCTACCTCTCCAAACCCCCTCTCTACGTCCCCGCGCCCATTCGCTACCGCCCGACCCCCACGCCCCTTCCTCTCTATTCAGATCGGACCCTCGCTGCCCCTCCTCCTCCACTCCAAACCCTTCTCCTCCTCCCAACCTCTCTTCTGATGTCGAGAAGTGTTTTGAATTTTGATTAGACAACCGCTTTGAAAGAGAGTTAGCTTGTTTTGGAAACTACAGCTGCCCAAAAAAGCATTATAGAGAGGAAAAGTTTCACCTTGATTCTGTGTTTTTCATTCACTTGGTTCTTCTGCCCATTTGCCCATCTTTATTTTGTTTTCAGAGTTGAGCAATGTTTCTCTTGTGGGTCCTAATATTAGAGTAGGATAAGTGAAATGAGGAGGAGGTGAAAGATTTGGAGTGAAGAAAGAGGATGAGCGGCGAGGGTCGGATTTGAACAAAAAGGAAGGAGTGCAGGTGCTGAGCGACAGGGGATGGGCACAAAGGCACAGAGAAGAGGGTGGAGCCTCTACGGGTGGCGAGAGAAGGAGATCGAGAGAGATGAGTCAGGCTAAGGGGAGATAGAGAAGGAGGGGTTTGAGGAGGTAGAGAGAGACATAGAGGACGAAGAAGAAAAAACTAGAAGAGTAGTTTTTTTTTTTAATTAGAGAGAAATTTGGGACGTAAATTTTTACCTATTTTTTGCTATCGGATTTGTCGAATTCGGGGTCTGTTTGGTTGTCATAACTGGCCGTAATTCGTAGTTGTAATTGGTAAAGTCTTTTACAATTGTAAATGAGTTACATGTATGTAAATTTTACGGTGTTTGGTTGGTAATATAAAATTGTAAAGTGAGAAAGTGTATTGTACTTTACGGTGTTTGGTTGTCGTAATGTATAAGTCGTAAGTGAAAAAGTTGACCACAAAATTAACTATTTGGTGATTTTAAAAGTTCTAATACTGCAAATAAATATTAAAAAAGTTAAATATTAAAAAAATTTTAATATTAATATAAAAAAATATTACAAATTTGTATGACCACAAAATTCAAGGTCTGTTTGGTTGTCGTAACTGGCCGTAATTCGTAGTTGTAATTGGTAAAGTCTTTTGCAATTGTAAATGAGTTACATGTATGTAAATTTTACGGTGTTTGGTTGGTAATATAAAATTGTAAAGTGAGAAAGTGTATTGTACTTTACGGTGTTTGGTTGCCGTAATGTATAAGTCGTAAGTGAAAAAGTTGACCACAAAATTAACTATTTGGTGATTTTAAAAGTTTTAATACTACAAATAAATATTAAAAAAGTTAAATATTAATTTTTTTTAATATTAATATAAAAAAATAATACAAATTTGTATGACCACAAAATTAACTGTAATTGGGTTGTAAGTGAGTGATAACTGGGTTGCAAGTGAGTGTTAGTTGAGTTACGTAAGTCTTTTACGAATTACGGTCCAAACAAACGCCGTAGTTATAACTGGGTAGTAAATCATTTACGAATTACGGAGTTTTACGCGAAACAAACGGCCCCTAACTGTAACTGGGCTGTAAGTGAGTGTTAGTTGAGTTACCTAAGTCTTTTACGAATTACGGTCCAAACAAATGCCGTAATTATAATTAGGTAGTAAATTATTTACGAATTACGGAGTTTTACGCGAAACAAACAGCCGGATGAAATTTTTAACTATTTTTTATTGTCCGTGTTCATTTAACCCAAAAATAACACGCCCGCGCTCGCCCTGCTGCAGTGATGTGCTAGAGATTGATTTGGTAATAAAATTTTCGGAGGCGCTTTCTTGAAATTAAATATTTCATCAAAAATTTTTTTTAAAAAAAAAACCCTAATTAATGCTATATAGATAGAAGAACAACGCAGAGAGCGAGCGCGCGAGCACAGTCCACTGAAAGCGACGACTCTTCTCAGACTTCAGACAGAGAGAGGAGAGAGAAAGGACGTCCGCTCCTCCTCTCTTTTCACACACAAAGCGACCAGAGAGAGCGAGAGAGCGATAGAATCAAAGCTCCTCATTCGTTTCGTCAAAACCCTAGCTAAAAGCTCGGAGGTTCGTACTCTCTCTCTATTCATCTTATAATCTTTGTGCATTCTTACATCGTATCAAGATTCTGGTGCACGAGCTTGTCCGATTTAGGGTGCTAGGCCGCCGCAGCAGCGATCCGATCCTTAATCGGGAGTTCGGTTCCGATTTCCCCCATTTTTGCCCATTTTTTGAGCGATCGAAATGCCGATCGGAGTAGGACTGCTCCGGAGCTCGCGATCACTGTCTGATTTGATGCATTCGTTAGGGTTTTGAGCACGACGTGTTCGTTCTTTTGTTTTGCTTTCTCGAATTGGATTTAGATCTCTCGGTTTCTTGTTAGATTATACTAATTGCAGTGTTCTTGTTCTCGATCTTCTAGTTGTTTGGATTTTGTGCTATTTTGATTGATGGATTGGTTTTCTGATTGCATCTGCTCTTGTTTCTTTGACTACTGCTAGGTTTTGGATTTCAGGAAGGAGATTTTGGATTGAATGGATCAGGTAAGCATTCATGCGATTTTACTGTAAATTTTTTGATATTTTAGAGGTAATGTGGATGATTCTTTGCATCAGTATGAGAAAGTGGAGAAGATTGGGGAAGGGACTTACGGTGTAGTGTACAAGGCTCGTGATCGTCTCACTAATGAGACAATAGCTTTGAAGAAGATAAGGTTGGAGCAGGAAGATGAGGGAGTTCCGAGTACTGCCATTAGAGAGATCTCGCTGCTGAAGGAAATGCAGCATGGAAACATAGTCAGGTCATCAATCTCTAAACTTCTGTCGTGTTCTTTTGAGTATGTCTGTTGTTTCTTTTCTTGCTAAAGCTTTTGAAGTGAATTTTAATTAGAAAGTGAATAAATGAGGTGCTTTATTGTGGTTGATTTATATAATCATATATCTAATAAATTTTCTTCTCGATTAGCTGTTATAAGACTATAATAATGTGACTACCTTATATGAGACAATGGTTGAGGGAGTAGATTAGACACGTGTGAATATAGCCAAATGGAGTCAGAAGAGCAATGTTACGACAGGCGATGGAGTTACTTCTCTTGGGGTTCAGTGGTTTAACGTAATGTTTGAGTACAGACAATACATGCTATAATTATTCCTTAGGTTCTGCATATTTGTTTGTTTTTTGGTAAATTGATGAAGTATTTGCCATTCTTGGTTGGTTGGACTTGAGGTTTTGAAATTAATATACTGGCTTTGCTTATATCTGCTAGCGCTTTTTTACCATATTAAACTGGTTGTCCACGAGACATAACATGATATTCAGTAAAAATAATTCAGCCAATTGGTTGTGCATCCTGAAATTATGGAACAAAGAATTGTTTCTTTTGCTATTACTTAGGCCGTAATAATGGCATTGCATTTTGGTCTTTTCAAGTAATGGTTATTATTCGAAGCCTTACTTTTTATGTCAAAGCACATGCTAGTGTCCATGGAGAAGTGGGAAATATGCGTATACCAGCTAGTCATGGTGCAAGCATATTTTTTAACAGAAACATTTAGGATACATAAATAAATTTTTATTGAACTTAAAAAGTATATAGGGTCTTAATAGCTTGCTTAACATCACAATAGGATATTGGTTTACATCTATCTATTATCTTTGCGTCATGTTACTCCTTGCCAATCATTTTCTTAACCATTGTCTAGCTGACTCCTAAACCTAGCTTGTCATAACATAACAATGAAAATTTTAGTCTACATTTATCTATTACAACTGCTTCCTTTACTCCTTGGTCCTTCCAATCATTTTCTTAGACAATGACTTGTTTAAATCTGCAACCTGTACTACTTCATACCATATTATTCAATTTATGATTTATCATTATGAACGGAGTTATGTGCACATAGAGGTGTTCATACTTTTGATGGACTCGAGGTCATAATTGAGGCACATGATATTGGCTTTTTAAATATTGACAAGTAATATCATGTGAGAAGTGCTTAAATATTGATGCTAAACTGTAAAGTAACATGTTTAAGCTGCTATTTGGCTTGACGAGCAATATCATGTGAGAATCTATTAAAGGTCCCTGTCCATTTTTCTAGCCATCCATATTGATAATAGAAGATCAAAGCTGCCCATCTAATGCATTAACAAGCAATATCTTTTATCTCACATGAAGTTCTTTATGTGATCCATACTCCACACGTGCACCATATAGCCTCTTTAGTGTGGCTCAGCAATTCCTAAGAACCTAGCCTCAACACAGGGGTGTCTGGTCACAAGTAAACCTTTACAATGTCCAACACTTTATTGATTGCATGCTTCCAAAGAGCAATTGCCTTTTGAAGTTTGTTGAAACTTATCCTTTCCTACTCGCTCTGTTTACTTTGCTAAATTCTTTTCATGAACTACTTGGCGAAGGTCTGTTCATTGGTAACATATGTTCGGACGTTGCAGTTTTCTATTGGTTATCCTTTGATTACCTGGGAGTGTGAATAATGCCTCCTACAGCGGGATGAACTATTTATTGTTCTTATTTCCTAATAATTTCACAGTTAACAATTAATGATGCACCCAAAAAGCATCGGTTGCTTGTTCATAACGAATGTTCTATCTTTTCAAGAAATATGAAGATGATGACATGGGATATCAAGAGTAATGATGATTTACAGACGATGTCTAGATTGTTCCTATTAGGGCTGTAAATGGGTCGAATTTGATCGGATCTATGAATTATCTGAATCCAAATCTGATAAGAGTGTCTTATACGAATCCAATATGTACAATTGGATGTAAATTGAATCTAAACCTGGGGGAAAAATGGATTCTGCTTTCGATTTTTCTTTACACTAATTTAATTTCAGATCTAGTACTCTAGGTCTGAATCCACCCTGAATCCAATTCAGATCTATAAAATTCTAGATCTGAATATGCCGATTTGGGGCCACAGTTTTATATCTGAATCCAATTTTATGCCCGAAAGTTGGACGTGGTTGTCGGGTTTTTGAATGCTACTTAAAGACATAGTTGCTATTATTAAGTTCTTTTAAGTTTGTTCTTCGTTGGATTATTGTGAACAATGTATTTAGCACAAATGGAGTAGCTTGTTGAAAATACGTACTATAGCTAAAGTTTACTTCAGGAAGAATGTCGCCCCCACTTCACAAAATACGCTTGAGTGGAGACGTGACGAGAATCGACGACGTATATACGCGAGAAAAATACCCACGTATACAAGCTAAGCCTAAAGTGACATTGACATGTTATATAAACCAACTATAAAAGCAATAAAGTCACTGCAATGCAACATATAATTCCTATACAAGGATAGCATTATTCTACGAATAAATCAATAGAATAAATATGGAGTCCAAGCTATAGAGAAACGATATAAATCAACAGGATAAAAGGAAGACGTGAACTGTACCAAAGAATCCGGAGATCAAGCAAAAGAGACTCCGTACTCCTCAGATACACATGATCTTTTCAGATACCTGCTTAGTAAAAGAAATACCCATATACCTAGATGTGCAAATTCAGGGAGTCAGAACTCCCAATGAGTGTGTAAAGAATGATGGAAATGGTGCACATGTATATTCGGTGTGAACATAGTACAACACGATAAAAATATACTGGATAATAATAGCATGACTAAAACAATAATAAAAAGATGGTACAGTACAATATATTACTAATCAACATATCACAAGTATCATGATAACATGCAATACATAACTTTAAGAGTGATGAAATCAATTTGTTATAATATCATATATCAGGTGTCAATCATGGCATACTGGTATACAATAAGCTAGCATACATCAATCACGGTTTATCATGTCAGTCAATTATTGTTAATTATGTCAGCGGACACCAATTGTCACATGCAATAGACGCATCCCATACTGCGCCTATTATACATGTCAATGGAGATCCTATGTTATTGAAATTGTTTGGTTGGAGACATTGTCTGTATTTTAAGTGGGTCCCGTGCATACCCGGGACCACGGCCTAGACTCCTGGCACTGACCCAGGCCCTACCGCAAGGTAGTTAGGTAACATGTATAAACATGAATAAGAACAGGATGGGGTGCCAGTCACCCCACGGGAATCCTGAAGTGGAACTCTCTTTCGGCTGCGCAACCTATATCCTAGGTTCACCCAAAATACAGACGTTGTCTCTATCAATTTTTTCAATTCTGGTGTAAGTTGTTTAATGTCATGCTATTATTTTATTAAGATTAATTTAAGTACATGTTACCTACATCACTGGGCTAAGTCTATGATAGTCACGGTAATAAATCAACAGTGTAGTCAGGATACATGATGTCAGAGGACAGGATAAGCAGGACGATGTTACCGTATAAAAAATTTTCCAACAATTTTAGTAACATGGACAGTATGTTTATCAGGTAAATGTCATGTATAATAAGTCAAGTCTTGCAATGGGTGCCACTATATATGAATTCAAAGTTCATCGTTTAATTTTCTGAACTTTCTACTTACCATCACCTTAAAATATTATCAAAATTTTCAAGTATCAATAGTTCAACTCATTCAATTTCTAAAAATTAATGATTATTTTCAGTAATAATCATATTGGTTTCATACAAGTAGAGTTTGGATAATTAAGGAAAAATACAAATTAATCTATTCAATCTAAAATATTATGAATTTGGTCATTACCATAATTCTATAAAGTTACTGATTGAAACTTATTTATTTTTCAGAAGTTAATACACATTTATTTAAAATATTTGTAATATTTATATGCATAAACAACACAGATATTATTATTATACAATAAATTAAATTTAAAATTATGATTTTTAGACGTTAGGAAATTAATTAAGTGACTTGATAATGAAACATCTAATGAATTACTTTTCAAGATATGTTCATGTGTAACAAAATATAAATTATTTAAAAATGCAGAATAAACACTAAGTCTTAATTGTTTGCATAATTTATTTGAAAGATGCCGTCTTTATTTTAACTTTATAATTAAGATGATTTATTAAACTCAATCAAAATGATTTGTTTAAATAGATTTAATAAAGAAGAATACTCACTATAATATTCAGTTTCAAATATAATTTTTCAGGAAAATTTTCATTCTTTACTTTTATTCTTAATTATTTCTAAGGAGTGTCTATTTTGATAATTCAAAACATTATAATTATTTCTGAATTTAGAATTACTTATATGAAACATACAACAACAACAACTAAGCCATTTGTCCCAAGTATTTGGGGTAGGCTACATGAACCAAAAGAGAATTACGCCGGATCGGGCACTTATATGAAACATGTAAAATAAATATATGAAGTATAAATGGGCATCACAAACCAGTATACTATATCAAAATTAAACAACTAATAAAATGCATAAATATTCATAATTTATAATCCAACATTTCGGAAATCTTCATTACTTATAAATTATAATTATTTTAAAGTATTTTTCTTAAGAGTAAACACTTACTAATTCAGTTTTCAAAAATCAAAAGTTATTTATTAAAAGAATCTATTCGTATTGATTTTTTGTAATCACAATGAACAATTTCAGAGCAAAACCATAGTCATTTGCATAAACTACGTTATGAGAATTTGCAATTCTCAATGCAAGAAAATTAACTAATAAATTTGAATGGCTAAACATTAATTAAATAATTGACAATTATACTCAATTCAATCAAAATAGATCATAATTTATTTAAAAGATAAAAGCACTCACCTGGGTTTCCATTGAACCAGATATTGAGTTATATAGTCAAGTTCGAAAATCAAAAATCAATTTAGTTCAATTTGGGTAATTGTTATATATAATATCATAAATTTATATCATTTTAATTTATTTCGCTGCCAAAATAATTTTACAGAGTTAAGAATTCATATTGTAATTTTACACAATGTTTTTGAATGTTTTTGAATTTATTTCTATTTTTTTTGAATTTATATAAGCCTAAAATCAATTAAAATCCTTAATGGGCATGTTCTGCTACAGTAATGGGTCTGGTCTGCTACAATGTCGGGTCTGAGTCTGCTACAGTGTCGGGTCCGGGTCTGCTACAGTGCTGCTACAGTAACCTTTTCTAATTTTCATTGAATTTAATTTGTCTTTTTTTATGATAAAAAAATTGTAAAAGTCAAATAAAAATAATGATAATTAGGAGGCACTTCTTGGGTATTCCTACATATTTTTATTCAGTTTTTAGAGTGGAGTTTTGGTAATGAAAGATGTGAAACAATATAGCATGCTCAAGGTGTTCGGTGAAATGCCCGAATGAAAAAATCATATAAATTAAAATACACTCACTTGAATCGCTTTCCTTTAGTCTGAATTATTCCTTGCCACGTCCAGCAAGCCTGCGCCTCGCCTAGGTTGGGTTTAAAAAGAGAAATTTGAGAGGTGAGGAAAGAGATTTTTATGTGAAAGGATTTTTTGGTTTTCTTTCTTCTTGGGAGGATGAATAAAATGAGGTATGATAATTTATTAGGTTAGAATTTAAATTCATATTTTTAGCTGGTAGATTACAACTGATTGATTAGGTTGTTTTCAGAATCAATAAGGATCTTATGAAATCTTTTAGTTGAGAATTGAATTTTGAAATCGACTTTAAATTTAGTTCAAATTAATTGACTTACCCACGTAATGACCACCAAAGTGGCATCATGGTTTGGGCATTAAAAGTTTGATATAGATGGACTCGAGTTCGAGCCATGACTTTAACAATTTAAGTAATATTTTTAAATTCATTATTTACCATTTTATTTATCAATTCGAGTATTATGAAAGGGGAATATTACAAAGAAAATATTAAGGAACAATCGAATATCCTTATATAATTCTAATAATTAATCTTATTTTCTATTTAGATGTAGTCAGTGTTTCCATAAGATGTTTGAAGTTCAACACCTGGCCATTTTTTTAATGCTAACCCATATTATCCATAGATACATACACTTTCACAGTAATAAATTCTAATATTCACCAAGTTGGGTTTTCTTAGAATTTTACATATTATTGTTTCCTTTGTGTTGATAGCTAGTTGATGCACGCGCTCATTCTTCATATAATTTTTGTGAGGGATGTTCCCCGAGTCCAAATCACCGCACATGCTTTAAGGAACTTTGAGATAACTAGCCTTTTGTAGATGCTACTACGGGTAAATTTATGGAGTTCTCTTGTATGGAATAGTAATAAGAAGTTATATACCGTGGCTTGTGATGTAGAACATTGCAATGTCTTCCTGTATTGGTGCATGTGAACCTGTTCTAAGCCTCCTATTTGCCTTGTTCCAATTGTTTTTATTAAGTTGGAAGTCTTTCTTATATACATGGAGAAGTTGATATGGGACGGGGGGGGGGGGTGGATTTAGGGTTTGTGGTGGGGATGTTGTGGAATTGGGGAAGAACAAGAGAGAAAAGGAAAGATATGATCGCGGATCGCAACTCGGATCTTGGCTTCACCGTTTATGATTCAATTCATAGGGATCAAAATCTATATCCAAAGAAAATAGCTTTATTTTTAAATCAAAATCATTTAATAATTTTCAAAGATCATTACGTGGCTATATATAGCTTACAACGTGCACTATACGTACAATTATTGATAACATCAAATCTCAATCAAATCTAATCAAATTTAATCACACCTACATTCAAATAACTCATAAATAAATCTCAAATAAATCTATCCAAATTTAATTTAAACAAAAATATCAAATCTACTAAATATAAATTGTTTGTTTTTTCCCATTATTCTTTTCAGCTTGAAAACATTCATCCCTGATGAATGTTGTGATAGGTACAAGATAAGCACAACCAGGTGGAATTGAATCGCATTATGAATCCTCAATCATGCCAAGGTGGTGGTCGGGGAATCAACACTGATGCATCCTCGTTGAACCAAGGTGGTAGAGGTGGCACTGGCTTCCGTGGTAAATTGGCTGAAGTTGGCTGTAGCTTGAATAAGATACATGCAGCATAAGAAGGCAACCAAGCTCCACTGAAAATTAACTCACATACCAATGCACCTATCTCCAATAAAAAGATCTGCAAAGGTCGCAGACATCAGATGGCTCCATGGTAGGCTCCACTAGAAGATCTACAAGAGTCACAATAAGATGCTATTTCACTTCTGCCTCATCAACAACTTCTGAATCTGGCTCATCAATAATGTCTGGTTCGACGAGGACTGGAGGCTCTGGATCTGGCTTATCAGCAACTTCTAGCTCTAGTTTATCAATAATTTCTGGCTCTGGTTCATCAACAACTTCTTGCTCTTTGTAATTTGCCTTTGATGAATAAAGGTGTGGAGTATACAAAGTACGAAGAAGATCTTTTAAGACAAACCAACATCAATAGTCGATATGACTGCATTTCCTTAACAATAAGTTTTTCCAACCAGCTTCATTTGGGTATAATGACACTTCTGTTCAGAAGTCAGAACAAAATAACTGAAGAAAACTTTAAGATTTCTTTTCCACTTCTCATATTCATAATGCATGCACATCTCTCGTTCAACTTTCTTGTCATTAGCATTAGTATTTATGTATCTTCTACAAAAGTAAAAGCTCATGGAGAAAACTAGTGCATAAAGGTCAGAAGTTATCCAAGAATCTTAACGGCTCGAACTGAGCTCAAATCGGACTGGAAACGGGGTTTGATACGTCGATCTACTGTAGGAATAGTATCGGCACCAAACAGAAACTTGTAGAAGTTAGATTTGATGTCCAATTGTCACGAACTTTTTTCGGTATCTCCGAGACTTAGTCACGCACCTAACGCTTCAAACGAAACGCTAATCAGACTCCGAATGGGTAAGAAATGGCCTTGGACTGCTGTGCGCTGTTGCTGAGCTAATGAACAATGCGTGAACATTAATTTTCAGGTTTTTTTGAAGTGGATTTTTGTGAAAGGAAAAAGCAAGAAATTCGACTCTGATACCAAATTGATGTGAGACAGAGGGGGATTTAGAGTTTGTGGTGGGGATCTTGTGAAATTGGGGAAGAACAAAGAAGAAAAGAAAGATATGATTGCGGATTGCAACCTGGATCTTGGCTTCACCGCATTAGTTCAATCCATGGGATTAAAATCAATACCAAGAGCAAATAGCTTCATCTTTTATCAAAATCATTCAATAATTTTCAAAGATTACTACATGGCTATATATAGCCTACAACGTGTATTATGCGTGCAATTATTGATAGCATTAAATCTCATCAAATCTTATCAAATCTAATCACATCTAAATTCAAATAACTTTTAAATCTCAATCAAATCTATCCAAATCTAATTTAAATTAAAATATCAAATCTACTAAATCTAAACCGTTTGTTTCCCCCATCATTATTGATGTGGTTCGACCCGGTTGTGCTTACCTCCTACCTACCACTACATTCAGTGGGGATGAATATTTTTAAGCTGGGGAGAATGATGGGGAATCGAATGGTCTAGATTTAGCAATATTTAGGATTATTATTTAAATTAGATTTGGATAAATTTGATCGAGATTTAGAATTTACTTGAATTAAATATGGCTAGATTTGGTTGAGATTTAGGAGTTATTTAAATTTAGATTTGGTTAGATTTAATATTTTCAATAATTGCACGTATTGTAGGTTATATATAGCCTACAACGTGCATTATATATGCAATTATTGATAACATCAAATCTAATCAAATCTAACCACATCTAATTTCAAATAACTCCTAAATCTCAACCAAGTCTGTCTAAATCTAATTTAAATAAAAATCTTAAATCTACTAAATCTAAACCGTTTATTTCCCCCATCAGAAGTATGCCAGGGGTGACTTCTCAGTTAACTTGCCCTAGGAGTTGGCTTGAACTATAATTCATGTTTTCCACGACCTAAACTTCAATGTTGAGGAAGTTATAGAGTTTGAAGACCTTTAGCCTGTGAAGCAAGTAGTTCCAGAACAGGGTTCGAAGACTCAGCCGAGTTGTATTCGGCTTGGCGGGTGGCGAGATGAGTCGAAGACCCGATTCACAGTCCCTTTTCCTTTCGTTAGACTCGGTTGAAACTCGGAGTTGACTCGACCGAATCACGATGTGACCTGAGTCGACTAGGCCGAGTCGATCGAGTCAACTCCGGGTCATGATCAAGTTCTATACAGTCACAGGCTTCGGTTCGTCGAGTAAAAAGAGAGAAAGGGAGAAAAGGAAAAAAAATCTCACCTTACCTCCTTCCTTTCATCGTCGATCGCCGTTCGCCACCATAGCGTATCACCACTAGGTATCTCTTTTCTCTCTCTTTCTCACTCTCGATCTTTCTCTTCCAGTCTCTTTCCCTTTCCACCCTTCGATCTCCCTTCTTCGTTTCCCTCCCTTTGTCTCTCAGTCTCTCTCCCTTGCTTCATGTCTCTCCCCTCTCCTCCCCTCTCTCTCCCCCCTTTCGCCCTCCCTCTGGCCTCTCCCCTTCTCTATCTCCCTCCTTCTGTCTCTTAATCTCTTTCCCTGCTTTCGATCTCTCCCCCCTCTTTGTCTCCCTCCCTTTGTCTCTAGAGCTCTCTCCCCCCTCTCGATCTTTCTGTCTCTCTTTTAGTCTCTCTTAATCTCTCGCTTTATATATTTAATGTAAATTAGATATTTATTTTAATTTAATATTATAATATAATATAAAGTAGATATTTAGTTTAATATAAAGTAGATATAATATAAAGTAGTTATTAAGTAGATATGATTTAATTTAGTTTAGTTTAAAATTTAATTTAAAGGTATAAATGTAGGTTTAAAATTTAATTTAATTTAATTTAAAGATGTAGATTTAAAATTTATAGATCTGCTTTTTAAATTTATTTTTTAAATAGATCTAATTTTTAAATTTAATTAGATATGATTTAATTTAGTTTGATTCAAGTATAAATATGAGAGACTGAGACTTATAGTTTGATTTAAGTAATTTTAATTAGTTCTCTCTAATTTTTAAAGGAATTGATCCTTACATGTTCCCATCGAAAAGAAAACAATCAAAAGCATGTTCTCATCGGACAGAATAAAAAAAGTTGAAAAAGCCATTTTAAAGTTCTTCCTCGTCAATGAAAGTATTCGTCATAGTAAGGAAAGTAGAGGTATAAGAGAAGTAGATGATGGTGGTGAAGATGTGAGGGTTTAATCCAGTTCTAGTAGTGATGATGGTGATGATAATGGGTGATGGCAGTGATTGCGGTAATGGCAGCGATGGTGATGATGATAATAATAGGGGCAATAATAGTGTTGATGGAGGAACTTATAGTCTTGATGGTCATATGCAAGGGTTAGTTTGACATCAGGCCAACATTATGGTGTGGGATATGTTTATGACTACAGAGAGATTTACGAGTATTAAGACCAGTTTATCTACTTACCGCATAGATGATTATGATGATGATTTTGTGCCTCATCGCAATTCAATGTGGAAATGACTACATTAGCGTGTATTATGAATGTAGTTTGCGCAATTTACTATATTGTGCATGTATTTTGATATGTTTCTACCGACGACGCGTGTATTTATGTTTTCGTTTTATGTTTAGTGTGCTAGGTGATATGTTTTGAATATGTGATACATGAATGTTGATGTCTACATTTTTTAAAGATTTATCGTGATTTTTTTAGAATTTTTTAAAGCTTTCTATGTAGCGTTTTGCGCGTATCGCCCGAAACATATCCGAGTTGCCGCTACCGATCCGTCTCAGCGCCTGCCGAGTCGGCGGTCGAGACCGCGAGTCCGCGACTTTGAACCATGTTCCAAAACGAGTAATTTTTAGGTCCAAGTTTAGTGGGGTACTTGCAGACTTGCTGGTGTTCTGGTCATACTATACTTCTGCGTCGGTTGAGGAGAAATTATCTTAATTCGAAAAGATGCTGACTGAATGTGATTGGTCTTTTGATGGCTTTATATGCAGACCACACTGCAAGCAAAGTTGACAGGGAGAACTTCCATAAAGTTCTCTTGTCTTTTTCTTTTTAAAAAATTCGGTTAGAATTTTTTTAACCTATCTTCTTGCTTTATGTCTCTCTTTCTTTATTGATTTCTTGCATGCTTAAAGGTGGGAGGATACCAATATCTAACATATCGCTGTTGCAAAAGTTAGGTGTAATAATTATTTCTGACTCCTTATTAGATTAAGCTTCATTCTTATAATTGTTCAGGCAATAACTTATTCCAAAGTTTAAGAAATAGGTTGGTAATAGGTTTTAATTGCTTATTTTGCATTTTTCCTGGAGAGATGCTTAGTGTAATGGATATATAGTTTTATTTTGATGTGTGTACAACTTTCATTTTTTGTTCAAAAAGATGTAACATCAAGTAAGTCTTCAAATCTTCAATTTCAAGATTCTAACTTCTGTGCATGGTCTCACTCGCCAGTGATATTATTCTCACTCGCCTCTAGGTCCTTCATAATTTTGATATAGCATGTTCGGCCAAAATATTCTACCATAATTTGTCTTATAGTTTGGCCCCTTCTTGTTCTGTATTGTTCGCATATGGTATCACAATAGGAACTCTTAAGCAGTGTTACCATATTTTGTGTGTTCATGGTATGGGGATGACCACGATAGTTTAAGCTATACACGGTATGAAGGTGGTATGCTTAAACAGATTGGTGTACTGAATCGTGGTAAAATTGGGTGCATTATGTATTATATGTCTTAAAAAACATGCATAGCTAGATATAAATTTGAAGACCGGTAAATTTAAGAATTGTGATAATAGTAGTCTTACATCTTTTAATATCTGTAAATCCCTAATCTAATACTTATTCAGAAAATAGAATACAACTACGAGCGTGTTTGGTTGCAAGGAAGTGGGTGGAGGTAAGGAAATGGGGAAGTATGATTGCTCACTCCCCTAGCTATCCAAACACTGGAAAGGAAATAAAAAACCTTTTCCTTTTCTCTTTTCTCTTTTCTCTTTTCTCTTTTACACAACTATTTCCTCACTTCTAGAGTGCTACAGTTAATTTTGTAGTCATGTAAATCTCATTTGTAAGAAGTTGTAGCACAAAATAGTTAATTTTTTGATCATATAAATTTCACTTGCATTCTAATTACAGTCCATTTTTTATTTTTCTTAATTAATTTTTATTTTAATATGATTTTGTGGTTAACTTTGTCGTTAACTTTTCCACTTCCACTTCCACTTCCACATTACCATCCAAATACCGAAAAAGACATAACATTTTTCAAATCATATTTTCTAACAACATCCAAACACCGGAAAACTTACTAACCAATTCCTAAGTTCTAAAGGGAACTATTACCACTTCCTCACTTCTTCACTTCCTCACATCCACCCTTAACCAAACAGGCCCTACTTTAAGTTACAAAAATCATGCTAACATGTCTATTTAAATTAAAGAATAAGAGTAAATTCCCAAGCTTTAAAACCAGTAGGGTAAGTCTCCAAACTCTCAAATAAGTCTGACACGGAAAAACTAAATATCAAAACGGTGTATCTGCTTAAGGAATCAGTTAGTCACTGATCATCATCCTGTAGTTCTTTCATCACCAATTTTTAGATCCGGATCACGAACACACCATGGATTGGGTCAGAGGAACTGGATTGAATTTTTTTGTTGAATTGATGTGAACTAGTAACACGAGATAGATTTGTTGTCATTTCGGAAGGATTCGAGACTGAATTCTTCCCACTCAAATACAATCCTACGACATCCGAATGCAAGATCCACTCTATTGAAGTTGATCTAAATTATTTTAAGTAACTAAAATTAAAAAATCACATCCATCAAGTAGGCACAAAATGGACGACCAAAATAGTGAGTTGGTTAGTTTAACGGTGTAGAATATTTGAAATTTAATAAAAATTGATGTGTGTGGGTTTTTAAGTGTTTTGATCATGATGAAATAGTCGAATCGATAATTTGCATGTCTAAAAATGTAGATCTAAGCAATATGCTATTTACGGTCATCCATTTTGCGCCTACTTGATGGATGAGCAAAAAGTATTCAAAATATATAATTTTTTATTTTTAGTTACTGTAGATCAGCTTCAACGGAATGGATCTTACATTCGTGTCGTAGGGTTGTATTTGAGTGGGGAGGATTCGGCCTCGAATCCTTCCGGAATGACACAAGTCTATCTCTTAGTAACACTGCCATTAAGCAGCTTTAATTGTAATATGAGGCACAGTCTTAATTTACATTATTTATGGGCTGTTGCTCTACATTTTTCAAGGATTACATTTTCTTCCTCCTCTTTGCTGTTAGCCATTAGATTCAGCTCCTCATCCAGGCAACTGCTAATTAATTATTATAAATTCTCGTACAGAAGGAATAGCTTGATAGTTTGTGAATGGTATTATTGAAATTAATGTGAAAGAGGGTATATACTGAATGGCATTTATCGCTCTTAAGAAATCAAACTTATGCATAATGCAAATGAGAAAAAGTTGAAAACACACTATAGAAAATAAATTGTGGGGCCCAATTATGACACCCTGAAACAGATTAACAGTGGGGGATTTATATAATATGTACCATACATTGAATAAGAAGCATCTGAAGCTATACTGAATGATGATACCAAAGGACATACCCCAGGAGTAACCATAACCCCTATCTGATTTTGTTGCAAGACATTAGTTTGTAAAAAGTTTCATTGGTTGGTTTGTTTGGTACTGGAAAATATTATTTTATGTTGAAAAGCTTCCAAATACAAAAACATGTAGTTGATGGAAACTAAGCTGGATCAGTACAATAATAAAGATAGGGCTATTTTCCAGGTAATTAAAAATATTTAAAAGTTGTGAAACACATGCAGTTATTGTTTATAAAGCCATTTCTTGAGAGGAGCAGTTTCGCCTGTGGTTCATGGATGAGCCTATATAGCATGAATGATATCTCGCTGCACTAGGGGGACATGTTCAACATTTTATTTTGGGTTTGGATGTTCTCATTCTTCATGCCTCCAATCTCTTTTTGGACCACTTTGCAACAAGTATTGATTGCTGACAAATATGCTCTCCTTAACTTTATTATGAGACGGAATTTTTTTTAAAACCCCAGCTTTCATGTATAATTCTTCGATTTGTGAATTATCTTACTCTTGTGTTAACATAGATGGTGTTTGACCCTATGCACTTTTGCATGGCAAGGTTAGCATACACGACCCAAGTCGTGCTACTCGATATTTTTATAGCCATTAAGGTCCGCTATTTGAAAATTAGCATTGTCAAATGCCAAAAATATTGATTTCCATGTCTTTCTTAAATCATCTTGTATCAATATTCCATGCTAAATTGGTGCCAAAATGTTTAATGTTAGGTAGTTAGGTGCAGGACCACTTTGTGGATAAAGAAAGAGGCTGTGTTACCTCTCTCATAGTCTTATCACATCTTCAATTTGTTTCCTAATCCTATACCTTCCTCACTCAAGTGAATACATGCAAGCATGCATTTACTTATCAATGGATCTTCCCTCTACCATTTTATCACCATGCTACAAGTTATTTGTCTTTCATAAATTCTCTTGGTTACATTGTCTATTTGATGAAAATATAATCCAAATTCGGATACAACCTAGATGGGTTTTTTTCATCAAACTTCATTGCCTCAACCATAAGTTATAATATGGAAACTTTCCACACGTCATGTGATAAAATATGCCCTGTATTTAGAAGCTTTGTCGAGAGAAATAATCTGAGAACCAAGGTGATGCGGACATCGAGACGCGATCTTGGAGCATATATCATCATTAGCGAAGACGTGTGGCTTCTATATGGTTTCAATATTGAGTCAGTCTGTATTTTCATTTCATGCTGAGTCGGAGTCTGTATTTTCTCTTTATTTTATTAGTGTTGTTTTTTTAGTACATCGGTTATGAGAAAAGAGTCATCATTTTGTAAGCCTATATATAGGCATGGGTCAAATAAAATTGTGATGATGGATTCATGATTAATGAAAATTGGATTCTTTTCTCAATGAAAATTTCCTCTTGCAAATTTAGGAGTATGAAGCCCTAGACCCATGGGTTTTGAGTGTGAAACCTTAACCTAATTATCCTCTTCTCTATCCTCTTCTCTACTATCTCAAACCTGATCCCAATTTTAAATTCCCTGTTACAAAATCCTAGAAAAATTACCCTCATCTATCATGTGATCTGACACAAAAAGGAAAAAATCCACAAAAAAATTCCCAAATCCCAAAATTTAGAAATTTATTGTTTACAAGTCCCACAAAATTCCCCCGAAATTCACTCGAAAATCCAAAATTGTCCTATTCATCATCTTCATTTCTTGCTCCTTAAAACTAACCCTACCCGCAACAACTCTCAGCCTTGCCACTTGCGGCCTTCGCTCACATCTGCCAACCCCTTGCTGCCCCTATTCCTCCCCCGAACTGCCGCCTTCTCGGCTCCCGCAGCCGACACCCTTTGTCTCGCATTCTCTCTTTTCGCAAACCAGAGAACCCACATACTCCTCTTACCTTGTCTTCTTCCGCGTCTGAAGCCACCGCCGACCTCCCCTCTCGCCGTCGCAAGCTGCCAATGCCTCTGTTCCCATCTCTTTCCTCTCACCAACAGCCTTCGCGACTTCATCTGCCCTCTTGCCGTCGCAAGTTTGCTGCCACTGCCTGCCTACATATCAACAACAACCCCAAGGCTGCCGTCGACTTTGTCATCTTCCGCTACTGCTCCCTTTCGCCCGATGGTCTTCCTCCATGCGCTTGTCCTCATTGACAGCCCTCGACCAGCCGTCCCTGCACCACCTCATCCTTGCTCACATGTTGCGCTGTCTCCCTTCTCGTGTGCTATAGTTGTTGTACAATGACAATCACTAGCCCTCCATCCCTTCAACTGCTGTTGTGGCTGCCTGCTTTTTGCCGCTGTTGCTGCAGACCAGCAATACAACAAAAACCACATCAGTTGGCATGAGAAAACAGTGGCTCACAAGTTTAGAAGCGCAGGATCAATACATCATCAGGTACCTGAGAACTTCTCAGTAGGTGAGTTCTTTTTATTTCTGTGATTAGATTAATTATCGGATTACATCAACTACATTTTATCTCTCAAATATTATCGATGTTTTCTGCTGTTTACTATATAATGTGAGTTGTGAGAATCTGATAACCTGTAGTCTGCTTATCTTGATATTGCGAGTAAGACTATTGTACTTGCAACTGAGTAGTGTGTTTGATTTAGGTGCTATGTGGATTTAAGTGGACGGAAGTAAGGAAATAAGGAAGTGTCGTTTCTCATTTTCCTATCTATCCAAATCCCGGAAAAGAAAATGAGAAAACCTCTTTTTCTTTTCTCTTTTACACAATTATTTTCTCACGTCCATGGTGCTACAGTTAATTTTGTGGTCATGTAAATCTCATTTGTAATAAGTTGTAATTCAAAACAGTTAATTTTGTGATCATGTAAATCTCACTTGCATTCTAATTACAATTCAATTTTTATTTTTCTTAATTAATTTTTATTTTAATATTATTTTGAGGTTAACTTTGTGGTCAACTTTTCCACTTTCACTTCCACATTACCATCCAAACACTGAAAAAGACATAACAGTTTTCAAACCACACTTCCCAACAACATCCAAACACCGAAAAATTTACTAACCAATTCTCAATTACTAACCAATTCTCAAGTTTCAAAGAAAACTATTACTATTTTTTCACTTTCTCACTTCCACACCTAACTAAACAACCTCTTAATTTAAGTTAGAATGATCTGAATTATGTGTGTTTGTTAAATTCATCTGAACAACACTGCTAGTTTTAATTTATTTTCCTACCCAACGATCGTAGTTTGTTGGTGAAGTGTGAGTTGAGTAACATTATCGCTGATTTTCAAACACTCGTACACGTTTCACATCACAAGGCCTTCATGGGTTTTGTGCTCTTGATGCAATGTGTGATGTACAGATGTATTTCCTCACATTGGACCTTCATCTAAAGAAGGCACTTGATTGTATTGTTTAAATGGGACATTTCTCTTATAACCTTCTCACCATCAGAACTGTATTCTAAACATGTTTGGTATTACTGTTGAATATTATTGTGAACGGACTATTCAAGATGTAGCTTCCCATATAAAGGCCTAAAGTAGGCCATACAAAGTACTAAAATTTGATCATGAACGAACTACTTCAAGATGTACCTTCCATATAGGAGTTTATACCGAATTTATTTTGCTAATCTAGTAGTAGGCCCAAAGTATATTTCAAAATGAGTTGGACAACTAGCAGGCATGTAATTGTAACTACCTCTGCAATTAAGTTTTGCGGTGTAAGTAGGAAATGGAGAGGAAAAGGTGAGAAAAGGTAGGAAATTGGGATTTGTGCAAGTTTTCGGTGTTTGGTTGTAATGTGAAAGCGTAAGTGAAAAAGTATATTGTGTTTTCTGGTGTTTGGTCAGTAATGTGAGTGAAAGTGGAAAAGTTGACCACAAAGTTGACTGCAAAATAATAATATTAAAATAAATATTAATTATGATTTTTTTGAGACTATAATTATACTACAAGTGGGATTTATATGACCACAAAATTAACTGTTTTGAGTTACAACTTATTACAAGTGAAATTTACATGACCACAAAATTAACTATAGCAAAGTGAGAAAATGGTAGTGTAAAAGAGAGATGTAAGGGAAAATGAAAAGGGTTTTCCTGTTTTCCTTTTCTAGTCCAAAACATACACTGGAAGTGGGAAATGAGTTTTTCCACTCCCGCTTTTCCCCACTTTCGCACCAAACACGCCCTATGGAAATTGGCCATGTATGGCACATGATGTGGTTGTCTGCTAGTGCTAAAACTATCAGGAAACAAAATCGTACCTAAGCTTTGAGAAGATTGCAGCAGAATGTAAAATATTGTTTGTTCTCATTCTTAAGGCACACCATGGACATGTTTATGTATCATCTATGTCTCTATACCCCCACTGATTTCTGCGTTGCTGGCATCCATATTGGCCTAGTAAGAGGCAAAATGTTCCTCAAGACTTGTCAGAAAAAAAATGCTTCCCTTTATGGGAGTAATGTGCTCAAGTTACTGCTCAACCACAAACAATTTCACATGGATCATTCATCATAGTTTTATTGGTTTAAACTTTGTCTGTATATTGTGCACAAACAGTTATGTAGGTCCAAGTATATAAGCAAAAGTGGATGGCAGACTTGGCTCAGTCTGAACTTGAGGCTTGCTGGATTCACTCAAGGCCTTTTGGATTCAAATGATCTATAAATATATTCTTTTTTGGTGGCTATATTACGGGTGGTGTCCCCTGTATTTCTTGTAGTTGTGGATGCTGCAATGTATTCTTTATTCTGATTAAACACTTGTTTATTGACTATTGTGTTGCTATTAACTCATTATGTTAAGTTGCCTTGCTCTTTTTTTGAATGATAGGTTGCAAGATGTTGTCCATAGTGAAAAGCGGATATATCTTGTATTTGAGTATCTGGACTTGGATCTCAAGAAGCATATGGATTCTTGTCCAGATCTTGCTAAAGATCCCCGTTTAGTAAAAGTAAGATCCTCTTTGCATTTGAAGTTACATCCTGTGTTGACTTGTATGAAAATCACCAATCCATTCCAGACATGCTTGGTCATGCTCTACTAACATCATATATTCACTTATTAGGAACCCTGTATAGTGAAGTCTTTGGTTCCCAGATCTACGTTTTTGACGTGCATTACAATTTACATTTTGCTATGCCTGCGCATGCAGTAGCGACATCATATTTTTTCTTGTTAGAGGCCCTTCACATTTGGTTCCAGCTTCCAAGATCTCTCTATTTTTGTGGATTTCATGGTACAAAATGTTAACCTATGATTAGTCTTACGAATCAGTATGAAGTGTTCTACCCATCTAACTTGATGTCAAATCCCTGGCCAACTCAATTATGGGCAGAAAGGGAGCTGTTTATAAAAAGTCAAGGCCAGGGTTTGGGGTGGATATTTGACTTGTTTGTCAGAAAGTTTTAGCTAATGCGACAAGGGACAGTCCAGAACATTCTTTCCTAGGCTGAAAGGTAGAGGAAAGATTAAAAATTTGGCATTGGGAGTTGCATTCATCTCAAAGTCACAGTACAAGTTAAAGGAGACAAAATGACAAATATCCTTACAATTTCTTTTGTATTTCTTTATTATTTTTAACCTATTTGAAAAAACAGAATTGTTGATTAAAGCATGCATCTTTTATTCTTGTTGATGATTCTATCAGTGGTTCTTAGTGGTTTTTATTCTGGATTCATTTCTTTATTTGTTGGTTGCCTTTGCATTTACCTGTGAATTGCTTTATTTAGAATTTCAAGCAAGTAGGTTGTTCAGGATGTTTGTGTGTTTATTGGGCTGCAGGAACATGGCCAAGTGAACCTTAGAATTGCTAACTGTAACAAAACTGGACTGTTATCTAGCCCTTATAGAGATGTAAATTTGGGGAGCACATCCATTAATGGCCAGCAGGCCCCATGTGTCAGTCTCAAGAGTGTTACATAGTAGTATTATACATGTAGTATACTATTACCATTATCGTTAAATAAATGATTCTGAATTAAACACAATGTAGACTGATCATGTACCTGCCTTGGTGGGGCATCTTTGCCTCCTTGCCCTTTTCCAGACATTTCTCTATCAAATTCTCCGTGGCATTGCTTATTGCCACTCACACAGGGTTCTTCATCGGGATCTGAAACCTCAGAATTTATTGATTGATCGGCGCACTAATTCTTTAAAGATTGCAGACTTTGGACTGGCCCGGGCGTTCGGTATTCCAGTCCGGACATTTACTCATGAGGTACCTTAGTCATCATTATGTTTTGCTTATGATGTTCATAATTTGGGTCCATATGATTTTACAATTATATTTCTTAATTCTAATGTGAAGAAGTTTTATTCTATCATGACTGGGAAATCTTAAAATGTTAAATATGTTATGGGAAAAATTCTATTATCTAGTACCATTGATGTGTCTTGGGCAAAATTTTGGTTGGATGTCTGGTAGCCTTGATCCTCTGGAAAAAAATTGTCTTAAAACAGCTTCTAACCCATGAGCAGAATAAGTGCTTACTTACGACAAATATGGTTTTACTTACATTCAAGCTCCTCTCAGGTAGTCACACTGTGGTATAGGGCGCCCGAGATACTCCTGGGCTCTCGCCAATATTCGACTCCTGTAGATGTGTGGTCAGTAGGCTGTATTTTTGCCGAAATGGTGAATCAGCGGCCTTTGTTCCCTGGAGATTCTGAGATTGATGAGTTGTTTAAAATATTCAGGTTTTTTGAGTAAATTGATTGCCTGATTTGTATTAATTATTGTTGTATGCCACATGATGCTTATAGTGTTACTTTGTTACTTGTTTGTTATTATTTAATCCTGAAGAGTTTTGGGCACCCCAAATGAAGATACATGGCCAGGTGTTACTTCCTTGCCTGACTTCAAGTCTGCTTTCCCGAAATGGCCTCCTAAGGTATGAAGTCTAATGTTGCACCTAGTTTTTGTCTGATAATCAACCTTCACCGAGTTTTTGTCTAATAATCGACCTTGAAGGACTTTATTCAATGTCTAACATACAGGATCTAGCAACGGTAGTCCCAAATCTTGAACCAGCGGGAATTGATCTTCTCTCTGTAAGTATTATAATCTTTTTAATCAACACCTTTTTTCCCTTTTTTCTTTCTTGATTTTCCAGATGGCTCGTTTCTCTATTTAGGGAATACAATTATAGCTTCTGTGTATTCCTTCCCATTGTGTGGAACATGGTATGCCCATTTTGTACTTGGAAGAGCCAACTCGTCTTTTAATCACGCATTGAGCAAGAGTCGGCCAAAATAAACAGGGAACCCAGAGATAATGGGTTCCCAAGGGATTAGGCTGCTACTAATCACCAAATGTATTACATATTAAAATAGGATATTGATACCTCAAATAAAGAATGATAAGTAATGCTTCAGGCATGGTATGTTTACATTGCACGCAACTTGTGGGATTGGGCAAGGTTGTTTTACACAAAAGATTCTCTCTCTCAAGTGCATGAGTCTTTACTTGTTTAGACGGCGTAGATTTTTTGCATTGTAGTAGAATATCAACCTGCCTAGGCTGCAGTGGCTATCTTCACTGCCTACAATCATTTAATCCCAACTGCTTCTATTTCACTATAACACTAATTTGAGACGACTGTTTCCAATGTTACACTTGCACATGTTATTGCACAAATTGCCCCACTTAGTACTTCATCTGTTATGCTACTGCGTCAAATGTGTAATGCCCACTATAGCCAATCTTCTGCTTCAAAATAGCTGAAGGGGGCTATATATCATCTTATGATACCTGTTTGCTAAATTTTTCTTACTTGATGATCTCCATTTTGTCAGAAAATGCTCCGCCTTGAACCAAGTAAAAGAATCACAGCTCGGCAGGCTCTTGAGCATGAATACTTCAAGGATCTTGGGATGGTACCATCAGTATGATCGTCTCTCTTCTCCATTGTATATTATTACAGCCAACACATCAGGGTTGCAAATTGCGCTATTGTTAGTGTGATTCCTTTTGTTATGTTTTTCGTTATTTTCCGGCACCTGGACTGAATTTGTGAGAAAAATGTTGCTTGGGTTGATTTTTTTTCCCTAGATGGCATGAGAGCCTCTAATTTTTCCCGTGTGTTGTAGAGAACTATAGATGGCATCCTATTTAGTTTGCTACGATGCCTGTTGTCTGGGTTTTCATGCTTCTATGAAAATGTTGCCTTGGAAGACAATGCTGTTGCCTTGGGTATTTTCATACCAAAAGTACGCAACTTCGAGCGTAATATTGTATACATTCTCTAGTTAATGCTCTTTCTTTGTTTGAATTGCAATGGAAACTTTACTGTGTATTTCTCTGCATTATTTGTAATACCGATTAGTATTTTATATATTTATTTATTATGGGGGAGAGGACAGAAGAGTTTAACGTGGCAAGCAACAAATAACAGAGGATCTCTTGATACCTCTTTTAAAGTATTTCTAGGGCGCATTTCTGAGGGAACAAATAGGGGAGGATCCAGAGGAGATTCCATGTGCAAACAAAAACCTTCAGATGGAATTTGGAAGCTGGACTCTTTGTTCAGTTTATTGTGTTTCATGTGAGATATCAAACTTAAAAAGGTCTCAAATTTCCCAAATTCAAAGTGTGAATTGAGGGACTTTATAAAAACTCTCAAAACTTCGAAAGAAATTACTTAGTTAAATGACTTATTTTGAACCAAGCAAAACAACTACTTATATGAAGGGTACCACTATAGGCATCCTTTGTTATTTTTTTATTTTTCTACCCCTTGAATATACACTAAAAAAGCAAGTTCAAATTTATGGGAAAGGGCAAGACCAAGGTGAAAAGACGATTTAATCAATCTAGTATCTAGGGCAGCCAATCTACTGTGCTTGCTGTAAAGACGTGTATTAAATCATTGAAAGATTATTAGATATCATTCCATTTACAGATTGTTCTTATATGAACAAATTATCTAATAGAAAGTACAACTAAAAATGAGTCGCTCCTAGCCAAAAAAGTCTATAGTTCAATGGCACAATCACCACCTTCTTCATGATAGGACCCACTGCCGAGCACACCTTCACGTTTAGCCCTGCGAGCATCGCAGGGACCGGATGTGCGGCGACAGAAAGCAAAGATCATACTTGTTTCATTCAGGTAAATGGCAAGGCAGAAATGAGAGTTTTCAAGTAGAGGAGTGCCTGTTCTTCTGTCAAAAGAGGTCAAGAATGAAGAATGAAACACAAACCTTGACACATATGGAAGCCACAGTGAAATACATGGAGATGGTTTATTGTTAGTGTCGGGTCTATTCTTTTCTCACCCAACGAGTGACAGAGTTGGGTGTGTCAAATTACAGACCATTGTCTATACAACTACTTTGGGTCTGGGTCCGATCTTGGAAAATATGCATATGATCTAATACTCAAGATTTTCAAAGGAATAAAGATATAGGAACAAGCAGTACCACATGCATACTAACTACTAAGAATATTTTTTTTCTTTCTTTGGAAAGGTCCGTGGGCTTAAAATCATAGCCCCTAATTTGGGAAAAGGAACCACTAAGGGAGAATGAGTGCACCCACACGAATTATAACGATCTAGTCTCCATTCCATTATATTCATGAATTGCTAGTTGAGACCATCATCATATGACGGGGAGTCGAGTCGTTGCGTAATATGTCTCTTAGTGCGTCTCTTATAAATTTTTGCTCAAAAAATAAACAAAAAAGCTCCTTAATTATTGTTGCTAACAAGGGATTCAAACCTATAACCCTGCACAATGAAACGAGGCGGTCTTTTACCATGGTACTAGAAATGCTAACATATTGTATTTTAGGTCTTTCATTCACAAAATATGAATTTACAATTGAATCTTTCTAGCTTTTTCTTAAAGCATTAGATAAGTAAATTTACCATATCATATAAAGTTTCAACTTTTTTATAATTATTATTCGTTGCAATGTTGGAATCTAATTCTTTTCTTTTCTAGTTATGTCTCTCGTACCTGAAAATCAGACAGACTGAATATTACAAAATTTACTAATATTTGGCGAATATATATTTATGAATTCATCAATATAGATAGTACTAAGCTACCACTTTTGCTTAGAAATAGGGAAGAAAAGAAATGGATGATTTGTTATTCATCAAATTCATCTCCCAAGTGAGAGTGAGGATAAAGGCATCCATAAAATTGATTAAGGCATCCACCCATTTTTCAAAATTGTTGGTTGACAATTATACTCCAAATGAGAAGACAATAGTACCCTTAATGTTTTCTTAAATGACAAGTTTTCAAACTCTTCTACTCAAAATTGATGAGGCACCCACTCTTCTTTGATAAAGGCACCCACGAACACTACTTCTTCCTCCCCTACTCTTTCCATTTCTCCCAAAAGAAAATCTAAAAATTCTAACTCATTCATACCCTAAAACTTAATCCGCATTGTTTGTTGACACCTATGAATAAGCAACTCACTACTTTCGAGCATTACAATGATGAGAAGATGAGTTTTTACCGGTTAATTTTTTTTTTTTTAAAGAATTGTTATGGGTTGCGTTTGTCTTTTGTTCAGCCATCAATTGTCGAACAAATGCCTATGTTCGATGAACATTAGCTGAACAATTTGCTAATGTTCGGAAACATATGACTGAACATAACTCACTTGGTCGGTTGTTTAAGTACGAACATAAAAACATTGTTCGGCTATAATTGTCCGAACAGAGAGATTGTAATAAATTTAACTTATTTTCTTTTTTTTTATTCACCAGAACTAGTTAGTTAGGTTCTGTTTGGTCAAAGTTTGTCGAACATATTGCTCTTGTTCGAATTGTTGTTGTCGAACAGAACATCTTTGTTTGGCCAGTTTGTTCCGAACATTAAGCAAATGTTTGGCAATTTTTGGTGAAACAGAGACCTTGTAACTACTTTAACAGTTTTTTTCTGATACAAGAGCGTCCTTTTAGCCATTCTAGAAATATTGGTACTGAGCTAACTATTGATTGTATTATGGACTTTACCATCACGAAAATACTTCAAACTAGAGAGGCATTGATCAATTGGGCTCGAGAAGTTGGTAAGTCATGAGGATTTATTATTGTTGTCAAGAAATTTGATGCCCCAAAACCCAAAAAATGGAAGGGTATCTCTTAGTTGTAAGCGCAGTAGAACATATAGAATTCAATCCTCAGCAAAGATTCATGGTAAAGATAATCCGATCAACAACAATTGAGAAGGACCGGTACCAAAAAATACACTTGTCCGTTCCTACTGAAGGACAAGCAATTATCGTTCAAAAAAGGGTGGGTTCTTGCGGTTGATTGTGGTGTTCATAATCATTTGGCAGTAGAACATCTGAAAAGTCATTTTTTTGCCGGTGATTGTCAAAAGAAGAGGAGAGTTTGGTTGTAGATATGTTCAAGATCCTTGTTCGACCAAGCGATATTTTGCATACATTTGAAAGGAAAAAAATAATCACAATGTGAGCACAATGAGGATAATTTACAATGCAAAGTGGAAGAATAAAGTTATGATATATGTCAGAAGATCACAAATGTAGCAACTAATGAACCACCTTTGTGAACACGCATATATTGAGGTTCATAAAAGTTATCTTGATACCAACACCATTGAAGATATTCTTTAGGCGCACACGGCTAACATTGAGTTATTGCATGCATTTCTCTTGATTTTAACAATGGATTGCACATACAAGACAAATAAGTGTCGATTACTATTGATGGAGATTGTGGGTGTTATAAGCACTGAATTGACTTTTCTGTTGCCTACGCATATTTGGTTGTGAAACAGGAAGATAACTATAGTTGGTGCTTGGATAGTCTCAAATCAATAATGCGTGGTTGGCTGATGCCATCTATTATCGTAACGATAGAGATTTAGCGTTGATGAATGCCTTACAGAGAATATTATCTTTCTCTCATCATTTTTTATGCAGATGGCATATAAAAAAAATATTCTTACTCAATGCAAAAAATATTTTGACAAGAAGGAGATATTTGACCTATTCATCACTTGTTGGATATGATGGTACTGGTCGAAAGCGAGGATGATTTTACTCAATTGTTTGGACGATTGAATGTAGATTTTCGGGAATACCCCCAAGAACTTGCGTACTTGAAGACTACATGGATTGACAACTACAAAGAGAGATTTGTCGCGTATTAGACCGACAAGATAATACATTTTTGGAAATATGACATCAAACCGGTATGCTATTGGTCACTCTTTTATGATATCTAAAATTTTTATTTATCTATTATAAATTATTGTTAATGTCAAGTTATCTAACTTTTTCAGGACCGAGAGCGCACATACCAAGCTGAAGAGGTATTTTAGTTCATCTCTTGAGAATTTTAAGAGTAGTTGGACACATATACATGCATTGTTGGAGTTGCAACTCACGGATATAATGGTTTCATTCGAGAAGAGTCTTAATGTTGTATTACACAACTTTAAGCCTGCTCAGTCAAGCTTCTACGTGGCGTTGTGCCATCGGTGCACTGACAAAAATTATCGAGAAATTAAAAAGAACTAACACAATCAGTGTGAATGCCAAAGCTTGTAAATGCATACTAAGAAAGACTCATGGACTATCTTGTGCACACGAGATGCCAGAGTTTTTTAGAATCAACATGCCCATCCCCTTGGAATGCATTGATGGCTTTTGTAGGAAACTAGACATGTCACTATTAGTATTTATTGATCATGAAGTGGTAGTTAACCTCGGCCATCGTTTACATGAAGAATGGGAGTTAATCAATCGACGCTTGTCCACTTCAAATGATACAGAAAAGATAATGTTGTTGAAAAGATTGTGAGAGTTGGTTACACTAACATCTTTATCGCTTATTGAGCCTTCGGTGAAGATTAAGAAACACGGTAAGCGTGTAACCAAATTTGAACATCAACTCTTCATTTGCCATCTGCACATAAGTTTCTAGAATCCGAAGAAGATAGTTGTTCGACGCCCACTTCTGAAAATATCTGATAAACATCTACAAAATCTATTTAGTAGCCAAAGAAAAATGTATCATAGTTTTATAGAAATAGCAAATAATACATTTGAGAATAAATATTAAGTACTCAACACTTTCTAAAATCATGATAGGTTGTTCGGGCACATTCATCACTGAGGGTATTCTACTTACAACAATTTTTGGAACCATTGTCCTTTCATCATACATACAAAAGATGTGGAATCAGATGAAAACTATGGATACCGAATCATTACTAATATGCTCGATTTTGACGAGAATGAATGGGTTCAAGTAAGACGTGGCATGCTTGGAGAACTGAATGGCTTTTCGCATCTATGCGAAGATATCTACCAAAGATCTGAGCGGTTGAAGGAGATCCGGCATGCTCTCAATCATTTTGATAGTGGAGTACCATATGACAAGTGGATGATGATGCGTGATATGGGATATCTCATATCATCTTGCTAAAAAATATAGTTTTATTCCTGCTCTCACGGCCTC
Source organism: Agave tequilana (assembly GCA_038442645.1). Classification (NCBI taxonomy): domain Eukaryota; kingdom Viridiplantae; phylum Streptophyta; class Magnoliopsida; order Asparagales; family Asparagaceae; genus Agave; species Agave tequilana. The sequence continues at coordinate 175,596 of JAVJIF010007494.1, forward strand.
AATGCCTAATATTCTTGTCTCTCAGAACATAACCACTTCCTTATGTCGCACGCAGATACATTGCAGTCGGGTTTGTTAACGACAGCCACTTTATTGAGGTGAGTTTATTCTTATATGGATTATGAATTTCATATTCTGTTTTGGATATCTCAACACAATTCATAACATTATTGTGTTTATATGTAGCTATACCTAAGCAATGGACATCCAGTGCCCCCGATACCGTTTAACTCAAATGATCACCAATTTTTAATGGCCGAAGGATGGGATGCCGCTTAAGAAAAACAAATGCAAATATATTTTGAAATATTTAATAGTGATAATTCTATTGGATGTACAATCTCAATTGACTGAAACAAGTTTTTATTTTGATTTTAGATTATGAATTTTTGGCTATGAACTATATGTAATCACTAGTTTTGCTATGAATTTCATCCACATTATAACAATTTTGTATTTGTTGGAATTTTGTTGAAAATTGTCTGAATGTGACATTCTATCACTTTTTGGTTGGAGAGGACTAAAAAGTAAAAGAAAACGTTTGGCCACCATATACTGACACAAGACACAAATGTTCGATCGTGCACGGCTTAACATATTTTATATTCGATCGTGCACGTTCGAACATAATACAAATGTACAACCAATCACCGCCAAACAGAACTATTATGTTCGTCCACTTCTTGCTGAACAGAGCATTCGACCTTTAAGAACAAAATGTTAACACAAATTGACTATTTTCAAAACGTTTCAAATTAGCTTTAGAAATTCAAAAAAGTTTCAAATTAGCTTCAAAAAGTATTGCACAAACATATCTAATTACATAAAAAGTATAAATACAACAAATTGCACAAATATATTACACAAAAAGTATTAATACAACATGTCTGATCATGATTGTTATTAATATTTAGTACAAATATCTAATCGTGTATTTGTTTAGCCTTTCATTAATATCTCTTCCTCAGAGCAACATCATGGCCTTCTAGTGCTTCCCTCATGATGTATATCATATGGTATAGGCCCTCTACAATGTGTGATCCATTCGGCCCGAATGCGATGATGGTTCGGAAATTCGCATGGCATGTGGGATCCGCTGCAATGAAAAATACAATAGGTTAAAAAAAAAATAAATGAACCTTAACACAAAACATAACTTGACGTATGTTTCATGCATAAGCACATTGGTATCGACGTCGGCATAACGACCAGTAGCGACCGCTGACCTACGCTCTGGATTTTGAATGATGAGATGGGATACATGTCGATACCGCTCTATATAACCGACTACCACATCCCATGGGAGCGTCACCGGCTTGCTCCTTTCATGTTAATAACTTCACCGTCTATCACAGAAACTATCACTCCACGAGTAGGACATATGTTACTTGATCGTACACATACATTGCATATTTAATATCACACGTGTCACATTTTTGCATTTATTTTATAATAAAATTTTGTTATTTGATGTATTTCCATGTCTAGTGGCGTGCATGGTAATTAAAAAAGAAAAGAGAGGATTGACAGATTTATCCAATTAAATATAAAAAATTAAAAGAAAGAGATCGATTTAAATTCAAAGATTCTAAAAGCTATCTTATCTGAAAATTGGATATATCAGATAAGATAATATCATCTAATTTAAAGAAAAAACAGATTGTTTGAAGACCCTATCAATTTTGCAAAAGATAAATGGATATCTCATCAATTTTAGAAGCAAATTGAAAATCCAAGGGGATAAATGGATAGAGAGAAGATCAACGGTTTAGATGAAGCTATCATATTTGGATATAAGTAGGAAGTCCAAGTAAATTCGGAGTTCTAAATCAATTTAGACTCGGATTCAGACTGGACACATTTTAATATTTTAAGCATAACGTTTGCTACAAAATCTCAAATCTGATGATTTAAGATGATCCAATAAGAAGACTTAAAGGGCTATAATTCTCTATTTTTAATTCTATCATTTGTTAAGTCATATTCAGTAATCAACATGTCAATAAGTTGCAGATCAAAAATGAATTTTCACATAAAATTCTGAATAAATCAAATCAAGTTTGGAGATAAGGAGAGAATTTAAATTCAGAAATAGCCAGCTCCTCTATCTTCGTATGCTTCCTATCCTTCTGTTTTCTCCTATAAATACCCTCATACCTCGAAGGCAGAAAGGGAACCACTCCAGAGAGAGCTTTATTTTAGATTTTTCTTTTCTTCTTCAATGTAATTTTTTTTTATTTTTCTTTATAGCTTAGGTTAAAGAGAGTTACATGATTAAAAGAGGGAAAGAATTATTGTAGAGTGACACTATTGTAATCTTTTCTTAAGAGACTATTATTGAAGGTGATAATCAATGAAAGTTTCCTATTTTCCTTCATTGTGCTTGATCTCGCCGAAGCCTTACTTTTATTTATTCTTCTCTATTGCTTTGCTTTATTTCAAGGTAAATTTTTATTATGATTCAACAGTAGAGGTAAGTACTTTTCTTTTATTTTTTATTTCTGATTTTTGCATCAACACTCTTCTTTATTTGTTTCCTTTTCTTTTGTAAATAAAACAACAACACCATCATTTCTTCTTCTACCATCTCTTTCTTAACTTAACTATTTTTGTTTTTTTTATAAAACTGAGAAAATAAGTATTAACTAGTTTTGGTAAATTAAAAAAAAAGAAACTTATACAATGCTTCCATCGATGTCCCTCCCTGTGAATCACAACCCATTAGGCCTAGGCTGCACGTAGCATCGAGGACCTAGCACTATTCCCAAAAGTTTGTATTTTTCTTTGCAGGTTTGGATCGATTAGTACTGCTCCCCCCACCCGAGGACCCTCTTCTAACTTTTTTCGGAGCAAATGGTTTAGGCGGGATAATCTGAACCCTATCTAGTTGTCTGAGCACTCTTTCCGGTTCGTAAGGTTCAACGACATTTATGCACTTAAGGCAGTCGATGAAAAAACAAATGTCATGCAACGGATGCCAATCTCTAGAATCCTTATATGGATCTCATACCACCTTCAAGTGAAAACAGCTATCGCTAATATAACTCTCGTGAATAGGTGCACAATTATGTATTTCAATCACTTACTTGATTTGCTTGCAATCAATCAAGTATTTCCCACAATGATTTTAGGTCATACATGATGGTTCCCACTGATCCACGGGATACTCACATGCACGTAAGTGGAAGATTATCGGTATAGGACATGTTATGATGGGCCGCAAGATAAGAAGGTGCTTATAGATCCATGCATGTTGATCAAATCACATTTGATTTAACTGATAACTGATAGGTCATCCATACCCCCAAAAGTGGAAGGAATCCAACAATCTGTTTAACATTTATCCACAATGCATACCCTAGCTACCTATATAGGTATTCTAGTGCAACAGCTCCCCAGGCACACGATGAGACCCTACCAATGTCCTCAAACAATAGGAGGTACATGATGGATACTATCGTTCGGCTTTTATAAGCAAATATAGTGCACTCCACCAAGTACAACATATATGCCCTAGCACAATATAATACAGATGAGTGAGTCTGCATCACTGACATCAAAGAACTTGGAACAAAGCCATTCTAATCTTACAAAGCATCCCGGAGCATACCAAACTCATCCTGTGCGCGCGTCTTGCCGGGAAATGCCAAGTAACCTAACAAGCATCTTCTTCACATCGGTAGTCCTCTGGGGGTGTTCACCAATCGACCCATCACCGATATACCTACAAGTATGGGAATATCATCCAAGGTGATAGTCATCTCATCAAACATGTGAAAAGTATTCGTTTTCGGTTGTCACCGTTCCACAAAATCCGAAATCAAAACATGGTTAGACTTTTCGTACGAAATGTCCTTCAATGGTTGCAATTCAGATTGCCGAATATAGTTATCAAAGATGTGATTAAATTTTTCATCTTCCCATGTCCAATCTTTCAATTTTGATATGTGTGTTACGCATTTGATTGGATCTCTCTCCTATAAAAAAAAAATATTAAACAACAATAATGTTTCAATATGTAATAATCAAAATTCATGTCTTAAAATTAAAATCTTACATCGTACAACCAAATATCTATCCCTATATGAGTTTTAAAACTCGAAAGTAAGGTAATGTCTGTCGGGCCACCCGAAAATGGCTCAGTCCATACTTCCGTCTTCGTCGGCTCTTCATCGCCGATATTTTCTCCACCCTCCTTTATTGGGGGAGTGTTAGATAGCTCACCCCATTACGATGTCTTTCTGAAGTCGTCGGAAGAACTCTAGAAGTTCCTGCAATATCCATGCATGTGATAGATAATAGTTAGAACATTTTAAATAACAGAACAATGGTTCTGTTCGACCAGTTACAACCGAACAGTAACATGAACGTTCGATCATAATTTGCCGAACTTATAGTTAATGTTCGCTCGCTGTTTGCCGAACATTAACTAATATGTTCAGTCCAAAATTGTCGAACAGATAATTAATGTTCGGTCTTAGACGTCCGGACATTTCTTGTATTATTCGGCTCTTAAAGACTAAACAGACGACGAGCCCATTGAAAAAATGTGAAATTTTTTTATTTATTTTGATTTATATCAGTTAATTGAATTTCTCTTTGAGTGCTTTCTATATTTTCAATAACAATGAACCATACGTCCAATCAACCACCCAACACATTCAATATGTCTACTAATTTTTCATCAAAAATCAAGTTTTGAAAAATTTAAGTTGAAAATCACCTTGCTACGAAATAGGAGATCACTAGCAACGAGATGGCTGCGTGGGAGCAACGTTGAAGTCAGCGATCTACTGGGACCGTTCGATGGCTTGCTCTATGAGAGATAGAGAGAGTTAGGGGGAGGAGAGAGAGGGAGAGAGTTGTGTTGGAGAAGAGAGGAGAGGGGAGAGACTCGCTTGGGAAGAGAGAGGGTGATGAGAGTAGAATAGGGTTTTTGAAGAAAATTTAATGGGGTGATGAGAGAGGGGTAATTTGAAAAATACGAGGGGGTGCTTTTAACAAAATGGGTGAATGCCTTGAACATTTGGGCCCTCATCCCCAATCCGACAAACCCAAACAAGTCCCGCAAGCAACGCAAAAGAAAAAGAGCCACTCATTCACAAGCATTCGCATTTGCATAATCCACCAGATATTTAAACACCCCCCTTTCTCAACGAACCGCCCCGCTCCCCTTCAGCTCTCTCTCTCACTCCCTCAAACAGCTTAAAAGCTTAAAAATGGTCTTCTCCATACATTCGACCTCTCCCAATCTTTTCTCGCCCCAAAATTCTCTCGCCCAAATCGAGTCTCTCCGCTTTCTCTTCGTCATCTCATCACATTTCATTGAAAATCCCTGCCCTTATCTCGAGACCCTCGAGACAATCATCATCCCGCACGAAGAAGGCGTTTTTCCGTGCCGCCTATGTATCGGCCCCAGCCTCCGATCCCGATTCGATCGACAAGAGCGCGGGCGCCGACGAGGGGCGAGCTTTCTCGGTGGGCTCGTCGGCGAAGCCCGTCAGCTGGGCCGTCCTCTGGCCCCTTCTCGCGCAGCACAAGCTCCGGATTGCTGTCTCCATGGTTTCTCTCGTCGGCGGCACCTCCTGCGTCCTCTCTATGCCCATTTTTTCTGGTACTCTTACGTTTAAAACTTGCCCGAAACTTTTCAAATCTTGGTTGAAGAACAATTTTTTATATTTTATGTTTATATACAATCTCATTGATGCAATTCATATGGAAAATATCAGGAAATTTAATGCAACATGAGGCATCTATCTTTAAACTGCCATCATCTGAACTCTATCAGGCCACTTTCCAGTGATTCAATACCTATAGCCGTTAAGGAATGTTGCTACACACCTTAGATTTCAGAATTTTGATGAATTGGACCTGGCTAGATGCCCTTCCTGTATGATATTTGGGTTTAGAGAAAGGGATTGAGAAGTGGTGATTCACTAGGGTTAGCATTCATCTTTCGATGTCTGAAAATTTGATTTGCGGATGGAAAATTAGGAATGGAATTTTGACACGAGGAAAAGATCATTTAGTTCTGCCGATTCTTTTGTTTACGTAGTTGGGTTTCAGAAGGGTATTATAATTTGGATAGGAGTCAGAAGAAGAAAAGCAAAAAGAGAACAAAAGATTGTCAAGAGGCCCAATTCCCTTGTACTTCCACCTCGAGTGATGGAACTCATGCAAAAAAAAATGAGTCCTATGAGGAAGGAAAGGCCCCCGCCAAATGGACTTACAGAAGTCCATTCCCTTTCCTTCTATTTTTAAAAACCCTCTATGAAACAGTTATGTTTGAGGAATTTTGTGTTGCTCAAATTATGTGTCAAATCATCAAAATGAGATACCCCCCCCCCCCCCCCCCCCATCATTATACTTCAAGTTTGACGCTTTTGTATGAAAGATGCCATGCCAAATTTGAATCTAGTAGAGGTCTACATCAACATACTGACTCTTGCTAATTATTCAGTACCCATGCATATATCCACAAATATGCATATACATAAAGGGTAAGGCTTCAATATTCCTAGGGCATAACTAAGTTAGTTATGCCAACATACAAACAAACATGTTGTGCATGGAATTAGACAATTCATTTTGTTAATCTTATTTTACATATTTTGAAAGTTATATACACAAAAAATTACGGTTATTTACCTATGGTTTAAGTGGTGACAAGATAAACGATTTTCTAACAATTAGAAACCATTCATTTTACAACCAATTGGTGCATGAATAATTGTTTTCAGACTATATAATTTTTTGAGAAACAAGATGGAGGTCACCCTCTAGCCTATGCGCGCGCGCGCGCGCACACACACACCCATCAGTAATTACCCAAGTTAAATCTCTCATTCGATAACTACGACAATTGAACTTGGAACCTCCCCTTGGAAGGGAGGAGCATTACCAGTGATCTAACCTGCCAGTTATCAAAATATATGATTTTTTATTTATAAACTTTTTAGAACATGTAGATCAAGATAAACTGAGAGGATCATCCAAATTATTTGCATATTGCACACTTCTATATGTGAGCATAACTAAGTATTAAAGTCTCTCCCATACTAAAAGAAACATCAGTAATTAGTGTGCTTTTGTGTCAGATTATTGGAAGATTCTCGTACCCTCCACTTTCAGACATTTGGACGTTTGACACCTACTAGCATTTGTTATCATCAATAATATGCATAGTAAATTTAATTTTTAACTAGGTAAGTTCTTGATGTTTATCAATCTAGTTATTAAATATTCTAAAGAATCAATGTAAACAATTTCGATAACAATAAGGATATTCTTGATTAGAACATCTAGATGCGTGCCGGTGTCTTAAAACATAAAATGTTCTGATCTATTTAAACATTTGTATATGCGTACTATTTATCTGCAAATATTATTATAAAACTTTGAGCTAATAAGAGATTGTAATTCAAACAACATGTCGTTTAAACTACGCCACACATTGTTCTTTTCTTCTTCCTTCTCCTCCTATCCTCTTTAGATTGTAATTCAAAGAACATTTAGATGTGTGCCGGTATCTTAAAACATAAAATGTTCTGATCTATTTAAACATTTGTATATGCGTACTATTTATCTGCAAGTATTATTACAAGACTTTGAGCTAATAAGAGGTTGTAATTCAAAGAACATGTCGTTTAAACTACGCTACACATTGTTCTTTTCTTCTTCCTTCTCCTCCTATCCTCTTCTTTTCTTTTCTTTTCTTTTTCTTCCCCCGCCCCGCTGGGTAATGAGGGACAAGCCTAAAAGCTACAGGTTCAGATCAGAATAGGTAGTTTGGTTTAGGTTATAGAAGTATATTCGGCTAGGTTTTCCAAAAGGGAATAGATCTAGAAGAGATTTTAAGGCTGAACCAGAGAGGTTTTCAAAAAAATCTGATGAAAACAACAGAAAAGTTAAATAAAACAACAAAATAATTAGAGATTTCACACCTCTTATATGGATTTCACATCCGAATCACATTACACGATCATGACTTGTTAAAGAAAACCTTCAATCGCATCACGCGATCAATTTTCTTATCACATTCAATTTCTTTTATTGATTACATAAATAAGGCTAGGCCTTTATATAACATCCGAACTTAAGGCCCAAGAAACCTATTTCCTAACTTAAGCCTAAGAAAATTATTTCCAAACTAATTAGAATCTAAAAAGGAAAGAAAAGGTTGTTTTTTATAATTAAGCTATAAAAGAACTCTCCAAATAATAATATTCTAAAAAGAATCTAATAGATATTTTTTTTTTATTAAAGTGGTTACATTAGCTACTACAGTAACTCGTGTTTTTCTTTTCCATTTTTTCTTCCTCTTTTTTTTGTGTTGAATCACATATTCATTTGAAGTTGAACTTGTGCTGCATCAAATCTCCCTTAGCAGCAGAAAGTCATCCTCGAGTTTTAAAATGTGAACACAAAAAACATCAAAAGAATGGATTGGACTGGATGTTGATTGTAGCTTCTATAATTATGAACTGGCTTCCATTGAAATTGGATTGCAACAAATCCCCCTTTCTTATAAGAAAACCTCATCAGAAAGACTTGACAATGACCAATTGAGAAGATCCATCGACCTGAGATGAAGAGAAAGGTTTATCTATTTTCTTTAGTTATTCAATTTAACCAATGATTCGTTATTGGAGCAGAACAGACATGCATATTTTTTTATTTTTGATGGATTTCTATGGTTTCATTAATGAAAATTGTTTGATGTAGTGAGTAATAGGCTCTGGTATGTTTACCGTTCAAGAATCATAACATTTTACCCTAAGATTTCAATTTTTTTATGCTTCAGAAATAGCATATTGTTCCATGGAGCTAAAAATTAATCGATGATGATGCTTTACTAGACAAAGAAGTGACCAACCCTTATTGAAGTGGTACTAGATTAAGCTCTGCTTGTGGCTCGAGCTTGGGCTCGCACTCTGGATTGAACTTTGATTCAAGCTCGAGGTTTAGGTTTAATTTTGGTTCTGACTTTGGTCTTCCTCTATATGTGCCTTGAGCCCTGACTCGAGATCTGACTTTGTTGGCTCCAGATCTGACTTTTGCACGGGGATAGCTTCAAGTATCATATCAAGTTTGAATTTGATCTCCTCGTCAATGCACATGATCTCTTTGTTTCGAAAGACGAATGGCTTCATCTCCATATAAGTCTTCTTCACAATCTCACTATCCATTAGATCAGAACTTACTCTGATGCCAAATAATGAGGAATAGAATCAGCACAAGCGGAAGCAAAATATAATTAAAAAAAGATAAAATAGATGAAGTGGCTTCACACTGCAGGTGCCTCACACCATGATCAAAATGGTCTCACACAACTACACCACTTAAAAAGAAATGGCATCACACTATGAAATCATAACATTTCATAATTATCATAATCCCACAATCTAATTACATGAAAAAAGCATCCCTATTTATAGTAAACCTTGACTTAATGCTCAAGAAAGACTAATTTCCTAACTTAAGGCCTAATACAACTATTTCCAAATTAATTAGAATTCTAAAAGGAAAGAAAAGTTTCCTTTTATAGTTAAGGCTACCAAAGTACTTTCCAAGTAAAATAAGATTCTAAGTAATAAAACAGTTTTTTATTAACGCGGGTTAGCGTTGCTACAGTAACTCGTGTTTCTTTTTCCATTTTGCTTTCCTTTATTCTGTGTTGAATCTACGTGTTCATTTGAAGTTGAACTTGTGTTGCATCAGTGGGCCATGGGCAGTGTGGTTCTTTTGTGCTTGGTGTAGAGGCTTAGACACTAGGTATATCAAAATCTTAATTGTACCAACTTGTGAGATGCATGTGCCATTATAACAGTGGTAAAGTTCTGCAAAAAATCTGGGGTTCAAATCCTTGCATCAGGCTACAACCTATTCTCCAGAAAACAAGGTCTTGTCAGATAATCTGAGACTTATAGTTATAGCTTTTGGAGTAAAACAAGATGATACTTCCTCAACAAATATTGTCCCAATAATCTTAACGAAAACTTCTTGTATAGGAAAATGGAGACATATTAAAAGATTGGCAGAGAATGATTGAATTCTAGTCGGATCTAGTCGTCTAATGTCATAAAGTAATACAAATTTTCACTTGCGCATACTCATTAGATTATAGTGGCCTACCACAAATTTTCTAACAAGGCAATTCTCAAAGTTCTTTTGATTATAGTGATATACAATACACTTCTGTGTGTCTTATGGACATTTAATGTATAGTGTTGGACCAAACATTCTTTTTTTTCCTATTTGTATCATCTATAGTTTATATTATTTAACTTCATTTTATATTTCTACTCTTTTTCCTTTTGAATTCATAATTTTTGCAACTCATCCTGTCATCTTTTGATTCCCTAGTGTATTTACTCTAGTTTGCTGTGCCATTCAACACAATGGAATGAGCGCCAATAGAACACAGCCATAGATCTTATACCACTAGCAGATACTCCAAAGTGTTGCTTTTGTTTAAATTCATCTGGTCACAGGATAGGTAGGCTCTCAGCTTTTAATTTATCTGCCAACATATTATGTAATTATTAAGATTAGTGTTATCTGGACCGTTGGCTTTCGGACCATTGCTAGATGGCAGCACTTGAATGGAAGAAAATAGGAGGGCAGTAAAGAATCTGTACACCGCTGTCTCCTTATATTAGAGAGAGAGAGAGAGAGAGAGAGAGAGAGAGAGAGAGAGAGAGAGAGAGAGAGAGAGAGAGAGAGATGTGTCATTCCGGAAGGATTCGAGCCCGAATCCTTCCCACTCAAATACCAACATCCGACATTCAAATACAAGATCCACTCCGTTAAAGTTGATCTATATTATTTAAAGTAACTAAAAATCAAAAATCAAGTATTTTGAATACCTTTTGCCCATCCATCAAGCGTCTCATAATGGACGGCCGAAAGTAGTGAGTTGGTTAGATCTATGTCTTTAGACATACAAATTCTCGATCCGGCCATTTGATCATGATACCAATTTTTGTTGGGTTTCAAATATTCTACACCGTTAAACTAACCAACTAACTATTTAGGCCGTCCGTTTTTTCCCTACTTGATGCATGTGCAAAAAATATTTAAAATACTTGATTTTTGATTTATAGATACTTGAAATAATATAGACTAACTTCAACCGAATGGATCTTGTATTAGAACGTCGTAGGGTTGTATTTGAGTGGGAAGGATTCGGCCTCGAATCCTTCTGGAATGACACAAGTCTCTCTCTCTCTCTCTCTCTCTCTCTCTCTCTCTCAGACACACACACACACACATATCCTCCAGCCAATAGGAATTCGGAGTCCTCAAACCACTGGTCCAATTAGCATTATTCAAGTACTAATGTTTTAACCACTAATTAAGCATATAGGTTGCTTGAAGTTTCTGCAGTCTTCATTTGTCAACAAAATTATAATAATTAATTAATGAATCAGTGAATTAGTCAACTTCCATAACTACTAATTTATTTTAGGTTTTGTATTGTACAGGGAAATTTTTTGAAGTACTGATAGGTAGAAGAACGGAGCCTTTATGGACACTTCTATCTAAGATTGCTGTTCTTTATATCTTGGAGCCAATTTTTACTGTTGTTTATGTTATAAATATGACCACCATTTGGGAGAGGGCGATGGGAAGCCTAAGAGGTCAAATTTTCAGAAGGATGTTGATCCAAAGGTACAGATCATATACAAACATCTTCAGAATATTCTGTTTGAGACTGAGGTATACAATTTTTATTGTTTCGTAATGTGTCTTTGTGCATGTCACACACTTGCAATAGTTCTGATAGAAGGATGAGGTAGGAACTGCATGCTTGATTCTTATTATCTCATAATGTATGGTTTTCTGTGTGCATGAGCGCTAGTCAAAGTGACAGTGCGCATGTAGTATACCTTCTCTAGTCTCATCAACTAACGTGCAGTTTAGTTTTATGTTCTCTACTTTCATACTTCGGGAATATTCCCTTCTCTAGTCTGATGAACTAATATTTCATGAGAAAAATGGAATGCATCATAAGGACTTTATCCTAATCATGCCTAGTAAGTTCACCCCTAATTAGGGCAAACATATAAGTACATACTGCTGATGCTTGGGGTAAGCCTATGGTAATAGTGATAGGAACTGCGCCCCCCCCCCCCCCCCCCCCAGGCCCCCCCACCAAACCAAAAAAAAAAAAAAAAAAAAAAAAAAAAACCCCACCCCACCCCCAAGGTAAGGGAAAATAAAATAACATTATATTTATTGTTAATTTTTCAATGTTTTTATAAGTTGATGGCCTGTTAGTGGAATATGTTCCTAAGCTTGATAGAGTTTCACATCCAAAGTTTTGACCTTTAATTTTTTGTTGTTGCCCTGAAACTTCTTTATTAGTTTTGCTGACTAGCTGCTTCCTTATTTTTTGTTTGCAGGTTGAGTTTTTTGATACCTACAAGGTATGATTATGTATATTTTTGTCGTTGAACTATGTCACAATTGTCATTGGTAACCTTGGTGGGAAAAATTTGCATGCAAGGTAATGCATGGTTAACAAACAATTATATGCAAGAACACATGCATACATCTGTTCTATTTCCTCACCATCCTTGATTTGTGATTGTTCAGTATTTGTTCGTCATTGATCAATAATCATGTGACTACCGAGTCTCTCCAACTTTAGATGTTTGCCGCACGATCACATCTTCCTGCTCTGTTTTGGACCTAGATCTGCAAACTGATTGGGGCATTCTTCCTAAAAGTTTATGTGTCTCTTTATTGGGATCTGCTACTATTCTATTGTGATGCCCTTCTTAAAACTTGTATCTTCGCATTGATCTTCTGTTGCATTTCTGACACGGCTTGTAAAATCCTTGTGTTTTCCTCTATCCTCTTTCAATTTCAATATGAAGACATTTATGCTGCTTATATCATGTAAGTCAGATTCATTGTCGACAGAAGGTTTATACTTGTTTAGCAAATGTGTTCCTTACCAGCTTACACATATGTTTTCGGATTTGGGTTGATATACTTTGTTCTCCTTTGTCATTGTGAATGTTGATAAAAATCTTTTCAGTATATGCTTATTGGTTTCTGCTTTGTTGTTAGACTGGTTCATCATATTTTTTTAATCCTTTTTCTTTGATATCTGGACAAGATACATCAGTATGTAAATGTTGCGGAATTGATATGCTACGATATCAATTGTTACTTCCAGGATCCGACGTATGCGGAACTTAGCAATATGATTAGTACTTTTAAAAAAAAACTATTGTAAAGCAAACTAGCACCTAGACAAAAGAATAATAAGAAAGAACACGGGGATTTAATATGGTTCGGCCCAAACTTGGCCTACGTCCACAGGGAGAGAACTTGAGAGAGCTTATTAATAACTTGATACAAAGAGATTTACCCTTTTCTTGATGCAATAAGAATATTCATATTCTTCTTAATCTTGACCTAGATTATAAGAGTATTACCTTATCTCAATGCATCTTCACCTGCTCTTCTCTTTTCTTGGCTTCCTTCTGATCTCTTTGGTGTTCTCCATCTTTTTTCCTTGAGATCAGCTTGATTGAGACAATACAATGCTGGGTTACAACTTTTATTTATAGAATTTTTAATACAAACTCCTATTTGGACTATGAGATCATCTTGGCCTTTGAATGCTTGAAGAATTTGATCAATCCTATTAGGAGTTAATCTCCTTGATCTAGAAGGATCTAGACCCTTTAATCTTTAGAAACAAATCCTTCATTGAATAGAAACTGAGTCCCATTCGTACTCCACCAGAAAAAAAACCGCGCGCCTAAAAGAAAACTGATTCTGCTTCAGAAAATGCCCCATATAGTCGACTAGACTAATCCCTTCCATCAGTCGACTAATAGGTTTAATAGTCGACTACTGTAAACTACTCTCTCTGTATCTGTTCTAGTCGACTAGTACTTAGGCCTAATTAATTAGTAATCTTTGTTAGTCGACTATACTTTCATCTGCTTCCAATCTCCACCTTGACTTGCTTTTCAAGCCTTTAGTAAAACACTTTTAGATTTGGATTACTACCTTGATTCTTTTCTCGATTGTAACCGTACTGTGAAGCCTTTAACTCTTGTCCCCTCTCCCCGGAGCCTTTGGCTGATTTATCGCTATGGGCTTGGACCATCTCAAGCCTTGCCCGAACTAGCACTTAGGCCTAGTCGACTAATTCATTCCATTAGTCGACTAATAGGTTTACATAGTTGACTATTGTAAACTGCTTTCTCTTTGTATCTGTCCTAGTTGACTGATACTTAGGCCTAGTCGACTAGTAGTCTTTGTTAGTCGTCTATAAGTCGACTAACTTTTCTTGATCTGCTTCTCTTCTTCTGCTTCAAGCCAGCATCTTCTCCAACTCGATTGGATCTTCTTGAACCATCATCTCCTGTTGAAAATAAGACAAAATCCTAACAGTATTTTCTGTTGAAGTATTCAATAAGCTAGAGGCTTGGTTTATTGATACTTAATCAAGAATATTTCTGACTCTGGCTATTTTGATACCTTTCAATCTCTTCATATATTGAAATTGAGTTAAAACTTGTAAGCATCTGCATATCTCTTTCTTTGGATCTTTCCTATTTTTTGGCCCGGGGGATGTGTTGTTGTAATCAAGTTCTTTTTTTCTTTTTCTTTTTTTTAAATTGCTGTGACCTATGTTTATATATTTAGACAGTAAAGAAAAATGATCTTTTAATTGAAAAATATATTAGCAAATTCATTTTCTCCTTAACATGGATGCCAACAGTTATGCTTATACACGAGCTCATCAGCAATCCACGTCATGCCTCTAGATCATACTTTTAATATGATAGTAGGATTTACCGACCATTACTTTGTTTTTTATACCAAAAGTGCCCATGGGTACATTCCACTGGTTTATACTGTGTTTGCATTATGTACATGCTTCTGATGTTCGGCAGGTGGGTGAATTAACTGGTTTGCTGACATCTGACTTGGGTTCCTTAAAAGATGTTGTCAGTGAAAACATTTCAAGGGATCGTGGACTTAGGGCACTCTCCGAGGCAAGCTACTTTACATACTTGACCATGTCAGCTTGATCTTGCCAACAGTTTGACTACAGGTTTATAATTTATAGTTTCTCCATGGCTGAGTTTTATTGGATTTAAGCTTCTAGTTTCCTTTTCTTATATCACATTATGTTATGTCATTATATTCTTAAACTTTTTATCATCTATCCACGGCTGCTCGCCCTCCCTCCCACCCACCCACTAAATACTTAATGCCACTTCCAATTTATCAATAGTTTTGACCTTAATCTTGGTTTAAAATAGAAGTGATTACTACTTCTTTGTTGCAGGTTATTGGTACAATATGCATACTGTTCTCACTGTCGACAGAATTAGCTCCTGTCCTTGGGCTGTTAATGCTGTCTATATCTGTTCTAGTAGGTAAAGACTGTATGAGTTGCTATGCATAAATTGATGCATATTAAACTCATTACCATCATTTGTGAACAATTATTATAGTTTTCATCTCGAGGACATTTGTTTCATCATATCCCTTGATTTACTGACATTTGCATAATTGTTGCATATTAAACGTATTACCATCTTTTGTGAACAATTATTATAGTTTTCATCTTGAGGACATTTGTTTCATCATATCCCTTGATTTACTGACATTTGCATAAATGTTGCATATGAAACGTATCACCATCTTTTGTGAACAATTATTATAGTTTTCATCTGAGGACATTTGTTTCATCATATCCCTTGGTTTATCTGATATTTATCATTTAAATGAGTCTATAATGTGTCAGTAGTTGAGAGTTCTGAAAGAGACAATTGTTTTGTTCTTGCAGATCGCATGCTCTGGTTTTAGATAGTTCTATGTATTTTAGATATTTCCTCACCTTACCATGCCTTAATTACCTAATATCCATCTCAAGATTCTTATGCATCTCATGTTCATCTTGTTTGCTTATGTGGGATTCAAGATCTGTCATCATGTTGAAGGGGTTTTTTTTCCCCCCTCCTCTCTGAAAAAAATGCTTTAGCTATCACATATTCCCTGTCTCTCTTTAGTCTGTGGTTTATAGAATGTTCGTCACAATATTCATGGGTTTCACCAAACTAAGATGCATAAGAGAAGAAGAAAATCACAAAAGCAAAAGCACGTACGACTTATGTGGGTTCGATTCTCACGCCACACCCATGAGCAACATTAGATAGAGGTTCCAGTAAGTCAAAACACATGGACAAGAATATTTTCTGCTGCTTAAATCTAATCCTAGGATCCCCAAATGGCATAACTGCCAGTCTCACCACCAGCCCCAGAACCCAACATCCCCATATGTAATAAAGATACATCAAACAGTTTGGTGTATATGTAATAAACTTTATGTTGGAGGTATTGAACCTCTTTCCTGCTAGCTCTGCTGCAAAAGAGGCCCATTTGCTGATTTTACAAAACAGACTGAAATGAGTTTTGCAGGCCAAAGGCTAAGGATTCAAGACATCACAACGATGCTTTTGTCAGAAACATACTAGGCGAAAATCTGTGCTTTAAAAGATAGAATAGCAAAACCTTAATAATTATTAAAAAATATTGAAAATGCAAAAACAAATAATATGAACGAAGTACTTGTTTCTCACACGGAAATATGTACATGTTTTGAAATGTTATGGGTATCGGTATTGTCAAATAGTTTTAATATCAATTCGTTCATATCGGTTGTCAATATTGTCCATATCGGACTCATATTGCCTGATATCATAGGTCGATATTGTATCAAGATTTCTAACCAAAAAAACCGATACGATATTGCCGATATATATTGGAATCGGCCGATATTTGAAACCAGCTAAAATAATTATGACATAGTGGTAGTTCCATACTAACTACTCAACCATGAATGCTTCAATATTTTCTGCAGTATGATACTCTAATCAGAGTTCGAAGTATTGGCCGAGTTGGAGATGACGGCCAATTCGTCCCGACTCGGCGGGCGCCGGCGAGACCGCGACGCGTGTCGACTGGGTGTAGAAATCTTGACTGTGATGTAAAAACAGGATCGCAATCACCTTCGAATACAAATAAAAAAGGGAAAACTAAGATTTTACAAGAAATAAAATGAAAAAAGAGAGATTAGGGTTGGAGAAAGAACCAGATAACTTTGGGCTTCGCACCCCTTACGCGGGCTTCACACCCCTTGCACCGCGGACTTCACACCCCAATCTCAAGAACCCAAAGAGCTCTGAAATTTTAACTGGAAAAGTTTTATTTAATCATTGTCTACTTATTCATTGAGTTGAGCCTCTTTATATAGGCTCTTATAAAGTGAACTTCCGAATATAACTGATGTGGTACTAAAAGCAAAATAGACAAAAACACAATATCTCAAAATAAGTTAAGGCATGAAAAGACAACTGGGCAACTGGTGTGATGTCCTCATCATTTCCCGGAGTGGAAGAAACTCGACCTGTCGAGGGAGGGTCCTTACGAAGTGTCTCAGTCGGGCCAAGGTGGTGGTCGTGGCAGCAGCATGGGTACATCATGTCGAGACCATGGTGGCGGAGGAGGAGCTGGTCTCCATGACAGATCGGTTGTGAAAGATAGCAGCGCGATCAAGGCACAGAGAGTAGAGCGAGGCGCATCATCCTTATTGAAGACGGAGCTGATACCAGGATCCCACGGGCTATCCAACTTGTAAGCAATGGACGCAATTCTCTTTAGAGTCCTATCGAAATCTTTACGCCAAACGTGCAACTTTCTCGTGGCCTCAGAGTGACTCGTAACCATCACCCTATTATCAACTGTAAATTCCTACAAAATACTATATGAATATGCAGCAAAAATTTGTAGGTGTTATTGCAAATTGCTATCAGCCTAGTGATATCATCAATATGTGAAACAGGCAGATGCAAAGCAATAGGTATTCTAAGTATAACTCCTAACGATGGGAGAATGAGAGATATAATATGCTTAGAATGACACACATCTCGATGGAGGTACACGGGACTCGGATACAAACTCTAAATAACCCGAAAAAGAAGTATTAGAAACCCTCTGCTGGACCTTGGCAAGAAATTCAGGTGACTCCCTAAAAGATGAATTGATATGAATAACCATAAAACTAGGTTCAGCACAAGGAGACTCGATGGCTGACTAGGCACAGTGGGTATATTAGGCTCAATTATCTCATTCACGTCATCATTGGCACTATCAGAAGACATGTGGATTTCATCAATAATCTGTGTGTCGGAATCAACTGCTATGTCTTCAGTTATATTAAACAGTCTTAGGAGAGACTTGGAATCCTCACAACCTTCGAGTTGTCAAACTTCATCAGTGGGCACAGTTCTAACATATTGACTCTCCGATGGGCACTGATAATCATAATGTCCATATCCCTTACATTTAGAACATCTGATCTTGGCACGACTAGCGTTTTGAAAAGCAAGTCCAATCTTAATGCAACATCAAAGGCATCTTCAACAGTGTCAAGTCATAGGGGCCAGTAATCATAGCACGTTTTATTTTAGATCGTAAACCCCAAACAAACCTAGTTAGAGTCTCAGAAGGGCTCTCTCTCACGTCACTGCGATGGGTTAAGTCCTTAAACATGGCAATATAATCATGAACGGACATATGACCCTGATGGAGTTTGTGTAGCTGGTCTAAGTGGGGGTCCCCTATACTGCTGACTAGTCATGATGGCTCAAGCAAATAAGCAGATGCAGTGGAGAACCCTAGAGTTAATTTAACTAAATGTATGCACTAAACAAAAATACCCTAAAGTTTAAGTTCTAAATGCAAAGAAAATGCATTCCAAAATGATGAAAAAATAATAAATGCTAATGCAACCACTAGATCGAAGCAAATAACAATTCAACCAACAAATTATAGCAATCCATATAGTAGTTGCAAGTAATCTAACAGTTAACGATTCAGGTCAAGTTAGGATATCACCTCGAGAATGGAGCAAATCGGACGCTAATCGGGGCAGAAACAAGCTCTGGACTGTGGTGCGCTGATTTGCTGAGCTGAATCTGGCAGATGACCGAAGCTTGAACTAGAATATGAAGGCTATAGATGTGTAGTGTTGCTCTCCATGAATCCGCTGCTTCGAAAACGGCTCGAATCGAACTTGAAACGAGCTCAGAATGGACGAATGTTGGGGTTTTTGGGGGACATGAACAGTAACCTGAAGGTTACTGTTCACGTGAACAGTAACAGGGGCGATTACTGTTCACACGTGAACAGTTACTGTTCACTGTGCACAGTAAAGTTTTTTTTCTTTTTCTGTTCTGTTTTTTTTCTTCTTGTTTTTCTGTTTTTTTTCTGTTTTTCTGTTTTTCTTTTTTTTTTGCAAAGTAGATCTAAATAAATCTAAATTTAGATTTAGATCTAGATCTAACAATAATCGAATTTTTTTTGTAAAGTAGAGATCTAGATCTAGAGATCCAGATCTAGATTTAGGATTTAGGAAGAGGAAGAAATTCGAAGAGGATTGGGACCAAAGCTCTGATACCAAATTGATGTAAAACGGGATCGCAATCATCTTCGAATACAAATAGAAAGGGAAAACTAAGGTTTTACAAGAAATAAAATGAAAAAAGAGAGTTAGGGTTGGAGAAAGAAACCAGATAACTTTGGGCTCGCACCCCTTACGCGGGCTTCACACCCCTTGCACCGCGGGCTTACACACCCAATCTCAAGAACCCCAAGAGCTCTGAAAATTTTAACTGAAAAAGTTTTATTTAATCATTGTCTACTATTCATTGAGTTAAGCCTCTTTATATAGGCTCTTATAAAGTGAACTTCTCGAATATAACCGATGGTGGTACTAAAAGCAAAATAGACAAAACACAATATTTCAAAATAAGCTAAGGCATGAAAAGACAACTGGCAACTGGTGTGATGTCCTCATCAGACTGACTCGGGTCCGACTCAGCCTCGACTCGGTCTAATTGATCGAGTTTCGAGACAATTCGGGTTGACTCGACCGATTTGACCAAGTCGTGGCCGAGTTTGCCCCAAGTCAGTCGCGACTGTTTGCCCGTGATGCCCGCAATTAAAAGGGAAAAAAGGGAGGAAAAAAACTTACTTCTTCGAATCGCCTCGCCAGTGAGCCCTGCGTCGCCGGTCGCCTTTGCTGTCGAGATCTCCTTCCTCTCTTGCTTCGCTGACTCGACCGCCGATCTCTCTTCGATTAACCTCTCTCCCCTGTCTCTTTTCTCTCTTTTTCTCTCCCGATCTCTCTCTTCCAGTCATGGTTCAAAGACTCGGCCGAGTCGGAGACGAGTCGGCCGAGTCGTATCCGTCTCGGCCCGCTCCGAGGCGAGTCCGAGTCACGAGTCGGTCGACTCAACTCAGAGGAGACCGACTCGGCCGAGAATCGGAGTTGACTCGGTCGACTCGGCATTATGATGATGATTTTGTACCTCGTCGCAATTCAATGTGAAAATAACACATTAGCATGTATTTATGAATGTAGTTTGTGCAATCTACTATATTGGCATGTATTTTGATATGCTTCTACCGACGACGCGTGTATTTATACTTTCGCTTTATGTTTAGTGTGTTAGGTGATATATTGTGGATATGTAATACATGAATGTGGATATCTACATCTTTTAAGATTTGTCCGATGATTTTTTCAGAATTTTTGAGCTTTCTATGAGTCGTTTTGCGCGTATCGCCCGATACCGATCCGAGTCACCGAGACCGATCCGTCTCAGTGCCCGCCGAGTGGCGGCCGAGACCGCGACTGTGAACCATGCTTCCAGTCCCTCTCCCTCTCTCTGTGATCTCTCCTCTCTCTGCTCTCTCCCTCTTCCCTCTCCTCCACCTCCTCCTCTCCTTTCTTTGCCTCCTTCCCTCTATTTCTCTCTCTCGATCCTCTAGAGAGATCTCCAAAATTTCTCTCTCCAGATCACATTTATTTGTCTCTCTCTGTCTCTCCTCTTTTCAGTCCCTTTCTCTTTAAAAGTTTAAGTTAAGTTAATTTTGTTTATGTTATAATTTAAGTTAATTTATTTAATAGTAAATAAAAATATAAGTTAATTATTCTAAATACATGTGATCTAGTTAGTTAGCTAATTAGTAATTTTAGTTAATTTAGTAAACATAATATAAAGTAAATTTAATTTAATATAAGTAGATATGATCTAGTTAGTTTAATTAATTTAGTTAATTTAAGTTTTAATTTGATTAAATATTAATTTTTAAAATTTCATAATGACTCAAAGCAGCACGATATTTAGTTTAATATAAAGTAAA
>JAVJIF010007495.1:0-135790 GCA_038442645.1 Agave tequilana
TTTGGTTACACTAAGTGTGTTACAATTAGTTTTTAATTTCGCATCATTGTCATTAGATTAGCCATACACCTATTCACCTCCCCTCTATGTGTACTTTCAGTTTCATGGACATCATTATCTGTTCAACCTATATTTTGTTGGTCCAGAGGCTCTTCACCTTAGTTTTGATTATGACTAACTTATGAAGGTTAGTATGCTAATGATCTTGTGTTTATATAATTTCAGTTATTGATCAAGAACTTAGTAGATGTTTAGCTTCAACAAAAGATTCAAAGCCAGTTTTGAAGCTAACACGTATTGATTCAAAAGCACGCGCATCAAGATCGCATCTAGCACTCGGTAGAAGTCAATCTCTATGGATCTCGAGTCGGCTTGAAGATAGAGATCGACAAGAAGACTTGTATCTAAGTTTGTTTAGTTTTAGTTTAGATCTTGTGTAAAAATTGATTAGTCTTGATATGCTCAAGTACAAACACATAAGTTCAATAATTTTGGTCTTCAGTTTAACCATTTTGAATTTCAAAAATACATATATGGTTTTCATAAATAGATAGAATCAAAATAAGTTTTACATGGTTTATATGTATAGTGGATTCATCCATATACATTGTTTAGTTCATATTGTCTAAAAACTTATTTTGATGATTCTCGTTCATGGTTTTAAGTTTTGTTTTATCAAAACTCAGTTTTGGATTTAATGTCAAAAATATAGATATATGTTTTATATGTGTATTGGATTCTATCCATACACACTATGCTTCAAAAGTGTTTAAATATCTTGTTTTTGTATATATACAAGTTTTAGAGAAAATATATTTTCATTTCAAAGTTTGGTTTATGAAAAATATGGTTTTCAGTTTAAAGCTTAATTTCTATGTCACAAAAATAGTTCAAATAGTTTGTAAGATGTGTTGAATTTTGATCACACATATTTGTACTTCAATTATATATGAACTTATTTTTCTAAAATTTATAGAGTTTAATGAGAATTTATGGGTGTTTAAAAGACTAAGTTTTCAAACCCTAAAAATCTGACTGAACCTTCTGGCGGTCCACCGACCGGTCGACCAGACCAAAGCTCGGTCGACCGGTCGGTCGACCGGTGTGCACATGACGTGCACATAGGCCATGCCAATGTGGCCGGTCGACCGCACAATCGATCGACTGAGAGATCAGAGGTCTCTGTTTGGCACGGTCGACCGGGCGGTCCACCGACAGGCATTGTTGCCTTGGGACCGGTCGACCAGACGGTCGACTGATGGCTCCAATGGTCGAAAAATACGATCGTTGGCGGTCAACTGGACGGTCAACCGACTGTCATTTCTGACCTGTTCTGGACCCCAACGGCTGATTTTTCAAGGGTCTGTATAAATGAGTCTTTGAGTGCTGTTTTAACCAAGAATTTTAAGAGCAAAATTTCTCATCTTTTCAAGTGTTTTAGCAAGTTTTAGAAAGAAGTTTTTGTGCTAAAAGTTCCCTATCTTTATTTGTTTTCAAAGTTTTTGAAAAATCAAAAAAAAGCTAGATTTGGGAAATTTGTTTTGTTCATAATTTTACATATCTATCAAGAAGTTTTTTCTAAGTGTTTTCTTTGTGTTTTCTTTTCAAAACACTTTATTTTCTCACTTTTGAGCTATCAATTCTATACTTATCTATAGGATCTTGTTTTTGTGAGAAAAATTATTTGTGATCCTTTGAGATGACCAAGAGAGAGTTTGTGATCATTGGATCACTAAGTTTTATTTTTTCTTTACTTTGTGTTAGGCTTTGTGCCTTCCCTGTTGTGTAGAGCTGTTTGTGTTTGAGAGAGAAGTGAAATCACCTAGAGGGGGGGTGAATAGGTGATAATGCTAATCAATGCACAAATTTAAAAGTTATGATGCAACGATCACCCGAAATAAGACTAGAAGTCGAATACCCCGTGAAGGGCTCTGAACTCCTTCCTCGTGATTCCTCTATATAAGAGTTTAAGGTGCGCAATGTAATCTTGTTGTATGAGTATTGATCGACAATATGGCAATGAATATGAAGCAAGTAAATAAAGCAATGGATATAAAGCAAGTAAATGAAGCAAGTAAACCAATCGCAAACACTGAGATTTGTTTCGAGGTTCGAGCACCAGCTCTACGTCCCCGCCTTCACCCAGAAGGATTTCCGAACCACTATAACTTTCACAAAGAAATACAACCACAAGGGAGTACCCAACTCCTCAATCACACTCCTCTAGTCCAGAGGTAGTGGAGCCACAAATACAATAATCACTGGATGATCAAAAGACCACAAACTCTCTCTTGAAAACTTTCTTTACAAAAACCCTAGAGAATAATATATAAGATTGAAGCTCAAGATTTTGTAAGTGATATAAAAATAGAAGAGAGATTTTAAAAACCAAAAACTTTCAGAAAACTTTTGAAAATAATAGCCCAAAACTTAAACAAAACTCTTTCTCAAGAAACTCAAAACTTTTGATTTTTGAATTTGTTGTTGTGAAAACCTCTACCCTAATAACCCCTTTATATAGGATTTAAGAAGAGTAAACATAGAAAAATTTTACCTGAATATAAGAGGAAGAAATTGACCCTCTAATACAGCTAACCACGTTTTATTTAAACTTAAACACATTTTGAAAACATGTTAAAAATCAGCCTCCAGAAAATTAGTCATTACTGCCAATCTGGCAGATTAGTCAACTTTGAGCACATTTTGTAGGCTGTAAACATCCGAATTCAGAATTAGGTATATAGGAATAAATTGTAGATATTTAAGTCTTAGTTGTAATGCAACTAAAATCAACTCAATATCATTTTTTATTAAAAAGTTATCAATAAAATACTGACAGGTGTTAAAAAAAGAAACTGTAAGCTATTTTCAGAACAAGAAAAGAGTTCAACCAAATATTTGACATCTTTAAAATTTGAATCTAAAAATGATTATTGAATAAGAAATTTAGCTCTGAAAGTTATCTTTGAAATGCAAGTTAAATCATGTTATTTGAATATAAGAATAAAAAGTTATGATAACAACTATAAAAGGGTGTCAAGCAGATCAGCAGAACTAAAACTGGTTCAAATCCAAAACCCGATATATGTACTTGAAATCCAAAACCGATTAAACCAAAAACCAAACGTATTGAATTTATGTGTGTGTATTTGAGCTTCAAACGTATATACTATTCTTTAACAAACTAAAAATATAAAAACTTTATAGGAAGGTGTCTCTGAACCACGTTGCCGAGCTAGAGCCTTCTCTCCTATGAAAACGTCCTCTTGCGTCATTTGCCTTTTAGCGCCATTATCCTTGCAATATGCTTAATAAGACCATCATGACTAGTACAAACCTGAAACTCATTCTAAACAACTTATTAGTACCAAATAACTTCTATGTGTTTGTTATCATCAAAACTTAAACAAATAGAGAGTGTAACCTTTTGGGCCAACAATCTCCTCCTTTTTGATGATGATAAAACATATAGGTTATAACACAAGATATAAAAGGGATATAAAAACTCCCCCTCAAATGATACTCTATTTTATCAAGTATAAAACATGAAAACATATACATATATGAATATGTACAAAACATGAAACCTACATATACATATATAAGATAAACATGTACAAAATATGAAACCAAAACATGAAATCACTAATAATTCTCCCCCTTTTTGTCATACATCAAAAAGGGTTAGGAAACAACCAATAAATAATATATACATAAACAAGATATAAACATGCATATATGCATACATAAACTCAAATATCTCTTCCCATATTTGTCAATTCATCAACAAAGGGGTTAAGGAAAAAAACAATCGTCATATCATCAAATCTTAAAGATCAAAACTTAAGTTTTTTTTTAATACCAATTTAAAATTTTTGATAAACATATTGATACCAATTGAAAAATATTGATACTAATTAAAGGTAAAAACTAAATTTTTAGATAAACACTAAAATCATTTTGCAATAAGGATACGAAATAGAGAATAATACCAATTTAAGATCATTGATACTAATATTGAAAATGTTAGCATATACCAACCAAAGTATTTTACATCATAAATGATGGGAGTAAGATACCAATTTGAAATGAAAACTGATACAAATGAATTTACAACCAATGCCAATTTTACATAAAACCAATTTAAAAACAAGAATTTTCTCCCCCTTTATGAAATACTAAAAGAAACAATGCATAAGCTTGTAATAAATACTAATTAAAAATAATTGACATGATGAACTAAATCAAGCTTAGCAAATATAATTTGTGCTTTTTCAAAAAAAATTATAAAGACATATGAAACAAGCACAATCAAATCATATATATATATATATATATATATATATATATATATATATATATATATATATATATATATATATATATATATATATAGGGAGCTGATCCTCTAAGAACGGTTCTCACGAATTTCTGTGAGAACTTTCACGTGGGTCGTCGGATCTGATAGATCAAATCAAATAAAACTAGATCTCTATCAGATCCAACGGCCCACGTGAAAGTTCTCACATGAATTCGTGAGAACCATTCTTAGGGGATCAACTCACTATATATATATATATATATATATATATATATATATATATATATATATATATATATATATATATATATATATATATATATATATATATATATATATATATATATATATATATATATATATATTTATGGATATACTAATTGAAATATGAGGCATACATATATAGAAAACACATATGAGTATACAAACATATGAAATATCAATTTTGATACCAATAAAAATATAATGAGGATCAAGTGTATAACTCATACTTACCACCCTTATCATGCACAAGTTTAAAAGATATTCAAGAAGGGTATACAAGGCATGGTCGCCCATCCAACCGCCCTTAGAAGGTAGGGGTTTTCAAAAATCATGATTTGAAAGTAAATAAGCATAGTTTGAAAATAAAGTATGTTTGAAAAACTCTACCAAATGAAGAATACGAACTAGTTTAATGAAAAACTTGTAAACTAGTACGAAATCCTTCAAGTAAGGAATAAAACAAAATTATTTTCATGAAACACATGTAAATCACATGGTCACTAAACACTCAAAATCAATAAGACACATATCATACTCATGAAAACAAAATCATGAGAAATCAATAAATAAAGTGAGTGTACAAGTGTTATGTGAAACATATCATCATGAAAATATGCAATTAGGCTTAATAAGAAACTCCTCAAAACATGAAAGTCATTAAAACGATTTAATCTTCAAGGCATATGTATGTCATGTACAAACTAAAGTATACATACATATCCAAAACATAACGAGTCCACAAATGTATATGCATGAAGGTACGTGGCTCAAAGATGTATATGTATATCTAATAGTTTAAACAAGATAGACATATATATGAAGTATAAAACATAAAAACATGTCAAATAAATGGGAATACAAGTCAAATGTATAAATCATCAAAACTAGGCTATACTAGTACATCTAATGAGTACAAATGAGCGTTCAAGCATAAACATCTAATAGTCTATTTGTATCTCACTAGTTGTACAAGTATATATCCAAGTCTTAATGAAAACTAACATCCAAACAAGTAATCAAAACATGAAACATCAAAACTCACAAATATACATATGATCATCATGTACATGCACATGCATAGATTTAGGACATACATAATAGTTAAACAAATGAGAGAACAAAAAGATATAAATCCATATTAAACATGGGTGTCTCAAATACTAATGATGTATATCACTAATCTAATAAACATGACATATAACATACTAATCAATTAACATCAAAGCATGCTAAAAATGAATGATCTAAAAGCATGCAAAAAATAAATGAGGAGTAAAGAATCGTTACCAAAACCATAAGCGTAACTCTCCATGTCTCCAAAACAAGGTGATCCTTCCACCAAACTCTCCTTGAAAGTGATGCATCCAAATTGTCCTCTTTAAGCTCGGAACGCATCCACCTCAAGGCACCATCGCTCTCACGTCATGCG
Organism: Agave tequilana; assembly: GCA_038442645.1. Lineage (NCBI taxonomy): Eukaryota > Viridiplantae > Streptophyta > Magnoliopsida > Asparagales > Asparagaceae > Agave > Agave tequilana. The sequence goes on from JAVJIF010007495.1 coordinate 6,015, forward strand.
AGAGCCCACACCTACATCAAATAGCATAGGGGTTGTCTTTGGTACCCATATCCTTTTGGGTCCATGGGGGTTAGCACCTTTCCTAACCCAAACAAATTTAGTTGCTAAATTTTCATCATGTATCTTATCATAGCAAAGTTTAGCAAGGTGGCCCTTTCGTCCACTATGTGTACAAGTGTACACATGAGCATACATAGTGTGATGGTTGTGACCGTGAGGAGCATGTGTATACCGTGTATGGTGTGCATGCATAATAGGAACTTGTTTCTTTCGAAACATAGCTTCCAACCGTGTATGATTCATGGCACATTGGCTCAAAGTGGAGCCCAAACAATTCATATTCTTCTTTAACAAATTTATATCTTTTTCAATTAAAGAAGTAGAGGGGCATGCAATAGATAAGCTAGGTGAAGCTACACTAGCATGGCAAACATGTGAAGACAATTCATTTTTCAAAGATTTATTTTTATTTAAAACTAAATCTAATTCTTTTGAAATAAAATCTATTTCATTTTTCAAAGAATGGTTATCTTTTAAAATAAAATCTAATTTTGAAGATAAAACCTCATTTTTCTTCAAAACACCATCACAATCATTTTTACTTTTTAAAATTTTATTTTCATTTATGACAAGATCAAGTTGGGATTTCAATGAGTCCCTTTCATTTGAAATCTCATCCTTTTCTTGCAAAACCAAATCAACCTTAGAAAGCAAGTTTTTATTTTCTTCTTTTAATTTAGAATTTTTATTTTTCAAAACCTTATATTTTGATTGCAATTTTTCACTAACTACAGATGGTTCTTCATATAAAGCATATGCATCTATATAATCATCACAAGAAGAACTAACACTATTATCTAGTTGAGTTTCCGAATATACCTCAAGGGAGTCATTCCCTTGGACCATGAAGCAACATTGGTCGGATTCTTCTCCACTAGATTTTTCCTCCATATTGATTTGTGTTTGAAGCTCGGGAGAGGTCAATATGTTCCACACTGCAAAGACGAAATCACAATGAGAAACCTTAGATAAATATTCTTTACTTAGTGAGTTTCTAATAGCCCTTAGGGCTTGAGCATTAGCCATTTTATACTTGCTATTACCAATAAAAGATTCCTTGGTAGCAGTAAGGTAAACAAAACAACCTAGGGATTTTAAATAAATACTCATTCTAATCTTCCATATTTCAAAGTCACAAACATTAATCATGGGAGGGCAAGGGGATCCATAAGTGTGTATAAACAATAAGTATGCAAATGTAAATCTTAGATTAGCTAGCCAAGATCTCACTCCTAGGTGGTTAAACCTAATATGAGGAGCGTAGGCTCTGATCCCAATTGAAATCACCTAGAGGGGGGGTGAATAGGTGATAATGCTAATCAATGCACAAATTTAAAAGTTATGATGCAACGATCACCCGAAATAAGACTAGAAGCCGAATACCCCGTGAAGGGCTCTGAACTCCTTCCTCGTGATTCCTCTAGATAAGAGTTTGAGGTGCGCAATTCAATCTTGTTGTATGAGTATTGATCGACAATATGGCAATGAATATGAAGCAAGTAAATAAAGCAATGGATATAAAACAAGTAAATGAAGTAAGTAAACCAATCGCAAATACTGAGATTTGTTTCGAGATTCGAGCACCCAGCTCTACGTCCCCGCCTTCACCCAGAAGGATTTTCGAACCACTATAACTTTCACAAAGAAATACACCACAAGGGAGTACCCAACTCCTCAATCACACTCCTCTAGTTCAGAGGTAATGGAGCCACAAATACAATAATCACTGGATGATCAAAAGACCACAAACTCTCTCTTGAAAATTTTCTTTACAAAAATCCTAGAGAATAATATATAAGATTGAAGCTCAAGGTTTTGTAAGTGGTATAAAAATAGAAGAGAGATTTTAAGAACCAAAAACTTTCAGAAAACTTTTGAAAATAATAGCCCAAAACTTAAACAAAACTCTTTCTCAAGAAACTCAAAACTTTTGATTTTTAAATTTGTTGTTGTGAAAACCTCTACCCTAATGACCCCTTTATATAGGATTTAGGAAGAGTAAACATAGAAAAGTTTTACCTGAATATAAGAGGAAGAAATTGACCCTCTAATACAGCTAACCACGTTTTATTTAAACTTAAACACATTTTGAAAACATGTTAAAAATCAGCCTCCAGAAAATTAGCCATTACTGCCAATCTGACAGATTAGTCAACTTTGAGCATATTTTTCAGGCTGTAAACGTCCGAATTCAGAATTAGGTATATAGGAATAAATTGTAGAGATTTAAGTCTTCGTTTTAATGCAACTGAAATCAACTCAATATCATTTTTTATTAAAAAGTTATCAATAAAACACTGACAGGTGTCAAAACAGAAACTGTAAGCTATTTTCAGAACAAGAACAGAGTTCAACCAAATATTTGACATCTTTAAAATTTGAATCTAAAAATAATTATTGACTAAGAAATTTAGCTCTGAAAGGTATCTTTGAAATGCAAGTTAAATCATGTTATTTGAATATAAGAATAAAAAGTTATGATAACAACTATAAAAGGGTGTCAAGCAGATCAGCAGAACTAAAACTTGTTCAAATCCAAAACCCGATATATGTACTTGAAATGCAAAACCGATTAAATCAAAAACCAAACGTATTGAATTATGTGTGTGTATTTGAGTTTCAAACGTATATACTATTCTTTAACAAACTAAAAATATAAAAACTTTATAGGAAGGTGTCTCTGAACCGCGTTGCCAAGCTAGAGCCTTCTCTCCTATGAAAACGTCCTCTTGCGTCATTTGCCTTTTAGCGCCATTATCCTTACAATATGCTTAATAAGACCATCATGTCTAGTACAAACCTGAAACTCATTCAAAATACTTGATTTTTGGTTTATCGATACTTGATATAATATAGATCAATTTCAACGGAATTGATCTTTTATTCGAATGTCAGAGAGAGATTGGTATTTGAGTGAGAAGAGTTCGGCCTCGAATCCTTCCGGAATGGCACAAGTTTATCTCTAAAAATATATACCCTCCACCGCACACCCATATTAATATCAACACAACATACAATATAATAATGCCGCCAAATCCCTTTTATTACTGATATTCCTCTCAATATTCATATTGTTACTCCTCAATGTTGAAGCTAGCAATAGCAGCAACTTCATCAAGGGGCTCAGCAGCGGAAGCAGCAGAAGGTGAGCCAACCTCCACTTCTACTTCCACGACGTCGTCAGCGCGCTGCAACGCGACCGCAGCTGCGACCGCAGCAGCAGCTGCGTTGTTGAGTGTGATGTTCTTGATGATGGCCAGATTTATAGAACTTGATCTAGGCCTTCTGACAATATGTTTGCTACAACGAATAAAGAGCTTGTTTGAGGTTTGATATTTTGTTAGTATATGTGATGACCATTTTGTATGTCATATGTATTGTTCAATTGAGTCCTGAACATCTGTCTGTCAATCAAGCGTCTCAGGACCCTAGCGCGTTGGAGCAGTTCATCAGCAGCACAGATAATGCTTGTGCTTGTCTTGTTGACTAGATTCAGCTCATCAAGTCTTCCATAAAGTTAGTAACAGTGAATGCCTGATTAACATAATCTCACTCGTCAGTTTCACGAACAAAGACAGACGCACTCGTGTCGAGTATTAGTCGTCTAGAAACTCTAACTTTTACTTGTCTTGTTAAGTGTCTTTGGAAAGAAAACTTTGATCCCAAATCATGACTCACTAGAAATCATGGGTAATTGAAAAAGAAAAAGAACTGTCATTTTCTTGCACAACACATCAATAAAAGAGTCAAAGACAATGCAAAATGCAACCTCATTGACGCCTTTGGTTAAGCTTTATGTGTGATGGAAAAACTATCCACATATGATACAATCTAACCGACATTATCTTCTTCCATATCATTACATAACAAAAAAGAAGGGGAGGAAGAAAACGAAAAGAATTCTCTAATTTTCCTGCCGCTCAATCCTCATCTTACACAAACTGCTCTTCCCCAACCAATGGAATTGTCCTCCCCCCGAATCCACGGGCCCGTGTGCCCGTGTCCGTATCGATTGGACTGTTGAATCATCTCTCGCGCATGAGCTCACAGATTTCTCAGAGTGTCAACTCTATCAATGACATCCAAGGCTTTAATCTTATCAATGTCGAAATCAACAAAGGAGACCGCAGCTGGCCACCTCGTTGAAGGCAACTCTTTCGCCATGCTTTCAGCCAAAGGAGAATGACTGCTGCTCTTGCTCAGCTTAACGTTCTTGTGCAGCCTCGCCTTGCCCGTGGCAAACTCCTGGCTCTTGCTTATTCCCGGGGTGTGCCTCCAGTCGCTGACGTATCGTAGCATCTCTTGGTCTTCTTGGGAGAGCGTTGACAATTGAGCACTTGATTTGTTGTTTATAGTCAAAGAGATGGCCTTGTTTTTCTCCGTGGGGGATCGGTTTGGAGACTTTACAGGAGACCGCATACATCCGTTGCCAGCCCTGGACTGACTGATGAGGTGGTGAAGCCACACCACCAAGTCCAGTATGTAAGCCTCGGTCATCTCCTTGTCGGCATGGTACAGTGTCTCTATTCGAATCAAGTCGGACGGTCCATCAGGACTTCGGTTTAACTCAGCCCTGCAAGAACAACCAAGAATTAAGGCACCTTGTCACAAGGTCCTTCATATATCTTAGTTTCATCTCGACTATAACCTATGCACCCCACCTAAAGCAAATATTGATTTAAAAAGAAATAAAAAGATGATGTTTTCTCCCTACCGACTAATTGTTAATGGGAGGATGAAAATATGTTATCTCTAGTAATAGTAGAAGACTATTTGTGCATAATTGACAATTCACATGTTTCAGTTGAATGTGCCCTACTAATCATCTCAGATCGCATACACAAATAGAGATTGGTGAAAACTGTTGGCTCAAGGAATCTCAACATATTTGTTAGAAAGATTTGTTCCCAACATGAAGTTTGGAAACTGCAATTTTAACCCATTTGTGATACGCAACTAGCAATTTTGTATACCAAACAGGTAACTGAAAACTGTCATACACCAAGTGAGGGAGACTGACAAGTGAAGACGTAGGAACAGGAGAATGCAATTCAACCGTTTAGGGATACCAGGTCACTATATGGACTGGGCAGTTAGCTTTCTGAAAACAATTAAAAGTAAATGAATGATCATTTTATTCTAGCATCGACCAATAGAAAGTAATAAAGATAGCAACTGACCCTGTGTTTGCCCACTCTCCAACCCAACCAAATCCATGATGTGCCCTGACAAAGAAGCAGGAGTATACATTAGAACATGGGTTAAAAGGATTCTGGTTGATAAAAACACTTCAAGCATGATAGATGAATTACTTGGTAGTGTTATTTGCGATAGGAAGAAGCCATTGCAATGTTTTCTCCATTTCAGCTTTGATTTGAGGGACAGTGAGCTGCATGAACACAGTGAATAATGAAAATGCAAGTACTACAAAATGCTAGCCTGAAACCCGTTTCGTAAGATTTGATCTCAGTTTTTCCCATTCCTCGAGCAAAATAGGGTATAAAGATGTGTACCTCTTCTTTGACCTCAAATGATTGCAACTTGGATCGTAAAGCAGATTTTACTCGTGGGGGTAACCCTTGATATAATGAGTCTCTAGTGTTTGAAGGCACGGAACACGATCGAGATACCTAAATATAATGAAAATTTTGTCAATGGCATGCATTTGCAGGGGGAAAATAAGAGGAAAAAAAAATCTTAAAGAGTTATGTGGGACACGTCTTTTTTTCCTTCTTTTTTTTCTCTTTTTTGGTGGGTGAATGGATGGGAGCCAGAGAGATCTGCTTCCACATAAATAATGTCAAAATTAACTTCTCCATAGTGTGCAAAACACACAAGGCAGACGCAGAAGACACAGGCTTTGGGGGGTGGACTTTTTTTTTTTTTTTTTTGGGTGGGGTGGGGGGAGGGGGGTGGTTTGTTGTATATATGTGATGCGAGAATGTAAAAACTTACAAGAGTATCAATTTGACTGATAATGTTCGCATAGTGCAATGCAAGGCCAGCCGAGCCTAATCTTTGATGACTGTTGACGGATTTCCTCACGGGTTCATCTCCATCTGCAATTTACTTCAAAGTAATTACTAAATGAAGAAAATGATTGATGTCATTATGTGATAAATGGCAAAATGGCAAACAAAGAAAAAACTGGAAAATGTAATGACTAAAACTTTACTTCAATGGGATTTCACTGATAAAAATCATAATTGTAAGTCAAACCGATGATCTGGGGCAATCCTTATGAATCCAACTCTATTATTATATTATGCACAAAATTTGAGGAATAGTGTTCTATTTTACTCGAGTTTTATTTGTGCAGTAGAGTTAAACATGATTACTAGAGCAAATATATCAACTTTTCCATTCTTCTAGACTCCTGGTCTGGAGAATTTCAGAGGGTTGCTCCCTAAACTGCATGAACAACAACTGGCTTTCTAGAATTCATAACAAGCCCCTCACTTATCTACAGTTCCCTTGACCAGGGATTTGGCATGTCAGGTTTTCCTTCTGTGATCCCAATGCAAATAACCCCAGAAGGCCTTTCTCAACAAAATTTCCAGGCACTTAATCTATTTACTCCTTGCCTCCAGGAAGCATGATGAGCACCTCCTTGATTCCACCACTTGTTTCGGCGACCAAATTATTTCCACATAGTTAACATATCTCAAGGGAATTCCCAAACACTACTATTAACTTCACAAATACCCATTTCCTCAATGTTGGTTTTACCAACTATTGCACCATCTCTGGCCTAAATCAAATGACTAATGTATCTTTTATATGCAATCTGCTCGTGTCCAATTTCCCTAGCTATTTGATCACTGCAACTGCAATCCTTCTGTTTTTTGTTATTACACTTTTTGACTTCAACCTTCAACAGGAAATACCTCATTCCAGGCTACAAACAATCTGTGAAATTTTAAATGTAGACAAGTGTAGCCATCTAGCCAAGAGTTGGTAAAAGTTGTTCAACTCTCTGAAGTGAAGAACCTTTTTTTCTACCTTGATGAGGTAACAATGAAAACATTGGTTCACCTACCTTGCTTTATGGGCTTGGTTTGCCACGGAGCAAGTTATGAGAATCATACAGTCAACCTTCATGTTAAACACCTAGACAGCTAGAAGTTAATTTTGCTCCCAGAAAATGACATCAATCCTCTGCCTAATGTGTCCTGTATTGTGTAGCCACCCACAAAAATATGTGCTAAATGAACACAGTTTGTAAATGTAACTGTGAGAGATCATTTTTGTGAGCCATAATTCTTTCCATCAATGGCATTTGCAATAAAGTGGAATTTGAAATTCAACGGGTGATGGTTATCTCAACTTTTTGTTTTCGATTGAATGTTTCCTAAAGAGAGGACGGAAAGGATCAGTCGCAAGTTTATCATGATTAAGCACATTTAAAAAATGGTTTACTTAAGTAAACGAAACTAGGCTTATAAAGACATACCAGCTGTTCCAAAGGCATCACAGATCTCCAAATATAAGAAGTGGACAAGGTCTACAAGCTTCTCCATGACCTACAACACAGGTGAATTAGTTTCTTCTGCCAAAGGAAAAATAGTCATTTTAGACAAGCTAAGACAATTTGACAATTTTTAGAAATGCCTATTAAAGAAATATTACATGTGAGAACAGCAGATGGTACTTTAAAGGTGTAATGCAAAATTCATAGACTAGTACAAAAAGTATTAACTGCAAAATAAAGAGTTAGCTTATAAGCTGTGCTCCTTAGTTGCTGAGCTTAACTGAGAATAAACAAGATGTGGTTCATGCCAGCCAACTAATTTTCTAAGGAACATGCTTTTGTTGCCATAGTTTTGTTGGCTGACAACATGGCATCAACCGAGTAGGTTGAAGGACAGTCACAGTTAGGTCAATCCTTCAGGAATCCTTCCGAAATGGGAGCTCTTCTCCATAGCTAACCCCATGTTCACGGGAAAAAGACTAAGATGATTGTGATGAATTAAATAGTGACTTAAATATATCATGTAAATCAGTACATACTCACCTCTTCTAAACTCTTTGACCACAGTGATTTTTTCTTTAAGCTCTTAACATGTTTCCGTTGGCTCTTCAGCTCTTGTCTTAGAATTTGAAGGTTATCACCTATAAAGTCAAGACAGAAATATATGGTTGAACAGATTTAAAATTTTGATTTCAATAAATAAAATATAAAAAAAATTGTATAGCTTAAATACTAAATAAATACAGACTTGATCCAGACTGTTTGAGACTGCTGGCAAACAACACACCGTATAAGGACAGTGTTAATAATAAAACATGGAGGCAAAACAACAGGACTAACAACTTTAAAAAACAAATTTTATTGACAAGGAAAAAAAAGTATGGTTAACTCTGTTATCCTACATGAGAAGGAAATCTAAATAGGAGCATCAAGCAAGCAAAACATGGAGTGCTTCCCTTCAAACTAAGTTGAGGTTATCCCTTCCCCCTCCTCCTCAACCAAAATATAATGAAAAATGAAAAAGAAAAGAGGGAAACTCACACACACCACCTCATTCTCTTTATTTTTCTTGCAGCCATTTATCTCAAAGTGGTGTCCATGTCAATGGTGCATTATTATTAGTCAATATTGTTTCAAAATTCAAATACCTTATGAAAGATGCTGCACCACATGACAGTTGGAATATGTACTTTACAGGATATGTGGTATTAGACTGTCATCATATGATATAAACTCATGATTTCAGGTATGTCATTTCAAATTACAAATTTCTTTACCAATTATCTTTCAGCATGGTTCCTTCGGATGCTCATAGCAAACTCCAAGATTTCATGATACGTACTGTGAAAGTGTTTTAACTTCAAATGCATGACGCTTGTTTACTTGTAATGCCATAGACAAGGTAGGACTTCTCATGTATATATAGAGAGAGGAAATAGTAGCATTCTAAACATTTTATGGGAAATCCTTGCATATATGCTTCAGTCAGCTGTGACAAGTACAGCCAAGTGAATCCAGCACCTTTCTATGGAGAACAAGAAAAGTTCATAACATGGTTTTGAATATCGGCCGATTCTGATATATATCAGCAATATGATATCGGGTTTTGAGGAACCCGATACAATATTAACCCGATAGTATCGGCTGATATCAGAGCCATATATTATTGGCATGGCCAATATTGCGGATATTGACGCCCGATATTGCCGATGTTGATACTTAAAAACATCAGCCGATACTGATACCGATAACCGAGATTGCAGACCATGGTTCCTAAGTACAATAATTCAAGGGTAAATGGAATCAGTCCCGAAGTCGGAACCATCACACAGTAAAATGCTACAATAAGGTTAAGATATGACAATAAAATGATAGACCTAGCCAAGAAGTTCATAAGAGACACATATGACATCTACACACCTCTTTGTGCTGCATTTGAATTCTCCTCTTCCTGGAGTTTTCGCCGATAATCTTGCTCAAATCTATCCAAGGCATGCAACTCATGATACAGCTCCTAAAAGTAAGAGAAACAAAAGTTAATATAAACTGTTTCCCTGGAGATAGAATTAGAAGGTTTCAAGAAACCACAGAGCCCTCCATCAGCAGGCAAGTAGATATCTAACACTTTTCATTAAATTCCTTCTATATAATTGATGGTGGTCAAGCTAATAAATTTTCACTCTAGCATTTTGTGCTCAAACAGTGATGTGAGGTCTTAGTGCAAAAAACATTCCTCTTTACTGTTGAAAAATAATGCACTGATGCCAAACTTCTATCACAAAAAGCTCCTTCCTGAAGCCGGTGTTCAAGGGTGATGGTGATGATTAGGCTCCTCACAACTTATTTCAGGGAAGCTCCAGTCATTTGATAAATCTTGGTGCATTATGGATATGTTGTTATGAGGAGAGCAAGTAGAAATCGAATTTAAGAGAAGTTTCCCTGAGAATATATATAAGTAATGAGTTTAAGACTAACAGCACAAAGAAGAACAAAAAGCCATCTTGTCAAGAAGCATCAAGCTTACAAAATCCAATAATTAGGTACAGTTACAAAGAATATTATCATAATGCTTCTATGAACAATAACATCTCTGACAGGTGAAAATAGCCTTAACTATAATTATTATTTGAACAAGTACATAAACACTGAATCATTTGTTATCATGTGCAAGCAACTCGTAACACATGTATATTGGAAATGTGAGCACTGTTTGCATGTTAGATAGATCAAGATACAGAATTTTACGCCTAACCATCAGTGAAAACAATAGCATGCATAATTATATTACTTCATCAAACATGGCAGTACCATAATTCCAGACAGACTTATAATTCAAATCTAACAAAAAAGAGAGATCCTTACAGCTGTATTCTGAACCAATGACATCATTTGCTGCAGCACTCCAGCTGCTGCTTCTTTCAGTTGCTTTTGAGGTGTAACCTCTGTCTCTAGTCTAGAACAGATGAAGTGAAAAATAAAAATTAAATGCCAAGTAAAGAACGATGAATCTGGTAATAATATTTAAATTTTATAACTGATGGATTCTTTACTTGGCAAAGTAGCGGTCCAGGTTGTGCCACTGAGGATCCTTACACCGATTACCGAATCGAACCACCTCTCCTGAAAATATTTTTAACTCTTCCCTGTTAAATATACATCAGAAGCCAATAAGTTTTTCATAGCGAAGAGGAGATAGATGTGTAAAATAGAAAAAAATCAAAAGACAAATCCAGTCAAATGCAACTTAATTCAATTGAAAGTTTTAGAAAAATATATTAGTTCATCATGCACCTTTTGTCATTTGCAGCTATCCTCAATAACTCATCCATATCTTTAGATATTAAATGCTGCACACCTTCTGAGGGAATCACCACTGCTTTCAAATGTTTTATGTTTTCCTCCGAAAGAGATTGCATGAGATGGGCACCTTTAACAATTGTGTTGGCAACCTCAAAAGCCAGAATAGATATTTTATTTCCTTTTGTTGCTGTCCCTGATGCAAAACCACTACCAAGGTTCAAACCAGTCATGCTACTACCAAGTGTGTCTAAAACATCTACTGCTTTTCCGAACCCAACAGTACCCGCCCTGCCCAAAAGTGAGCTCACTTCTGAAACCTGTTACACAACAGAAAGCTATTAAGTGTATTTTACTTAAGAATGTCAGCATATGGAAGTTCATCTCATTCAGTTTAGGGGCCTTGATAACTGGTATAAGCACCAGTTTATATGTAAAAATAGTTAGACATCATAGATACACATATATCAGCAGGCTTCATTGTAGAATGTAAATGGAACACGGGGGGTTTGTTTGTGGAAGGAACAGTATGTGTATGTCAGCCATTACAAAAGAGAACTAACTAAATCAAACAGGTTTTGGAAAACAAAGGCCAGTGACAGCCAAAAAAAAAATTTATCCCACTAACCGGGTTGGCTTGCGAAGTTCTCCTTTTTTTGGGTCCAAAGAGGTTGCATTTGCATCTGCTACAACTGCAGACTTGCCATTCGCACTTATAACTTCGTTACTCCAGCATTTCCCACCTCTTAACTTACCCTTTGATCGAAGTCCAAGCCTCTGACAAGGGCCTTCTCTAGCTTACCACCAAAGTTCATGCATCGTCAAACAGAATCATCACTAAATCCACTTCAGCCCTGACGCCTAAATACATTGTAAGTTATATATTGACGTAAAAAATCAAGCGTGTTGGGGCTTTCGGGTTCCAAGGTGCAACCAGTACATGCTATATAATTTGCAGTAGATGAAAAAAAGGCCAAACTACAAAATTAATGTGTGTGTGTGTGTGTGTGTGTGTGCGCGTGTGTAAATATGGGTAAGGTACTGTTGTTGGATCAATTGCAACTAGAGTTATGCTTTGTATTCAACCTCTAGCGATGAAAGACCTGGATAATGATGATGACGATTATAATTCTAAATATAGAGCACTTTTCTGGTGATTGAGAAAAAACCTATGTGTGGGAGCTTATGCATATGCTTTTTCTTTCTTCTTAGAAACATAGCATTTAAAACAATCATCAGCCAAAACTAGAAAACAATAAGCAATACAAGCTGCAATCATTGTGATCAAAATTCATTTGCATGTTAATAAGAATAATGAAACTATCGGAACTTGCCTTGGTCGTTGGCTTAGATTTAGTTGATCTTTCCGAGTGAACCCTCGACAATTGCGCTTTCTTCGGCTTTCGAACACCGGGGTCTGAAAATGAAAAAGCACAATGCTCTTCAAACTCCTCCCCCATTGTTTCTTCAGCAGGTGGCTCCATTGGATCGTGATCTTTGATGCCATCGACGTTTAAAGTAGTATCACTAGGGGATTTATCTACAACTGCTCTCTTCGAGCAAATTCCCCCCATTGCCCTAAAACTAACCCTTTATAAAACTATCTCAGAACTCAGTAAGGGATTACAACAAACAGGATGAGATAGAAATGGAATCTGATTCAAACAGCGGCTTGAAGTCCAGGCCATCAGCAAGGCCCTGCACACAACAACAAAAAAAAAGAAGAAGCAATCTTTAGCATCAAAGCAAGCAAATGGCGAGACCCAAATTACCAAAATCGAAACAAAGGGAACCCAGATCAGAAATCGAGTAAACAAGCCGAAAGGAACTTCTTTTAGCAGAAAAATCTCACCTTTGGGGGCCAAATGGAGAGATTGAGGCATCAATACGCCGATGGATCGATCAAGAAGTGAACTTTTAGCTCCCAACGGCATCAGCAGCAGGGATTGAGAGAGGAGAGAGATTGCAGAAGCCCAAAAGGGATGATGAATGATAATGGAATTGTATTCAACACGCGGCAACCGAGCCTGTGATAATAATAATAATAAGGCAGGCTTACGTACTGAAGAAGAGCTTGTCAACCCCAAACTCATCCAAAGTCGTCTCCTTCATCTTTCACTCTCTCCTCTCTCTTCTCTCTCTAAACTTGTTGGTTGTTACTATTAGGGTAAACTAAATGCACCAACCAAGTGCTTGCTTGATCTTTTCTTTTTCTTTTATTGTTCAAATTTCGAAAAACCCCTAAAGGGCTTCTTGTATATACCCCCTTGATATCTCCATTAATTGTATACATTTATCAAACTCTTTCATATTGTGAAAAAAAATCCTATAAACATGTTACTCTTGAAATCTACCAAATAATGATTTTGGGAGTACGTATAAAAGCACCGAACAAATTGATTAAGACACCCACCAACTTAATTACAAGAGTGTATTATTTTTTTGGACACATTTATCCTCAGGAAAAAGTCCAAAATGTCCCCTCTCTGTTTCGGCCAGTCATGACCGAACAGAGCTAAAATGATTCAATTAGCTAAGACAGAACAACGCCACAAGGGGGAGCGATTAGTCGGCGGGGAGATCGCCGGAGGGTTGGGGGGGGGGGGGGGGGGGGGGGGGGGGGGGGGGGGGGTCGACGGGGAGGTTGTTAGATGGAGGGGAGGTTGATGGGGTGGGGAAAAGTGGAGGTCACTTGCGGGAGGGGAGGTCGCTAGAGGGCGGAAGGGGGGTAATGGACCGTGGGCGAGGAGGAGGGGCGATGGGGAATGTCAGCGGGGAGTGGGGACGAGGGCGAGGATGGCGGGGGAGGGGCAATGGACGGCGGGCATCGACGACGAATGGGAAGGAGAGGAGGAGGAGAAGAAGAAAAATGATTTGGGTATTTTGAAAAATCCGAAAGGTGCCTTTGTTAATATGGGGGCGTGCCTTGATCCTGCAGGTGCCTTAATCAATTTAGTGGGTACATTTATCCGCACCATGATTTTTGAGGTCAAACTAGTGAGTAAATTTATATTTAACTTTCTGGTTCTCATCGGTCGATCTTTAAATCCAATGATCATGTCACTTGTGAAGTTTACAGATATGAAAATTTGTACAGAGTAAAATAATTGTGTCAAAGAGGACTTAGTGATACCTCACTCAATGATCAAAATGAAATTTAGGACTCGAAAAGAAAACTGTAAATACATATTTCAGCTTTAGCCTAACTGAGAGTTGTATATTAATTTGCACACATAGAATGTAAAATTTGTTTGTAGAGATTACAGAAATTAAAAAGCATCTTTTTTTTGGGAGTGGGGAACAGAAATAAGAAAGATTTGATGGGTATAACGTAAAAGATACAATCATACAAGGTGGAAAATGGTTTAATCATGGCTTAAGCCTTTTTGGTTTCATTCTCCTGTCTTGTCACATAGTGACAAAGCCCATTGCAATCACGCAAGAGATTTAGGATTAAATTACAGACATGCGAAGATTATGAAATCGAAGCTTAAGATTTCTTGTGCTGATTTTTGCAAGCAACTCACCAAACAGAACATGAAATTTTAATAGAAGATGTTCAAATGATCATTATTTCTTTTAAGTAGCAGAGAAAGTCCAATTGTATTTCAAGTCTGGTGGTTGCACAAGTTGGCCAGTTCTTATTAATATAAGAATGCCCCAAATCTGATCCATAATGGAATCAGAATAAGATCAGAAATTAGATCAATTTTAATACAACACTTTCTTTTTTTTAAAAAAAAAATCATATGGTAATTTGCATTTATTTGTGTCTAAAGAATATTATAGACCAAATCAACAAGAGAAACAGGTTTGATCAAGTCAAACACAGTACCTGCTGGTAGTATAATAAGTACAATTTCTTGATGGTAGAACCTGCCAAATTTGAATAATTGAACACTGATAATACCCTCATTCAATAAAGTCAAAGACCAACATTTGGCAATAAATCTATGCAAAAAATACTCAGCATTAAGTTCCAAAAGGATTGGACAAAAATTCAGCTGGAATCTCTACATCACACATCTTCAAAACTATACATGTTTCCTTCAAGATGAAACAGAACAATCCCAATGCACTCTTGTTCTTTAAAATCTAGCATGATAAGAAGTCTTGTTGACAGGAGATCAACAATGGAAGCAAGAACAGCAAAAAAAAAAATCATACACAATCCACATAAATTTGCATATAGGTGCTCAGCAGATTCTGTAAATTTGCAACCAACAGAAAAATGTGAATCTTTTTTGACAAATTCTTCTCAGGCTTTGTTTTTTTATATGCTGCAGTTGAGTTTTCCCTTCCCTCACCTAACAAGAAAAAGGGTAAGTCAAAGAAAGAGAATCTTGGAGGCTGTTTACCAAGACAAGCACAAGAGGAGAGTCAGAAAAAGGAAACTCTCCCCCACACGACTGATGACTGCAATGGCTTCCTAGAGCCAATAATAATAGATAAAACAAGAGAAACTTCTGCATATTTGCACACATGGAGAAAATGATGATGACTGCATCTAGCTGGTAGAAATAAAACACACAAAACTTACGCGCAAACTTCTCCCAATAGCCAACATGTATTTCATCATGTTTTTAAAATTCAATCAGTTGTCCGGAAAAGCTAAGCTAAGCAGCTTCGAAGGAGATGACGCATCCTTGCATTTAGCCCACGTATGTCCCAGCATGTATATATAACAAGTTTGTAGTGTGAGAAAATAATACTGCTCTGGACAGCAACCTTAACGTCTAAATAATTTTACATGATTTATATCATAAAAATCAACATTGTTTTGGTAAAATGTTATACAAGTCAACTGATTGATATGTTAGGTCGGCAAGGTGTGCAAAGTGTCTGCAATCAACTCATTGGGGAATCAATTGGATCTAACAATGGAATGAATCAGCCAAATGGATTAGCCATTACCACAGGGAAGCTAAGCTTCCAGTGACCCCTGGGTTTACGGCTAAAGCTTCTTGAGCCACTTGGGTGCCGGATACTTTGGACTGAAGATGACAATATTGAAGAAGCCACAGCCTACAAGCAACCAAATTTCAGGCTCCACTTCTGCAATCACAAAGTTGAAGGGAAACCAGTCAACAGAGAACAAACCAGTGTTGGAAACAACCACAAGATATTACAAAATGGATTGTAATGGATGCAACATCATGACAAAGTTCTCATCACTCGCAGTTCTCACCAATTTTCTCTTCCTTTATGTTATAGGTAAGCAATAATAATGCTTTCATGGGTGTCGGATTACCATTTCATTCAGTAGTACCAATTAAATTGTTTTCTGTATAAGAGGACAAATAAATACCTTTGACAGCTCTTCTTTAGTATTTGGACTTCGAGATGAGGTCTTCCAGTTCATCAACAATTGCAGCGTGGCAAAAGACGAATTGCTCCTGAAAAACAATGAATCGGAATTTAAAGAATTAAAATGTAACATGATGCATAGGCAACAAGCTGTTTCCATTATTCAAAATATATACAAATCTTAGTGTTTTCTCTCTCGTTCCCATTCCCCCAGTTTGACTGTGATATGCCTGGCAGCATGCCAGTTTAAAGCTATTGTAGAAATTGGAAACAGGTATTGAATGGATTATAGAGGTGGATTATAGAGGTTCACCAACAGTTTTGGATTTCAAATTGACAATTCTTCTGGATCATCATTGTTTTTGCATTTAGTTAACTCTCTTCTCTCTGCTTGTGGTTGTAAGCTCAGAATGTTAGCACAGTTTGTGAGAAAAGGTGGCATCAAGTTTAACAAATAATGACAACAACGGCAAAGTACAACAACAAGTCTTTATCCCAACTTTTTGGAATTGGCCAAATGAATCCTTTATCTCCAGTCATCTATGTTAAAGTCCCTTGCTCTTTATAATTAGTAATTAACAGCTAAATATTCTCCATTGAGCTCTAGGTCTCCGTAAACAGTAGTTGATATCCTTATTTACACCTCAAACTATGTTAGCTCAGGTATAGCCCTAGTCCTCATTGCTCAATCAACTACAATCATATTATTTCTAATTGGCACACTTGACGGTCTTCAGTGCACATGCCAAATGACATAAAGCTTTACTGCATAGACTCATCTTTTGCCCAAACCTTTTTTGGATCCTCATCTTATTGATGTGATATATGTAGCAAAACCGGCTTAGACGGAAAAGGGCTTGATCGTTGCTGCCTTCAATCTAAATTGTTATTATGTAGTGTGACTTCATTCAAAATTGAATCAGCACAATACCATGACAGACTCCAGAGATATTTTCCAGTAAATGAATATGCATTCCAATTCTCTAGTAAACGACTGTCCTTAATTATTTCGGATGGTTCATCTATATAATTTATAAAAGAATCTGAACTAAAACAAATTACAAATGTGCAATATAGGTCCAAAAGTAACAAAGTGAAATACCACTGTCTGAACCATTCCCATCTTTGAGATCTAAATGCTGCAATTGTTTTAGGAAGATCTAAAGATGACATGTCACCGGCAAGTATCCTTTGGATCGTATTATGAATTGCACAATATGTGCCAGTTCTTCCAATGCCCGCGCTGAGAATGGAAAAATAACTATTAGATGTTGCAGAGCATAACAAGGAGCAATCTTGAAATTAAGCTTGAGTTGTATTATTATGAAAAACCTGCAGTGCACTATTATAGGGCCAAGTTCAGGTGGGACATGATACATCCTTTTCAGAATTTCCCGAACAGCCAAGGTGTTTTCAGGTACTCCATGATCAGGCCATTCAGGGTACTGAATATGGAGAACAGGCAAAGGTGGCTCCCATGACTACAAAGACATCAACAAATGTGTTAATATTGAAGCAGCAAGATATGAGTGCCAAATTTCAAAGGTACCAAAATCTTGGTGTCTATGCTGGCAGTGACATGCATTCATTTAAAAGAAACCAAAATTTTAGTGTTTATGCTGATAAAATTTCATCTGTGAAAAAAAACTCATGGCAAAATCGGAGTTCTAATAAAACAGAACATCCTGGTCAAATACAATTTTCCATCACAAAAAACTCATACGACTGTTCTTTAAGACTCTGGCAATTTGCATGCATGGGTTTTTAGATTAAACCACAAAAGGTTGGAGCAAGATATTCTATATGAAAGTAGTTACCTCTTTGTTCTTGACCTCCAAGCAACGCAGCACCAATGAAGAGCCACTAATTCTTGTGCATTTGGTGGAGATACTTATATTTCCAAATTCTCTAAACCCATTTTCTGATTGAAAATAATCAGCACATTTTTTCATCATCTACAGTGTACATTGAAATAAGACTATATCATTATTGATAAAAGTAAACTAATAACCCAAGCAATACTGAAGAAGCAGAATGCATTTCAGCAAAA
This sequence comes from Agave tequilana, assembly GCA_038442645.1. Taxonomy (NCBI): domain Eukaryota; kingdom Viridiplantae; phylum Streptophyta; class Magnoliopsida; order Asparagales; family Asparagaceae; genus Agave; species Agave tequilana. The sequence continues at coordinate 24,200 of JAVJIF010007495.1, forward strand.
TGTCAGAATCTTAACAGATATTTTAATAGATATAATCAATGAAAACTTTAACTGGAGGTATAAACGTCATTATTTAAACAAGAACTATGCATATGCAATGCACATATCCTATAATTTCCTCCATTATCCCATAAATAAAATCATCAAAAAGAGCACCATCACAAAATAATTGAATTTTTTTAGATTTACAACAAACAACAATAACAACAATGTTTGCGGCTAAGAAAAAGTCCCAACTATCTAAATACCTTAAAGTTGGAACTGTTCTTACGCATGAGATGGAAAATGAAACAAAGAAGGAACTGTCAATTTATTGTAAGTGAAGCAGTGTTTTAAATATCGGATATCGGCGATATACCGGTCGGCAAAATTATGTACCGGATACCGGATACCGGGTGGTATCTCGCGATATGGTACTAAATACCGGTTGATATATCAATAGTAAATACATATAAGACATTATTAAAAGAAATAAGTTATTATCCAAACATCATATAAAAACACCATTGAAATACCATAATGAACATAGAATAAAATAAAACAATCTCTCAAGCAAAAAATAATAAATATTATCCAAATAAGTAACTATAAGGGCCGATATATCGGATATTTCATCTCGGATATCGGCCGATATATCGGCCACGTGGCGATATATCGGCCAATATCGGTTCAAAACGATATCCGATAAATTTTTGCACTTATCGTATCGTTTTGTATAAAATACCGATATCTCGGCCGATATACCGGTATATCGGCCGATATTTAAAACAATGAAGTGAAGTGCATGAAATGACTCCTCAAGAATATAGTTGGCACAAAATTCAAAATATCTACTAAGGGGATCTTATAAACATGTTGGAATCTTGAAATGAATCATAAAGTGATAGCTCTTCTCAAAATTAAAGAAAGATGAAAAGGGTAATTCTACAAATTGTTGTATGATAGCTCAAGGTTACATTTGTTTAGACGAAGCGCAACAGAAAAGTTTGCATAAGCAAAAAACTATAGTTCTGAAAAGGATCCAAGGCATTAGTTGCCACTATAAATATCAATCAACGAAATAAAGTTACACGAAAACTTGATTATTGTGGTTTACCAGCATATTTAGTGAGATGTTAAAGAGAAAATTCAAGAAAATGTCAACCAAGTGGAGAATGTGTTCTAAATAAAAAAGAGATGCTCAAAGTTCATGGGCTGCCATTTAGTAATACTTAAGAATCTCACTGGATTAGGCAGGATACAGATAACATAGGCTATTTTTTATTAACACGGTCTGTAGAAAAACTGTCTTAAGGCTAGCCATTTGATCTTCATTTTCTTATCACGAGTATTTGCAGAAACATTTATGTGAAAGATGGAGATTCTTCACAAAACACACACACACACACATGTATATGTATATGTATGTATGTATATATGTGTATATATGTATATCTATGTGTGTGTGTGCAATTTAGCAAAGGGTGACGGACAGTTGCTTCCCATCTCAAATTTGCATCCCAAGTATATGCTTGTCAATTGAAGGCTGCAAGCCAAAACTACAGAGCAAACCAAGCACCGTTGAATACTACAGAAAACAACAGTTTTATATGGAAAATCCACACTAAAAATAGCTATAAATCAAGAAATCTTTAACATTAAGTGTTAAGAAACCGAATGATAGAAAGTTACAAACTGAGCAATATTTTTATTGCCTTTAGATAGAAGCATAATATCATATAATTAATCAAAGATATAACCAATATCATATAAACTGAACAATGATATACCTAATCAACAGAATTCATATCATTGCCTTCAGATAGAAGCATAATATCAAGCAATCAAGTATTAAACAGTTCATCATTTGCATCAGTTCAACCAAATGTAATGTCATGTGAAGAAATTCTTTTGCCAGAAAGGAAGGACATAAATACCTTGGGATTGTCAACCTGAGTAAGCATCACAATTACAGGACAATGATACTGAATTACCATCTCCCAGAAATCCTCAAAGGTCTCTGGTAGTGGGCCCTGAGTAGCAATAAACCGGGAAATATTTCCACTGGAAGCAGTCTACAATAAAACCATTTATTAAGGGTCACCAAATATACTATTTATCACAACGTCAACTTTCAAAAGATAGCACAAGTAAAGCAAATCGTGCATATTGTGCCAAAGCTAGAAAGCCTACCGTAATAAAGCTTGCATTGATATATCCATTCGCCATATTTTGTTTCCCTTAGTTGAATTGAGAACAACCCTGGTATCGTCAACTGAGGGAAAAGGGAGAAAGGAAGATTAAGAAACTTGTAGATCAACTGTTTTTAGGACCACAAATATGCACTCTCTAAAGAACTGCAGTTAGTCTCGAAGTTTTTTTATTCCATAATCAGTCAAGAAACAAAATGAGAAAACATACATGGAATAACGTCAACATAGCGATTTTTATCCAAATTGACACCTTGAAAAGCTATCCTGCACTTCCGTATCATCTCATCTTTTGTCACCCTCATTTCCTGGTGATAAATTGTGTTAATCCAGCATCATTTAGACATCTATTAGATTATAATGGAAAGAAAAGTAAAGCTAGTAGCAAATGGTCAGTAAAACATAGAGAAAACCACAACTGCTATTGTTAAACAATGATTGTATGCTTCAAAAAAATCAACAACAAGAACTTTACATGAAGCAAAGCAACAAGTCAATGATGCTTGCTGTTTTGTTATTAGATAGCATTTGTTGTCAGGGTTACTAAGAAGAATATGGCAGGGGTGATGTATACGCCATTAAGCTATCTTCATGGAGTTGCAATTAAATATATAGCATAAGCATTGACCGAGCTAGCTTTGTGCAGCCACATATCATCGCATTTGGCAGATTTCCCAGAGCTCTAGGCACATAACAAAGCCCAAAGCTGCCTACAAGCATGGAAACTGCCAATTAGAATTAGTTGTAACATAATTATATTATGAAACAATTCAAATGGTACTAAAGATGTGTTCATACATTATGCATTCTCACATTCCTTATAAGTTTTGACATCCATATTCATATTATTAAAATATTTGTCTATTCAAAGTTAAATTTTAATTATTTATGCTAATAATTTTAGATCAGATATCAAACCCGTTTAAAATGGGTCCTATCAAATGAGTAGAGACATTTTATGTTAGGATCTATGTGTCACTCAAACTGAAGGGACCAACTGAATGTTTAAATTCACAAACAAATGTTTTAGGCCCTTAGACAGAGGGCAATGTTCATGATGCATGAAGGGGTGTGATGGATAATTCATCCCATATATAGTGTTTCTCACCTCCTTCACTGAGAGATGTTTCCTCCCTTATGGAGGTTGTCTTTTCCTTTCATAGAGTGCCTCCTTTTCCTCCATTGTAGCCTCTCTCCCTCCTTGATGTAAACTACGAAACCCACCTCTCTATGGACAAGTTTGGCTGCTTCTCTTGAGTCATTCTTATCAACCCTTGACCATGAAAAAAGATCTCTAATTTACCATGGGGAGGAAGTTGATGCTTACAAATGACATTATGTCCATTCTCCACCCTGTGACATATGGTACTTATTTCTTTTCTCAAAAGGATTCAGAGCAGTGACCTGAGGTTTTTGCTAACCACAATGGTGTCAAGTTTGTAAAGCTAAACAGCAAGCCTTGGTGCAATTAACTTGTAGGGCTTAAAGATCAAGTAATGATGGTGTTATATATCCTTGAGCCACAAAGATCCAGCTTATCCAATCCCTCTCACCACTCTCTGTTCTGGTTGACATTAGTGTTGCTTACTCGCCGTTTTGAGGAAGTGTTTTTCATGCTACTTCAGCTTTTTGATCCAGGTTACATCTTTAAGCAGGGTACACTAATCAAATCCTGGATAGACCTATGGATAGGTTAAACTTACTAACCACTGTCAAAGGTATATTCCATTCTTTGATTCACCATGAAATAACATAGCTTCAACAGTTTCCAAATAAGAGGAAGTCAATAGGATGTTGGTGACCAATCTCAACACAATATTATTACCCAATTACATCTTGTCCTGTTTCGATTTTTTTTCTTTTCCTAAAAATTAAGGTTGATGAGACCCATATCTCCCCAATACTGAAGCATAAATTTTCTTTCTATTATTATGTTGAACGGAGGCATGCCTCAAACTTGAGATCTCCTTGACAGCTTGAGCTTTTTATCACACATCAATGGGCAAATGCTCCCAACTGCCAGATCCGGATATGGCCTTCCCACAATTCGCTTAACTGCTTCCTGGATACTGACAGAACAGCCAGCCCATTCCCTAAGGCAGCTTGGAATGTCCACATGCGGATCACCATCAACATAAACACTAGAACGTCATATAATTTCGCCAGACAATGTGATGAGATCCTGAGCTCCCTGGTTCTTCCTGAGCTCCTTGTTGCTCCCTGATGGCGTTCCCCTGTCTTCCTGAGCTCTTCCAGAGCGATGATGACCCTGTTCTGAGCTCCCTGTTGAGCTCCTGGTGAGTTCCTCTTGTTCTTTAGAGCTCCTGTTGCTTCCTCTGTTGCTTCCTGATTGAGCTATGATGAAGATTTCTGAGCTTCCTTCTTCTCTGCTGAATTTCAATGGGCTGGATTGGGTCAGGGATGAGCTATGATGAGATTTCTGAGCTCCCTCCTCTTTCTTTGCTTGAGTTGTAACGGCTACGATGAGCTCCCTCCTTCGCTTTGCTTAAATTGTAATGGGCCGGGTTTGGGTCCATTATATAACCCAAAACCCTTTAGGGCCCGTTCCAAAGGTAGGACATGAGAGGGGATTTAAAGGCCGAGTCCTTTTGATTTTTGGGATCGATCAATTGATTTGTGCCCTAATTTGGGACTGTCCGAGCTCGTGAGCTCTGGATTGTAACCGAGCTCTGCCGAGCTCACTTCCAGTGAAATAAAATCCTTTCTCCTCTCTAAATCTCTTGATTCCTTGGCGCTGCCTGTTCTCCCTGTTCTTCTTCGTCTTTGCAGGTTGAGATGCCGCCAAGGAAATGTTATCCGGCGACTGTCACGACAACGGCGGCGACGCCTCAGGTGAGGAACGCATCAATGGTATCAGAGCTCAGCATCGCTGCACCTCGCAACGACTTTCCTGGAGGTGATCTCAATCCATGGCGATCTACTCTCGGATCTAGCAATCGGAGCAGGTGGTGGTCTGATCAAGGGGATTCCGGCAACAGCAACAATTTTGGAGTTGGATTCAGGCACCGGAGATCAAATCTTGGAACTCGAAGTCCGACCGAATGTGATTTCAAGCTGCAGTCCGATTCCAGAAGGTCGACTTTTTATGACGACAATTTTGAAGAGGCAATTAATCTTTGCTTTGATTCCTTTGAAGAAAAGTTGGATCGTCACCATCGAGAGTTGATGGAATTGCTTGAGAGTTTGTGTCGTGGCCACCATAGGCCGACGAGGAATGAATGGTCGATCACCGATGAGGGTGCACCACCAAGCTCTCTGAGTCGCACACCAGTTGTTCGGCAGAATTTTCAGGTAACAATATCTAATCCAACACCAGCAAACTCCAGAAATTCAAGAAAGGGTGGAGGTAACAACACTGTCATAAGCACTGTTAGTGTTGATAGCTATTCACCAAAGGAGGAGGAGAATATGTTGGGAAATTATGATGATCTAAGTGATGACTATGAGCCTGATGAGGATGACTTCATGGAAGAATCTGACTTTGAGGAACTAGCAGAGACACTGGGTGGGGATACTGGTGTTGACAAGGGTGACGAAGTGGTGTTTGAAGGAGGTGGTCAACGAATCGCCAACGAAGAGAAGCAGCAAATTGAACTATCGGTTATATGGAATAATGATGAGGAAGAGTATGATTTTTGTAATGATGATGTTGAGGAAGTGAGAATTGAGGAAGATGTTCGACGAAAGGCCGAAGAGAAGAAAGACAAACCAAAGTCTGTCGTTCTTGATGAGCCAGGTGCAGTATTTGATGATGTTGTTGATGAAGATGCTGTTGCAATTGCTCAATCACCTCAGGGAGAATCTGCCTTGGGTGCTCTTGACTGCATGTGGGGAAAGTCAAGATGCTTTAGTGAAACACCAAACCTGGATCCAATTCGGCAGCAGAAGAGCATTGTTTCGATTGCTAGGACCCCTCCAGAACCACCACCCCAATCCCTGCCCCTTCCCTACAGCAAGTGTGTGAAACTCCATTCAATCCAAATTGTCTCAGAAGATCAACTCAAGAGTGGCAAGGTCGAGCTCTCAAGCATCCTTCCAGTTTCCAGGTATACTTCTCAACTCACTGTCTTGTTTGAAGCATTAAGTGGTTGTGCAGTGGGTGAGCTCAAGGCCTCACTTGGGGAGTGGTTTTGCTGGTGGGAAAATGTGGATGATGTTGGACTGAAGCAAGACCCTTGGTCATATAGAGCCATCAAGAGTGGACAAAATGCACATCCATTTGATCCAGGTGGTGTCACTGTGGATGAAGGAAAGCTTAACAAGCCATTTTTGTCTTAAGTTTTCCACACCAATGGGCTTTAAGGGGAATTCCTTTGCAATGCCGAGTTGGGAAATTTTACTCACTAGTTTGCTTCTTTCAGCTCTATCCTTGTATCTTCTGCAAAGACTCTGATGGTAATTTAGTTGATCATTACACAGACTCTGATTCTGAGGATGAACTCAGGGAAGCACTCAAGGTTTTGGACAAGATTCAGATTGATTTTGGAAAAAATCTTACAATGGAGATGAATGTGCTTACATTTGACCTTGGTGGTGGTCTCATTTTTGGTGTGATTTTCATTATCACTGTAAGAGTGATGTATGAAGAGAATGTCACCTTCAGAGAAGCACAATCTGATGATGTGAAGTCAGAGGCAAATAATGAAAATGAAAGTGAAACTATCAGACCTTTAACATGGCATTCATCCTATCTTGCTTGACAGTTTAATCTTTCCCTAATGCTCATATTTGTCATGACTCTTGGGCTTGTTTCTAATGTAATCTCAGATAAATCTGATTCCTTAAGAAAGGGAAAAAGGGAAGTGATAATGAGTTGTGTTAATGAAAGGACCCAAGCAACTGAACCATGTGATGGTGCTCAAGCAATGCTGGAGGGTTTTCGAATTGACAAAATGGAAGATGGATGGGTGATTATAGCTTTGTTGTACAAAGGCAAGGTGATGCAAGAGTATGAGTGTAGTCCATTGTGTAATTTTAGGAAGCAACAGCTAGATGAGAGTATGGCAATAGTGCAAGTCTCAGAGCACTTGCACCGCTCACCAGGAATGCCTAACTTTGGCAAGTTGGAAGGGCCATCTCACAGGACAAGTTCTTGAAGGTACTAATCTTGAGGAAGACTCCAAATCAGGAACTCATAAAAGTGGATTTTTTTTTTTAACTGTTGAGAAGAAGCTTTTGACCTCTGATCCTGGTGGACTTGGAGCTGGTAATTTCAAGAACTTCTATCAATGGTATCGGTCCAAAATTGGCTCTCTGAGGTCTTAGTGGGCAGAGACATGGAGAAGGAGGATCACATGGGGAGCCCAAGAAGTGAGATTGAATCTTCATACTGAGATTCCTTAGCTTGACCTTGAGGACAAGGTCGATTTCAAGGGAGGAGCAATGATGAGATCCTGAGCTCCCTGGTTCTTCCTGAGCTCCTTGTTGCTCCCTGATGGCGTTCCCCTGTCTTCCTGAGCTCTTCCAGAGCGATGATGACCCTGTTCTGAGCTCCCTGTTGAGCTCCTGGTGAGTTCCTCTTGTTCTTTAGAGCTCCTGTTGCTTCCTCTGTTGCTTCCTGATTGAGCTATGATGAAGATTTCTGAGCTTCCTTCTTCTCTGCTGAATTTCAATGGGCTGGATTGGGTCAGGGATGAGCTATGATGAGATTTCTGAGCTCCCTCCTCTTTCTTTGCTTGAGTTGTAACGGCTACGATGAGCTCCCTCCTTCGCTTTGCTTAAATTGTAATGGGCCGGGTTTGGGTCCATTATATAACCCAAAACCCTTTAGGGCCCGTTCCAAAGGTAGGACATGAGAGGGGATTTAAAGGCCGAGTCCTTTTGATTTTTGGGATCGATCAATTGATTTGTGCCCTAATTTGGGACTGTCCGAGCTCGTGAGCTCTGGATTGTAACCGAGCTCTGCCGAGCTCACTTCCAGTGAAATAAAATCCTTTCTCCTCTCTAAATCTCTTGATTCCTTGGCGCTGCCTGTTCTCCCTGTTCTTCTTCGTCTTTGCAGGTTGAGATGCCGCCAAGGAAATGTTATCCGGCGACTGTCACGACAACGGCGGCGACGCCTCAGGTGAGGAACGCATCACAATGCTGAAATCAAAACCCTAGGGTGCTCTATGAAATGTAGCCGACAAAACAGCCCACCGATTGTCCCTCGCGCGCACACTTGCTACCTAATTTTTTGCACTACAACTGCTTTTCGGAATAACTAAAAGAAGGAATTTTGGCACACAAATTGCTCTTACCAATCTCTCAATTTCATGTCCGACATAAGTTCTAAGAATCCAGGACAAAAGTTAAAAAACGATCAAATTATAATTTCAAACCCTAGGAATGACGATAAACAAGCGAGGGCGGGGCGAAGAGAAAAGGACCTGAAGGCGATCGAACTCCTGGACGATCTTGGCAGGCGACCGGAGATTCTTCCTGAAGGCCGCTAGGGCTTCGGAGCAGGACTTGATCTGGTCGCTCGAGAGCCGAGGCGGCGGCGGCGGATCGGAGGAGCAAAGGTCGAAGAGGTTGAACGCGGAGGAGAAAGAAGGCGAGGAGCAAGATCCCGATGCGGCGGCCGCCATTGCTGCTGCCGCGGGCCTTCGCCTTCTCGGTGCGGAGTTCCCCGTCGCTTCCCGAGAAGATTCGAAGGCAAAATCGAAATAGCTGACGCAGTGGCGTGATGATGATAGCGATAACTCTGGTGCTTTTGAATGGGGAGATTTTTTTTTCTTTTATATTATTTATATATTTTATTATTACTGGTTTTTCAAGTACGCACCTACTTAATTAATTAATTAAAGTAATAATGTTGACTTTATCTGCACGCTCACGCTGGAGGTTTCTGAGTGAGGGCATTTGATCAAGGGGGATGATGATGATGGGCCTATCAGGCAGTACTCTGCTGAATATATTATTATTTTATTTATTAACTTGCTATTTAATTTCTTTTAATTGAAATTGAACTAAGGACGTAAACTCGATTATGAATGGCTGTAAAAGCTAATATACCGTGAAGTAATGGGCACTGGCCGATCGATATTGATGGCGGCCTACCCTCTAGGATTCAACGATCGCTGGCCCTGCAAGCGTGCACTCGCAATGCACAGGCCCTCGAACAGCTCGGTTTTATTTCCTCCAGAGATGCAGGGAAGAACTGAAGAGTCAATGGAAATTTCAGAGGAAGAGGAAGATGGTTGAGTTCTGTTTTTGATAGCAGAGAATAGATCCTTTATAAAGGGAGTTTATCATCATTAGAAAATCTTTGGGAAGATAAAAAATCCTTGAACAGAGAACCAATCTTTCCTTGTGCAGAGAAAGCCTCGGGAAGAGCCACTGCAATGACAGGACATGACAGGGAAAGATACGAATCTGTCCAAATATTATGACAGGATTTGAAAAGATTTTATTTTAATAAAATTGGCAAAACTTAACCCATTCGGGCACACCCGCGAGGCTCTGAAACCCGGATTTGCACCCCCCTGCGCGTGCGATGCGGGCGCACATGCGCATTAAGGTTTTCTGGATCCGGTAACCCAATTCCCTTCACTGGGCCTCAATGGGCTCGTGTGCGCGCGAGCACCCCTGGTGTCTAGCCCACACAATCCATCATGAAGGGACTCCATATATAAACACTAAGGAGTTCTTATCCTATCCAATGTAGGACTAAAGGAACTTGGCTTAATTTTGAAATACCCTCAAAATGCTAACAATCCCCCACTATTTCAAAATTAAAAGAAAGGATAATAGGAACGAGAGAGAAGAGGAGGAAACATAAGAACTCAATGCATCAATAATGGTGACTTTTGGTCTATGAACCACTATCTAGGATATGTAGGTGTGTCACACAGGAAGTCGGTGAAACATAAAGTTTCTATGAACCAATCTTCCTAATTATGGATCATTGACCTACAACCCACATATCATTCATAGAATCGAGCTGTTCAAAACGGGTTGGCGCGAATCGGCCATGCGCCCTACCTGGATATTCATGAGCGCTCTAGAGAATATGTCTACATTCTCATAGGAAGCGGCCCCACTTCCACACTCATATAGGTGGATCCATCAAGTGTGCATTGCAATTAAACACACCACCCAATAAGGGCTATGGTAATCCATTAAGAGCTAATACTCATCCTTTGCACATTGCAATTTGCACTATCTACATCATAGGAAAGGACTTCTCAATAATAAAATAATGATAGTGCATCTCCAAGTCAACAAATGATTTGTTATTACCCATATGAACCTACTTCATGAGTTCATCAATCACATAGGTTGGGTTACTATCATTTTTGACTCTTTGTTATAGACATGAGCCCATTCCCCTCGATGTATTCTCCACTAGTTTTCTCCCTAGTGGTTTGGTAAATGGATCACTTATATTAAGCTCTGACCTCACATAGTCAAGAGATATGATCCCATCATCCAGCAGCTGCTTTACAATTTTATGTCTTAGGCGAATATGCCTACTCTTTCCATTGTATATTTTATTCTTAGCTCTAGCAATAGTAGCTTGGTTATCACAATGAATAGACACAGACGGAGCTGGTCTCTTCCAAATTGGTATATCAATCAAAAAGATTCCTGAGCCATTCAGCCTTAGTACCTGCCTTCTCTAAGGCAACAAACTCAGATTCCATAGTGGAGCGAGCTGTGACAGTTTGCTTAGATGATTTCCAAGACACCGCACCCCCACCAAGTGTGATCACATATCCACTTGTAGATTTTAGCTCATCAGAGTCAGAGATCCAGTTAGCATCTGAGTATCCCTCTAAAACAGAAGGAAAGCCACAATATGTCAAACTATAATTAATAGTTCCTTTTAGATACTTTAGCACACGATATAATGCTGTCCAATGATCCTTATTAGGACAGTGAGTGTAACGACTAAGTCGTCCCACGACATAAGCAATGTCAGGTCGTGTATAGTTCATCAAGTGCATTAAACTACCAATGATTTGTGCATACTCAGATTGTGACACACTTTGTTCTTTATTCTTTCTTAAGTGAATGCTACCATCATAAGGTGTGGAAACAGGAGTGCAGTCAAAATGACCAAATCTCTTCAGCATTCTTTCTATATAGTGTCCTTGTGAAAGCATGATATGATCAGAATCTCTAGTTATTTTAATTCCTAAAATCACATCAACTTCACCCATGTCTTTCATATCAAAATTAGAAGACAAAATAATTTGGTGTCATTTACAATTTCTAAGTTTGTACCAAATATAAGCATATCATCAACATATAAACATATGATAACATCAACATTATCCTCATATTTAGTATAGATACATTTATCAGCATCATTAATCTAATAACCATTGGAAACAAGAACACTATCAAATTTATCATGCCATCGTTTGGGTGCTTGTTTTAAACCATATAAAGATTTTACAAGTTTGCAAACTTTATGTTCATTTCCAGTTGTCACACAACCTTCAGGTTAGTCCATATATATTTCTTCTTCCAATTCTCCATTTAAGAATGCAGTTTTAACATCCATTTGATGTATCACAAGCTTATGAATAGATGCTAAAGCAAATAACACTCTAATAGATGCAATTCTAGTCACAGGAGCAAATGTATCAAAATAATCAAAGTCTTTCTTTTGAGTGTATCCTTTAGCAACCAATCTAGCTTTAAATTATCTAAAGACCCATCAGGTTTTAGCTTTCTTTTAAATATCCATTTGCAGCCAATAGGTTTTGCACCTGGTGGTAAATCAACAAGTTCCCAAGTGTGATTTGATAATATGGATTCTAATTCATTATTAATAGCCTCTTTCCAGAATGGAGCATCCGGAGAAGAGATAGCCTCTTTATAAGTTAGAGGGTCATCATCAATAAGAAATGTAAAGAAATCTTTACCAAAGTCAGCTTCTTTTCTAACTCTTTTACTTCTTCTTAGTTCAATCTCTTCATTATCATCAGATTCTTGTGCATGACTAGATGATGAAGCATGAGATGGTTTATCAACATGGGTTTTCAATGAAAAAACATGCTCAAAGAATTCTGCATTTTAGTTTCAACAATAGTGTTAATCTCCATAACATTATTATCACTTCTAGTCACAAGAAACCTATATGAAGCACTATGATGGGCATAACCAATAAACATGCAGTCAAAGGTTTTGGGTCCTAGTTTCTTTCTTTTGGGTCAGGTAGAAGAACTTTAGCTAGGCACCCCCACACTTTTAAATAGTTTAAGTTTGGTGCATGTCCTTTCCAGATTTCATATGGAGTTATACCGGTTTTTCTTATAGGGTATTCTATTTTGAATATGACAAGCAGAGAGTATAGCCTCCCCCCCACAGATTCAGAGGTGCACCAGAACTTATAAGCATAGCATTCATCATATTTTTGAGTGTTCTATTTTTCTTTCAGCAATACCATTAGATTCAGGTGAATATGGAGGGGTAGTCTCATGAATTATGCCATGTTGTTCACAAAATTCATTAAATTGTTTAAGTTCATATTCACCACCTCTATCCGATCTCAGTCTCTTGATTTTCTTATTTAGTTGATTTTCAACTTCTGATTTATATTTCAGAAACATTTCAAAGGCTTCATCTTTGGATCTTAATAGATAGACTACTATATATTTAGAACAGTTATCAATAAAGGTGATATAGAATCTTTTACCACCTCTAATTAAGTTATTTTTAAGGTCACCAAGATCACTATGAATAAGCTCAAGCAATTCAGACTGTAACCCCCTGTTCCCTAATGTACGTATCACAGTATCAGGACTCGATACGGCGTACAAAGTTGATTTGATCTCTCTACTAATCAGATTGAGTCAATTTCAGTTTCAGATATTATTTTTCAATATTCTAGATTTTTCAGGATTTTCTGGAATTTTTCTGGATTATTTTGAAAATCACCGTAGTCGGCGTCGACTGATACCGATAATCGGCTTTACGATGTTTATTTCACAAACGGAGTAGAATTTTGAGAATCCGCTTTCACCTTGTATCTTAGAATCATATGATCTATGTTAGGCTAGTTTTGAGGATTTTTCTGAATTTATCAAAAATTTGGGCCAAACCGGTGTCGCCCGGTGTTGGTAATACCCTTCAGGATTTTTAACTTACAAACTGTAGGCTGTCCAAAAGTTACTGAAGGACAAGCCATTGAAAAGCTCTAGACGCGAGGGACTATCACCCGCGTCTCAGCATCAAGGCGCGTTGGCTAGACACCCGCGTCTCAGCATCAAGGCGCGTTGGCTCGACGCCCGCGTCTCAGCATCAAGGCGCGTTGGCTCGACGCCCGCGTCTCAGCATCAAGGCGCGTTTGCTAGACCCGCGCCTCAGTTGTAACCACCCGGATTACGGGGCCAGTCACCGCACAAGTAGCGAGAAGTGGCCCCTCATTGTGGAGCGCTTTTAGGGGGGCACGTTCACCCCCTAAGACCTCTATAAATAGCCCCGTCGCTATGAAGAAGAGGTCGGACTTTTGGCAATCAAAAAGAAGGAGAAGAGGACAACGGAGAGATCATCAACAGAGAGAGAACTCGACTCTTCAAGCTAGCTTGCTGCGTACAAGTTACTCTTCGCTGACCTTCTCTTTTAGAGTTTGGTAGACGGAGCTGAGTTACTCTTTCTACCGGCCGAAGAGGAGATCCCTGAAGGACGGTCATCCGGTCAACGGAGAACAAGATTCACTCTCCACCGCCACACGAAGAACCCAGCCTTAAACAAAGGGGGATTCAAGATTCAATATCCTCCCTCCCTTGTAACCGGAAGGAACAGTTGTTGTTGTAATCCTTTTCATTTGATTCAAGGAAAACTTTTACTGCAATATTCCTGTCTCTCTCCTTTCCCGGGTCATACAAGAGATGGCGACTCCGCTGGGGACAACTTTCGTTACTGACGAACAGGTAGTGGCGCAAGATGACGTCCACCATGAGGGAAAGATGGTCGAATCGCTCGTTGTCGAGTTCGACCAGGTGAAGTACGAAGAGTTCCTCTCTTCTGGCTCCAAGAGCCCAAAGACCCTCGTCTGCCGCCGGGTCTCAACGGGGAATGGCCTCGAGTCCCATCTGTGACTCTCTCGAGCTCCCCTGCTGCCGACTGTGCCAAGCAAGAGACGCGCGTCAACACCTCTCAGAAGGCCCGCGTGGTCCCAGGCACATCTGCCTTTGCGACCAACCGCGTCGCACAGAACACCCGCGTCAGCGTCTCTCAGGAGACCCGCGTGGTCAAAATCCCTGGTGTCCAGCATCAGGATGTCGTTGGTCTCTCTCTACCTCCTCGACGCAATCGAAACGCTGAGCGTCGACAGAGGAGACGTGCGCGTCAGCTGCAAGTTGGAACCGTCGGTTGTCCAACTGAGGCTGGACGCGACGTACAATCTCGCGCCTTGCCTGCGCCACGTCCAGTACGTGAAATCCGCGTCTGGCGGCCCAAACGCGCAACTCCTCAAGTTGAGTCCTCTGAGGACCAACTTACCAAGCGCCAAGACGAAGCTTCTGCGTCTCGTCAAACGCAGGAAGCACGCGCCCAGAGACGAGGGGCCCAGCAGCCCACCCTCTCTCAAGCGTCTCTGCTCCGACGCACCAAACAATAACGCGACACTCGCGTCTCATCTCAACAGAGACGCCAGACGCGCGTTCCACAGCCGCGATGCGAAAACCGCGTCCCTGAGGTCTGCGTCCAGACTGCGCAGCACATGGATGTCTCCCGTCTTCGACGTTGCGAGGCTAATCTTTTCAATCCCCCTCCCATGGATTTGAGGGATTATCTGACGAAGAAAAGAAGTGCCAATCAGGTCACTTCGTCATGCTGCTGCCAACGGCTCATCTCCATGCTCTCGGAGTGTCGTTGCAGATCAGGCGTACACCAGCAGTCTTTGGTCAGACAGCTGACCCTGATTCCTCCGTCAGCTAAAAGAAGACGCTCCCACAGAAGGAGGACCTTCTCTGACGTTGAGTACCCGGAGCTCACTGCAAATATGACAAGCAGGAGTAAGGGAAAACAAATTGCAGTCGGCTCAGATAAGTCCGAGTCTGACTCTGAACCGGAAGGGGTGTATCGACACACTCGTACCCGGACGGGGGCCATTCCCCCAATTGACTATAATGCCTTAGCCCACGGCGTTGAAGTGAACGATTCTCACTCCGCCGTAATGGAATCTAGGGCATCGAACTCTTCCGTCGAGAAGGAGGCCTCTGCTTACATGACAGACACTCCTGACGAGACGACCAAACGTTTGGAGCAGATCCAGAAGGCGCAAATGGATATGATCCTTTCTCAACAGGCATCTATCGACTCCATCAAGCAGGCGCTTGCGCAGTTGCTTGAAGACAGGAGGAGATCTCCTCCTAGGAGGTCGAAGGGCAAATGGAGAAAGGGAGAAAGCTCATCTTCCGAACCTTCTGAAGAGGCGCGGCGATCTACTTCGAATTCGTCCAAATCTTCGTCGCAAGACCCAGAAAAGGCTCATGCTAAAAGAATGAGTCAACTGGAGCAGCGCCTCGAGGCCCTTACCAACCGTAAAGGCCTCCAAGAAGCGGGAGTGGTCCGGCCCTATCCGGCTGAGTGGGATTCAGTCCCGTACCCTCCTAAGTTCAAGGCTCCAACCCTCCAAGCATTTGACGGGAAGGGGTCCCCCAACCAGCACATCTACTACTTCAAATCCCAGACCGGGAATGTAGTGGATAATGACGCTATTTTGGCGCGCCTGTTCATTGGCACCCTGAAAGGGTTAGCCTTTGAATGGTTTATGAAGCTCCCAGAAGGTTCTATCAAGAACTGGGGCGATTTGGAGAAGCTGTTCTTAACACGCTTCTTCGAAGATGACTCGGAGGTCACAATGCCTACCCTTCTAGCTACCAAACAGCGGAGAGGGGAGTCTGTCAAATCTTTCGTGGAAAGATTTCGGAACATGGCACTCCGGTGTCCAAGCGGTATGACCCAGGCCACCCTGGTGGAAACATGCCGCCACAATATCTAGACCTCACTCCTTGCTCAAATAAGAGTTGCTGAAAGCCGCACCTGGAAGCAATTAGTCCAACAAGGTGAACAGGCTGAGGAGATTGTCGCCCGCGTCCGAGCGGAGGAAGGTAAGCCTAGGCCGGAAAGGTCGAAAAAGGCGTGCGCCGGACACATCCCTCCAAACAAAGCGGAAGGATAATTTGGCCACGGAGACCAAATCTCCCGCCAAACCTCAAACAGGCAAGGCGAGTGGCTCTTCAAGCCAGCCACGCGCCAACAAACAATATTCCTTCAAGGAGGAACATGTCGATTCGCTCTTTAAACTACTCAACAAGAGCAACTGACTGAAGCTCCCTGAAGCTCGACGCCCAGAGGAAGTCGGCAAGACCGACAATCCCAACTACTGCATGTACCACAGAATGTTGGGACATCCTACCAAAAGCTGCTACGTCTTCAAGGACGTCCTTCAAGCTCTGATTGACGCGGAGGTGTTAAAACTCCGACCAGAGCAAAAGAAGGTGACGGCTAATGTGACGTCAGTTCTCCAGTTCGGGAGACAACCTCCAACGCCTGCGGGGTAGCTCCTATCCCAAGAGGAGAGCTGAGAGTGGTCAACACAGACCCTCACCAGCAGCAAGAGAAAGGCTTGGTACCCGTCCCTACACCTCAAGGGGAAATTATGTGGGTCCACCCTGACCTTGTCAATGAACAGCAATGGACTACTGTGACCAACAGGAAATCCAAAGGCAAGGCAAAAGTCTCATCCTGCAATGTGGTAGGTGCCTCCTCTCGAGAAGCGGAGACTGATATCTCTTCACTGACCGACTCAGAGGAGGAAACGATAGTCCTGGCCGCAGAGCCCAACCAACCGATGGCGGGAACCCGTTCAGGACAGGCGTACTTGAAACAGTACGGCGAAACGGCAGAAGTCCCTCCACAACCAACTGCGGAGCCAGTCAGGCCCTCCACAAAGCCACCTGTGGAGAAGCAGAAGGGGACTCGATTTTCTCGAGCCCTTCAAAAGGGCATTACGGAAGGATCTACGCCACCTTACCGCTTTGATGTCCTGGCTCAGTTGGCCAACATTCCGGCACGCATTACCTTGTATGAACTTCTTAGACTATCAAAGTCGACCAGGGAAGCTCTGCAAGAAGCTCTGGCAAATGCTGAGGTCTTCATGACCCAGGTGCCGAAGGAGGAAGATGTAGAGCATTGCCTCCACACCTCCCAGAATGCCCCCTGCATCACCTTCACGGCAGATGATATGCAGGTGAAAGGGAAGCATGATCGACCCCTGTACTTCACAGGGTATATCGGATCGTCTGAGGTGAACCGCATTCAGGTAGATCCAGGGTCCGCGTTGAGCATCATGCCTCGCCGGGTCATGCAACATCTCGGCATTCCTACCCATCGTTTGAGCCCTACCCAGACGACTATCTATGGGTTCCATGCCAACCAGACCCGTCCGATGGGGAAGATCAAGCTCAAGTGTCAGATTGGAAGCCTCAAGTCGGAGGTGACATGCTACATCATCGATGCCGACACTTCCTACAATCTGTTGCTGGGACGACCGTGGATTCACCGCAACTCCATCGTTCCCTCCACTCTCCACCAAGTCATGAAGTACATTGACGGGGGTGGAAATGTGCAGACGTTGATTACCGAAAGGCATCCGTTCAAAGGGGTCGAGAATTATTTCACCGACTCTTTGCTGTACCAAGATCCGGTGGAAACGGATGAAGCCCCACAACCAGAAGAGCCAGACTCTGGTAATGAGGCTGACACTAAGCTTGAGAAAGAAGAGTGCCTGTGGGAGTTAGAACCACTTGTAACGGGCACTAATAAACCCGATGTCGATAATACCACCGATGATGTAGGCGGTTGGTATATTAATGAAGATTTAGATTTTGCGTATTTTTCTGCGTGTGCTTCTGATTCAATACCGTCAGACACTAGCACTGATATAGATGACGATCTCTGGTCGGCAATGGGTGCCTTGACACCATTGCATGTACCAGTGAAATCGTCCTTCGAGACATACCAAGACAATGATAATGCGCAAGAATCTATATTCATGGTTCCAGCAAGACGGAAAGGCCAAAAACCAATTCTCTTTGGGCGAATCTCGTCTGAACCAACGCCCCGCGACGAATCGGAAGGCGAGGAGGAATCACCTCAGTTCGATCATTATGAACCAAAAGCACTCAAAATGATGAAGTGCATGGGGTACGATCTAACCGACAGACCCGGGTTGAACTTCGGCAAAGGAAGGAGGACGTTGCTTCAATCCTTTGTGCCAAAAGGGAAGGCCCCCGATTATTATCATCGGACACGCCAGGGGTTGGGCTATGTATCAACTCCGGTTCCATCAGCCTCCGATTCTCAAGAATCGTCGAGCAACAATTATTCTTCAGACACATCATCCTGGGAGTCAGATGTCAGTGTCGGCAACATCTTCAAGGAACTTTCAGTGAACATGGTTTCGACAAGCCACCTCGAAGATGGAGATGAAGAAATGATCCAATCCGATACAGATGCTTGGATCAAACATTTAAATGCTCTTTGGGACACCCGCTTTGAACAGCGCGAGCCACCCACAGAAGATAAGATTGTTCAGATCAACCTAGGAGATGAGGCTAACCCTAAGCCCATCTTCATAAGTGACGGCCTGTCACCTTCGGAGAAGAAAGATCTAATATCTCTTGTACAAGAGTATATAGACGTCTTCGCCTGGAATTATGAGGACATGCCAGGACTTGATCCTCAAGTGGCTATGCACCGCCTCAACATCAATCCGGACGTAAAGCCTGTCAAACAACAGCAGCGACGGTTTCGTCCAGAAATAATGGAGGCAATTCAATCAGAAGTCAGAAAACTTATTGATTCTGGCTTCATTAGAGAAGAACAACATCCTGACTGGGTAGCCAACATCGTCCCCGTCTCCAAGAAGAACGGGAAGATCCGGATCTGCATCGACTTCCGTGATCTAAATGAGGCTTGTCCCAAAGACGAATTCCCATTGCCAATCACAGATGTTATGATTGACAATACTTGCGGATTCGAGCGAATGTCCTTCATGGATGGATTCTCAGGATACAATCAAATCAAAATGTATCCTGACGATGAAAAGCACACCTCCTTCAGGACACCATTGGGGGTTTATTGCTATACCGTCATGCCCTTCGGACTGAAAAATGCAGGGGCAACATACCAAAGGGCCATGAACGCCATTTTCCATCAGCAAATACGCAAAACGGTGGAATGTTATGTTGATGACATCGCGGTAAAAAGCCGCACTAAAGGTGATCATATAGCAAACCTGAAGGTGGTCTTCGACATCATGCGGGTTAATCAATTGAAGATGAATCCCACAAAGTCCTTCCTGGGGGTGGCCAGTGGCAAATTCTTAGGATTTGTTGTAACATCCACCGGAATTCACTTGGACCCGGAAAAGGTTCGCGCTATCCAGGAGATGCAACCCCCGAGAAATCTCAAGGAACTCAGGGGATTGCAAGGACGATTGGCATACATCCGCAGGTTTATCTCAAACCTCTCCGGAAGATGCCAACCCTTCGCTAAGCTGATGAAGAAGGGTGTCTCATTCATTTGGGATGACGCTTTCCAAAAAGCGTTTGAGGAAATCAAGCAATACCTCACCCAACCACCAGTCCTTGCAGCTCCAGTATCCGGAAAGCCGTTTCTGGTGTACGTCCGAGCGATGGATCATTCTTTGGGAGCTCTACTAGCTCAGAATGACGATCAAGGACGTGAGCAAGCAATCTACTATCTGAGTAGAACAATGATCGGAGCCGAACATCGGTATAACCCGATCGAGAAGGAATGTTTGGCACTGGTGTTCGCTATCCAGAAAATGCGACACTATCTGGTAGGCCAAACTATAAACGTCATATCAAAAGTCAACCCCCTGAGGTTACTTATGACTAAACCTTCATCGCTAAATGCCCGACTGGCAAAATGGGCCATATTGCTCTCCCAATATGAGATGCGCTTTTTACCACAAAAGGCCATTAAGGGACAAGCAGTCGCGGATTTCCTAGCTGAGCACCCAGATCCGAGGGCAGCCAAAATCTATGAGGATCTCTCAGACGAAGTTGCTGAAGTCTGCCTGACTCAGACATCGTTCGAAAGTCAAGTATGGCAACTTTTCTTCGACGGTGCATCAAGAACAAGCCCAAAAGGACACGTAGTAGCGGGGCTAGGAGTAGTACTCGTATCCCCACAAAATTATGTGATTCCCCGAGCCGTCTCATTAACTGAGCCTTGTTCCAACAATGTGGCGGAGTACAACACACTTTTGATTAAGATGCAATTCGCCGATGAGATTGGCGTCAAAAATCTCGAGGCATACGGCGACTCCAAGCTCATCGTCAGCCAAGTTCGCGGGGAGTACGAAGTCAGACATGAAGACTTAGTACCCTATTACAATGCAACTATCCGCATGGCCGAGGGGTTTACAAGCTTCTACATCGACCATGTACCGCGCAGGCAAAATGCGCACGCAGATGCACTCGCATCCCTGGCTGCCTCCTTAGCTCTTCCAGCTGGAGCAACAGAGAAGATATTCGTCTACAGCCACGACCTGTATTGCCCGAGAAATGCTCTCGAGGATTATCAGGAGTCGGCGGGAGGTCGTCACTGCGAAGAAGCACTTGAAGCATCAACCGGTCCAGAGCCTAGAGACTGGCGATTCCCTTACATTGATTTCGTCTTATACGGCATTCTGCCTGAAGACACCAAAGAGGCGGCTGCCATTCGAAGGAAAGCCCCCAAATTCTATTACAATGCGATTACACGAACATTGTATCGTCGATCGCATGACGGGATCTTGCTCCGGTGCCTCTCACCAAAGGAGGCTCAAGAGGTATTGAGGGAAGCCCACGACGGTATGTGTGGAGCCCATCAACCTGGCCCGAAACTGGCACATCGACTCCAAAGATTGGGTTACTACTGGCCCAAGATGGTTGCCGACGCCGTCACTTATGCTAAAAGATGCCACGCTTGCCAAGTGCATGGGGATTTCATCCATCAAGCACCAGGGTACCTCCACTCTACGGCCTCTACCTGGCCATTGAAATGTGGGGCATGGACGTGGTTGGCCCTATCAGCCCACCATCATCAAAAGGACATCGGTTTATTTTGGCAATAACCGATTATTTCTCTAAGTGGGCTGAGGCCATTCCCCTAAAGGAAGTCAAGTCGTCGAATGTGATCAAGTTCGTGAAACACCACGTTATTTACCGTTTCGGTGTACCTCGGCGAATTGTCCATGACAATGGACCCCAGTTCATTAGCCAGGCTTTCCAGAGATTCTGCGCCAAGTTCAGAATCCAGAGTGTGTCCTCAACGGCATACTATCCTGCCGCTAATGGCCTCGCAGAAGCTTTCAATAAAACCATTGGTAAGCTTCTTAAGAAGTTCGTTTCAAAAAGTCAACGTGATTGGGACGACAAGCTGGGTGAATGCTTATGGGCTTACCGCACAACTGTGCGAACCCCAACTAAAGATACGCCATTTTCTTTGGTATACGGGTGCGAAGCCGTCCTTCCACTCGAAATCCAAATTCCATCTCTACGCGTCGCCCTGACAGCGGAGATGACAACAGAGGAGAAGCATCGACAGCGACTCCAAGAACTGGAGGCCTTAGATGATAAGCGTCTGCAGGCCCAACAGCAAATCGAGCTCTACCAAGCTCGAATTACCAGAGCCTTCAACAAGAAAGTTAAAGTGCGAACTTTCAAGAAAGGCGATCTTGTCTTAGCCGTCAGAAGACCCATGGTGATGACGCACAAGACAAAAGGGAAATTCCAACCCAAATGGGAAGGACCATTTGTAGTAGTCAGTCTACTCAAATGGGTCATATCGCATCATAACCCCGAATGGCGATACACTTATGATGCCGATCAATGGCAGGTTCCTGAAGAAGTACTATCCTTAGATGGTATTCTTCCGCTAATCAACTTAAAAATACACCTCTGATCAAAACAAGAAGAGCTTCTTCATTAATATCCGACGCCCCCGACGGTTAAGGATAGAAGAAAATGTTGGCTTTTAAGTCCAACATAAGTCTTCGACAACTCATCATGCTGAGGGGAAAAGCATGGCTAGCCCAACTCAAACGGTAGTTGGTAAAGGCACCTCAAACCCGTTGGCAGCTGAGGATTTGCTAAAAATCCTAAGGGACACGTTCCCATTTGATCCGACGCCTCCGACGGCTTAGGATAGAGGAAAATGTTGGCTTTTAAGTCCAACATAAGTCTTCGACAACTCATCATGCTGAGGGGAATAGCATGGCTAGCCCAACTCAAACGGTAGTGGTAAAGGCACCTCAAATCCATTGATAGCTGAGGGTTTGCTAAAAATCCTAAAGTGGACTTGGCTCCACTCTTTCCTCCAAAATCCCCTACCAATTCTCATCCACAGAATGGTAGGTCTACAAAATACAACCATTACTAAGTTAACACTATACCTCTGGTAATGGAAACTTTTCAATGTCCTTTGTCGAGTGCAAGTTTTGTTTGTCAACTCTACACGGAGTATCAAACTTTCAGGTTTGCCAAGTTAACACTACACCTCTGGCATTTCAAAATTTTCACCTGTCAATTCTCACCAATAGAATGACAGGTCCTCAAATT
Organism: Agave tequilana; assembly: GCA_038442645.1. Taxonomy (NCBI): domain Eukaryota; kingdom Viridiplantae; phylum Streptophyta; class Magnoliopsida; order Asparagales; family Asparagaceae; genus Agave; species Agave tequilana. The sequence continues at coordinate 46,986 of JAVJIF010007495.1, forward strand.
GCTCTTGTCATGAGTCAATCTTTGTCAAGTTAATATCACACCTCTGACAAATTACTGTTAAAGTTTAACACCACACCTCTAAACAGTAATTAAGTTTCTGCCAGGTTTAATACTACACCTCTGACAGTCACTTTTCTTCAGACTTCCATATCGAAGCTGAAATAGATGATGCTAAGTTAACACCACACCTCTAGCATCCAAGTCATGCTAAGTTCAACAATACACCTATGGCTTTGACCTTTCCCTCGGACTTCCTTATGCAAGCCGAGGTGACCAATGCTAAGTTCAACATTACACCTATAGCATTACCCTCACTGTTAAGTTAAACATTACACCTATGACAGTGACACTTCTGAGTTAAGTTAATATCACACCTCTGACTCGCATCCTTGTCAAGTTAACATTACACTTCTGACAAGACCACTTCCAAACCGTTAAGTTAATATCACACCTCTGACGGTAACAAACTCTCCTAGATTCCCACGAGTCTAGCTTCACTTGTTATTCTCTTCAACAGAATAACAAGTCCACTTAAAAAAAAAACATTGTTAGGTTAACACTACACCATCAACAGTGTTTTCATCAAATCCCCAGTTGAGCTTAATCAAGTTAATCCCAAACACTTGATGAGAGTCCACCTTCCCTGGGGGTACCAATTCTACTTGTCGCTTTCTCTTATAAAGTGGCAGGTCCACCAAAAATTATTTCATCTCTGTCAAGTTAATATTACACCTCTGACAGTACTGTGAGAGTTCCTGAAATAGGATCTTTCCCTCCAAAGTTTGACTTGTTGAGATTATCATCATAATTTTGACAAAGTCAGAGATTCTTTGCTTCTATGGGTCTAAGACAAAAAGTTCAAGACAATGAAAGAGGCAAAAAGAAAAGTGTCACTTTTATTATTTTCAAACATATGAAAGTGATACAAAATGCTCTCTTATACAATAAGATTGAGTGTTACAGTGAAAACGCTCTCTTATACAATAAGATTGAGTGTTACAATTGAGGAGTACAAAGAAGTCCCTCTCCCTCTCAGAGGTTGCACTCACTCCTTAAAGCTGCGTCTGATTCCAAGTGTGCGATGTTTTGTGGCTACAATAGAAGCTGGTTACACCACGATGCATGATGTAAACATCGAAAGAGCCCTAGCTGACTAAGCTAAGAGCAATGGTGTTCTTGAGGTCCGGTGGAAGCAGAAAGTCCGGCAACCCTTCGTTTATGAACATCTCTTCCCCCAGCAGACCATCTAGCGACATGAGGAGTCCTTGATGTTACTTCTGGGGTGGGAGAGGAAGAGGATCTACCTGCCGCCGTGTCCACCGTAACCTCCTCGCCGCCATACTTACCCTGACCATCTCTTGCCAGCAGGCATGATTGGTGCAGTGGATCTGAAGAGACCTTGGCGAGAGTCGATTCCTCGTCAGGGACATAATATATTCCCTTGTGGACGACGAGGACCATAATATATTCCCTTGTGGACGAACATCGAACAAGTTCGCCGTCCGATATATTCTCCCACGGACTTGGCGAACATGAAGAAGAATGACCAAGCCTACCTGCAAAAAAGCAAACAGGGAATCAGACAATTCAGAGCCTAGTACACTTCAACAGAAGAAAACTAAGTCACAGACGCGGCTATTGTCAAAGACTGCAGACGCGGGAATCATCCGCGCAACGAATTGTCAAGGACTGCAGACGCGGGAATGATCCGCGCAGCAAACCAAATCCCCGCGGTGACTGCAGACGCACACACAGGATTCAAACGCAGTCTAAGATTTGCATCTGCAAGACGCGAAAAACTTCAAACGCCGAAAACTGCCGTCTCCCTGTTGAATAAACAGGAGTTGCAAGATTCGGGTCTGAAAGTTTCAGCCCAATTTGGAATTCATCCAAGTCAGTGGCCTTAAAACGCGAGCTTCATGAGTAAAGCCGCGGTCAAGTCCCAAGGATTTCTGTACTCGCGTCCAAGGAAGTTTAAGTCGGCGGCGCAAATTCCAGAAGGAATGCACCAACCCGACTTCACCAGAAGGTTCAGATGATATCTCTTTAAGGGGTATACTGAAATTCAAACTTGGTTGGATCTAAAATGTCATGGTAAGTGGGCATGGCATACCCGCAGAAGCCTCTGCTAAGAGTTGAACTATCTGCGTTGAGACGCGGACGTAAAAAGTGCTCAAAGAGACGCTTCCTGCCATTGAAATCATTTGACAGTAGTAATCCATTGAAGAGACCAAACAGAAGCATGAAAGCTCTGGGTCATCTTCATCCACAGAGGCACCTTCATCCATGGAGGCAAACCCCTGATAGGGTCCTTGAAGGGAGAAGGCAGAGTTCCTCAGAGTACTCGTTCTCAAACAGAGCACGGTCTGAGCAACCGCTGTTAAAGAGAGGGGGTGAGTCCTATTTATAGGCAACTCCTGATAACGGTCATTAATGGTTCATTAATTAAAACCGCCGGCATTAATGACCGCACGACCGTCAAAGCCCAATGGGAGGCTGACGCGTGGGACGTCGCTTCGGGAAGCATCGCAGGCGCTGATCTCAAACCGTCAGCGCCGGTTTTGCATTAAAAGGCATTAACGCCCAAGTCCAATGAAAAACCGACGCGTGGACAACTGCTTCGGGAAACAACGGATGACCCGGTTTCCCAATCGTCAGCGAAGACTTGACGGTCAAAGATCTCTGAAAATCTTTAAGTCAGGCTGCATTAAACGCAGATAGGAATGCCGCGTCCGGCTGCATTGAACGCAGATGGGAAAGCCGCGTCCAAGAATCTGCGTCACCTTTCTCAAATTGGAAGGCGTTCACCCGCGTTTAAAAGAGCGTCCACGTGACTCAAAGTCGCGTCCCTTCAGCAAACGGGGCCCTTTTCTAAGGGAAAGCACTTAGTCCATTCTGAGATTAGTGGAAAATACGCAAGGCTGCGTCCCTCGCATCCGCTCAAGTCGCGTCTTCATTGACAGGACAAATTCGCGTTACTCAAAGCCGCGTTTGTCCCAACGGATCAATGTCGCGTCTCAAAGGACTTAGTTCTATCTGAGTTCTTATGAATTGATGACCGCGTCTCTCTATGGATTGACGCTGCGTCTCAGTGAAGTCTAAGTTCCTATGGAATGATGACCGCGTCTCACCCTGTGATTGACGCTGCGTCTCATCAAAAGGACTTAGTCCTATCTAAGCTCCTGGACGGATGACCGCGTCTCACTCTATGGATCAATGCCGCGTCTCAGCAAGCTCGACGCCGCGTCTCATTGAAAGAACTTGGTCTTACCTAAGTTCAGTATTCACAGCCAGTGATCAGGGAGTTGAATTCATCCACAGCTAAACAAAGAAGATGGGACAAAACTTCAAAAACTTTTATTATATCGAAAATAGTAAAAGTGGATACAAACACTCTAATAGAGTGTCCTCTTCTTTACAAAAAAAAAAGGGGGAAGAAGGGGAAAAGGCTAAAAGTCTTGATCCGGCAAAGAACGGATGCGCTCCCTGAGACGATGCATCTCGTGCTGACGTGCCTTCTCAGCCTCCATCATGGCTTGGACCCGCAACTCTTCTTCAGATAAAAAGGGTTTTGCAGCCAGCTGTGCTCGCAGAGATTCCAACCTGGAGGAGTGAATGATCTGGCTTTCTTCAGCTCGTGCCTTCGTAGCTTGTTGCTCCTCCAGCCTCTTCCGGACGGTGGCAAGCGTCCTCTCATTTTCCGCAATCATGGCTTCCGCCTTAGCGATGGCAGACCGAGCATTGGTAATGGCGAGCTCTGCGTTTTGCCGGATGAACTCGGATTCCATTGAATCGTCAGCCAGTTTCTGACATTCAGCTTGGGAACGCTCGAGATTGCGGACCTCTTCAGCAACTTGTGCTTCCATCTCCTGTCGCTCTTGTTCCTGAGTGGCTAGGAGCCTAGCCAAGATGACCTGGGCTTCTTGAGAAGAACTAGCATTGTCCAAAGACTTCAGCTCCTTCAGGTCACTTCCCAATCGCTCCACCAACAGCATACATGACTTGGCAAGCGAGGAGCCTCCGGTTAATTCGATGTTACCGACCATGTTTCCAAGAAACGTCCGGGCAAAGTCAAAAGAGCTACGCCCAGACAAGATAAAATCGATGCATGATCGCATCGCGTCAAGAAACTGCTGCACCGTTTTGCGTGTCAGGAAATCCATGGTATCATCACCCGAGGTACTCCCCGACCCCCTTTCTATCGTGAAAACAGGGGTGCAAGTCGGCTCTTTTTGTACGAGAATCGTGCTGACCGTCGATACGGCAAGAGCGAGACTGGCCACTGGCGCTTCCGGAGGTGTTACCTCTGCAGGAACCTCCACAGCTAATGATGGAGTAGCAAGCGCAACCTCCTCAGAAGCTTCAGCCGAAACCTGAGCTGTGTGGCCTCTTGGAAGGGTACCAACCGCCGGACTCTCCACCTGAGCCCCCTCAGTTCCCTCTGCAAATTATTGCGACATTAGCCACAAAGGAGAAAAGCGAAACATTTAAAATATCAGAACTTCCTTACCATCTGGGAGGCCCAGAGATGCCGAATCCTTGGGCAAATCCTGCGGAGTGGAAGTCTCCCTGGCTTCAATAGTAACCCCTTCACCTTGCAGAGTGGGTTCTTCCCCGGCCTTAGGGGTTGCCTCCTCTTCCGGCAAAGTGGAAGCCTCATCGGCATCAGTAGTTGCCCCCGCTGGAGTTATCTCGGCAACTAAAGCCGTAACCCCTTCCGGCTGAGTCAACTCTTGTACCATCTCCTCGATCTGCGAGGAGGATGCTGCCTCGACATTCTCAGCCAATCCTGCAACATAAAAGGGAGAATGTTAAAGCATCCTCTTCAAAATTAAAAGGGAAATTAGGTCAAAAGGTGAAAAGGGTATCTCCAACGGGAATAATCGCCAGCTGTGATACCGTTGATGGCTCACCCCCGTATATTTCTTCCTCTGAGATATGGGAGAACTTACTCAGATCAGGAGGAGCGGGTTCATCACCGTAGTCGACCTCGTCTTCAAAATCGCTTTCCCCTGAGAGTGAGGAAGACGATAGTGCCTCGCGCGAGACTTCTGCAGCCGGAGCCTTGCCACCAATCACCCCAGTGGTAGGACTGGGGTCAACTGCCCGAGGACTAGAAATGAAGACACAAGACGACCCAGGTCGCTGTGCCTCATCTCTCCCTTCATGAGCAAGTAAAGACCCGGGTTGAACCGAAACCCCCGGAATATTGACGTCTCCTCCACTCATGATGTCGACCTCTAGCTGCTTATCCTCGTCAGCGGTCGTGGCTCTGTCAATGAGCTCCCCTTCCTCCACAGACCTACGGTCTTTGCTGCTCGACCTAGGGGGACGGATTAAATGATCATCCTCTTCAGCTATATCTTCTTCCCTCAGTGCCTCAACAACAGCAGGGAGGTCTTCAGATCGGGAGACTTCGGTCGTCAAGTCTCTCCGAACCCTCTTGAGAGCAGGTTCAGTAGTTGAAACAGAGCGTTGACCACGCTTGCTTACCGCCTGTCGAGTCTTTGCCGCTCGTGGCTTCGCCCTTGTTGGTCGCGGCTCCTCCCTTGTTGGTCGCGGCTCCGCTCTGATTGCTCGTGGCTCCTTCCCGACCTTCTCTCGGCCTCCTTCTGAGCCTTCAGGTACTGGTCGATGATTTTTGAGGGTTTACCAGACTCTGACTTTGCCTCGAGATTTGCATTGATGCTCCCAATACATGAAGACGCCGGAACAAAGTCTGATGTCTGGTTGGCTTGGAAATACCAAGTGCAGAAGCTGAAGCTCATACGGCACTTGGACCCCTCGATAGGTAGACGGAAAGTTGCTCCCGTCCCTCCGGCCACACTGTAGTACCAAGCCCGAGCACCTTCGAACAAGTTCCCTTCGAAGGCGAGTTGAGCATTGGGATTCCCGACGTAGAGTTGATCGTAGCCGAACTGTCGAGCGAAACGATTCGGCATGTACGGCTCGATGGTGCATGAAGTCCCTTGGCGGAAAAGCACATATCCGGGCCGGATATTGATCAACCACCAAAAGGCTTCCGCGGACAACCTCGTGAAGCCATCTGAGCCCGCAGAATCAGTACATTGATCCCCGGAGGATGCACCAGGGATCTCGGGGAAGCAGCGATTGATCTGGTAATTCGCGGGATCTGAAAGTCGCTTCCGGACGTAATATATATAAACGTCACTCCACCTCGAATCCTCCAACCGCTGTACAAAAGGGACGGAACTCTCCCTCCAACGCACCGCCGTCATCAAAGAAGGGCAGTGCATCACGTACCAAGCCAGAAGGTACGTATAAGGCAGCTCGATCCGAGGGTTAGGACGCTTCACCGTCGGATTCCCCTCTGAGTCGACATACGGCTTGCCGTGGGAGTCGGCAGTTTTCTGCACCTCGCAGAAACTCTTGGTTAGCGCTCGCAACCCGCTCTGAATGCCAGCCACCATGGCCGGGAGAAGGGCTATAGGGTTGCTATGAGCCAGGAGCACCGCCGGGTACACCACGTCAGCAACAATAACTTCATGTGGCAACGTGGGCACCACACAACGCTTCAGCCACAGCATCAAGAAGCCTGCCAACAGTGCCCTATCGGAGATAGGGGTCCGGGCTTGATGGTGGAAGCTTTCAAAAATCAGGTCAGGGTCGAAACCGTCCTCGTTCGAGACCGTGGTGTAGAAGCCTTCAGAAGCCTGGTCGATCTTGTCTTCAATCTCCCTGTCGGAACTGGGAACCAGTCGGGTTATCGGAGTGTCTTTACTATCGATACCATTAAATAAGTAACTGGCCCAAGACAGTTGCTTGACTCCCTGCGACCGCCAGTTGGTTATCTGACCACAAATGTGGAAGTGACACATCACTTCTCAGTAAGTCTCGTACACCCGATGTAACACCCCGCTCCCGGAATACGTACTTAGTTGAGTATTCAGATTTTTTGATCGTATTTTTCGATTTACTTCTTGTATTTGTTTTGTATTATGAATTATTTATATGAACGTTTTGTCTTGGATTTGGATTCGTGGACTCGGAGTCAGCCCTAGTCTGAACCGAGGGCCCGATCCTAGAGTATTGCTCGATTTGGACATTCTGGTATTCCGATTTAACCGATTTCAGTTTTGAACATCATTTTCCAATATTCTAGATTTTCTATGATTTTCTGAAATTTTCCTCAATTAAGTTGGGAATCTTCAAAACCGGTGTCGACCAGTGCCACTGGCCGATTCCCGGATTTTTAATTTACGAACGGATTGGAATTACTAGAAGGGCCTTTAGACATTATCTCTTAGAATTGCATTTCCTATCTGTATACTTTTTCTGAGGATTTTATGAATTTATGTAAATTCCACCGGAGTCGGTATCGGCCAGTATCGCCGGTTGACTCCGGGATTTTTAGTTTACAATCAGAATTGAATTTCTGGATTCTGTTTTCACTTTACTTCTTAAAATCATATTTTGTTCTTTAATACATTTTCTGAGATTTTTAGAATTTATTAAAATCCGGCCGACCCGGTGTGGACCGGTATCGGCGGTGGACTTCCGGAATTTTAATTTGAAAATGGGATTTTATTTCTGAAAACTGATTTCATATTAGTCCTCAGGATGACATTTTCTACCTCCGGGTATTTTTGGGGATTTTTCTGGAACAGTCAATTTTCGCGGCCATATTATAATATTATTATTTATTCAAAACTTATCCTTTCTCCTCTTTCTTCCCTTTCTTTTCTCCCACCAACTCCTCCACGTGGGAGACACACCCCCTCATCTACCCCCATCTCCCATCACATCACATCCCATCATATCTTCTCCTTTTCCTTTTTATTTTCTTTTCCTTTTCCTTTTTCTTTTCCTTTTCATTTTTCTTTCTTTTTCTCTTTCTTCCTTCCTTCTTCTCCTTCCCCTGGCGCCAGCGACAACCACCGCACCTCCTTCCTCTTCCCCAAATTCTTCCTCTCTCTCACTTCACTTCCTAATTTCTCCCTCAATTCTCTCTCTCTATCTCTTTCTCTTTCTTCTCCACAAACCAATTTCCCCAACTTCTTTCTCTTTCTTCCTCCTCCTTGATTCGGCCACGGCAACCACCATCACCGCCGACCTCCACCCTCCTTCGGTACCTCCGGCGGAGGTAGACCGCCGCCGGCGCCTTGCCGGCGGCCTTGGGCTCGGCCAGGGGCCTCCCGGCCCCCTGTGCACTTCTGTTGAGGGGGCAGCAGCCCCCTCCTTCTTTTCTTGGGGTGGCCGGCGCCACCCCAGTTCGGGGCGCCGCCGGCGCTGTGCCGGCGGCCGTGGGCGGCCAGGGGGCCCACCTGGGCCCCCTGTGCGTGGTCTGAGAGGGGGGCAACAGCCCCCCTCTTTTCCTTTGCTGGAGGGGGGCAAGACCCCCTCCTTTGTTCTGTTGAGGGGGCAGCGGCCCCCTCCTCCTCTGCCGGCGGCCAGCGCCGCCGCCTGGCCGGCGGCCAGGCCGAGCGCCCCCCCTTGGGGGGCGCTGTGTGCGGGAGCCAGGGGGGCAACAGCCCCCTTCCCTCTCCTTTCTCTCTCCCTGGATCCCTCTCTCTCTCCTGGAATCTCTCTCTCTCTCTCTCTCTCTCTCTCTCTCTCTCTCTCTCTCATCACTCTCTCTCTCTCTCTCTCTCCTGTTCTCTCTCTCCCTGGGTCTGAATCTCTCTCTCTCTCTTGGACTCTCTCACTCTCTCTCCTGAGTCTCTCTCTCTCTCTCTTCCTGGTTCCTCTTCCTGTTCGTCTTCTCCATTTGGAAAATGACTCTTATCAGAGCCGGCCACTCCTTTTGGATTGGGGCCGTGCTCTTCTTCGTCGGCAAGACTCAAGGGCCGGCCACTCCTTTTGGATTGGGGCCGAGCTCTTCTTCGTCGGTAACATCTCCGATGATTATTCCGGTAATCATTTACGATTATTCCGGTAATCTGTAACGGTGATGCTTACAACGACAACACTTCCATCTTCATCATCATCCCCTCTACTAATTACCATCACCCTCTTCACTTTCACCATTTACTGGTTTGGATTTGGAGTTGGGCCATCTCTGTGTCTCACCCTTTCCCTGTCTCCCTCTCTTTTCCATCTGTTACTGGTTAGACGCGGAGTTTACCTCCTGCGTCTAGGCCATTCCATAACGCGGCCTTCGCGTTATTGTATCGGCACGACGCGAAGCTAAGTGCCCGCGTCTGTGTTCTATCCTTGTTGGCGTGACGCGGAGTTTATCCTCGCGTCCGCGTTCTCATACCCTGACTTAAACGTAGGCCCCGAGCCTCGCGTTATGGCACCTTCGCGACGCGATCCCCGCGTCTGTGATTCCCGCATCTGCTATTCTTGCGACGCGAACCCCGCGTCCGCTATTCCAGCGTTTGTGATTCCCGTGTCTGTTATTCTCGCGACGCGACCCCCGCGTTTCACTTCCCAAACCCGCGTCTCCTTGAGTCTCCTTCTCTCTCTAAGTTCTCCCTCTTCCTCTCTCTAACTCTTTCTCTCTCCTCTTCACTTTCTCCCTCTAAACATTTATATATTATTATATTTATGGCGCGTGCGCGAGTTCCATGGATTCCAGACTTTTCGGCTTTCCGGTGATTTAGGCGAGTGTCCTCGCTCTCGCCTCCATTTGGGTTTCCCCGCTTCGTCGGGTCGACATGTATTTTATTCCATGTTTTCATGTATTTTGTATTGGGCTGAGTCCCTGTACCTGTGTATGGCCGAGTGCCAATATCTGGACATGTATTGCTCTGTGACGAATGCTTGTACTAGGGTAGTTCCATTCTTGCACACATACCATGCCTGTGATGTATTCTACTGCTCCATACTATGCTTGGCCGACCCTTCAGCCTCCAGTCACTCACTATCTCGAAAGAGATGTGATTGGGACCGTCAGGTTTCTCTGGACCCTTCAGCCTCCGGTCCCTCACTGTCTCGAAAGGGACGTGATTGGGACCGTCAGGTTTCTCAGCTCCGCCTGGTGAGCATGCTTAGCGCTCAGTGCTTTATTCACTAAATTCGTTTAGGCGAGTTGCTGCCGGATTCTCCACTCGTATCTTAATCCGAGTGTCCCGGTAACCTCGCAGAGCGCATTAGTGTCTAAACTCTGTTCGCTGCCTGTGCCTCCAGCTTGTTCAGCTCCGCCTGGTTATCATGATCAGCGTTCAGCGCTTTACCACTAGATTCGTCTAGGCGAGTTGCTGCCGGATTTACCGCTCGTACTTCAGTCGAGTCGTCCCGGTAACCTCGCCAGACGCTCCAGTGTTAAATACTGTTTGCTGTCTGTACTTCCAGCTTGCTCAGCTCCGCTTGGTTGTGCTCAACTACTATTCTACCACCATGTCATTACTTCATACCAGTCCTTTACATGCTACTATTTAACACATGTATATCACCTGGCAACTGGTTTATTATCACCTGACACCTGACATGCTACTACCTTGGCAAGACCCCTTGTTATGACATGACTTGCCACCGGATTATTATCAATCTCTTGACATGACTGGTTGCCTGTCTAATATCACCATCTTGTCATGCTGTCACTTGACACCCAGCATGATATACTTGACTCTCATGATTATCACGATAACGGGAATGATGACCTGACATCTTGATAGTACAAACTGTACTCCTGATACACATGTGATATATTATAGTACGAACCAGTACTCCTGTGATACCTGTATTCCTGACTTGTTCTTGCTCATTCCCGGAATCTGATAATCATCTAATAAATCATAAAAGGAACAACTTGCATCGGGTCGGGGGAAACTCGCGGCTATCAATATGTGTTCGTGTTTACAGTGGTATTAGGCATGTTGTGCAACTAAAACTTCCGGTCTGACCTGTGGGCCTCCAGGCGACCGAGGGGAGTGCTGGCTCCCTCCTTCCTGGTACCATCTTGATAAGGGCATCCTATAAGACCCTCCTGTTAGCCTTGCGGCAGGTTCCGTCCACCAAGCAACGGAACAATCCTGGGCCGTGGTCCCGGGTATGTACGGGACCCACTGTAAACATAGTTCGTTGATACCCCCGCTGGTTTCCAATAACAATCTTGCTTTACTCGGATATGGATCTATGTGTGCTGGGACGCTAGTTCACATAGCTAGATATCAGGGTAAGACGAGTAATAATAAGTGTCAAGATAATAACCGGCTCTTTAAGTTGTAAGTAGAGGTATGTGGAATGGGACGCATACTGAAGCCTGCAGCTTAAACGGTTTTGAATCTGTGATATGCCTTACCATATTTGCTTGTCCTGGATTTTACATCGGATTTCCGGCTTTATGAGTATTATCGTATTAACTGCTCATACTCTGCTTTATCCCTTGTATCCACTTGCCTCCTGTTCATTTTCTTATCATGCCCTGAGTACAGTCGGGTTGTATGTGCTTGGATTATGGTGACATGAGATAAAGGTATATAGATGAGGGTTTCCTTGTTTGGATTATTCCTTCGACGTACTAGTCTCATGGAGCCGTGATCTGAAACCATACAATCAGATTTGCTCGTCCTCGGCTTTATTTGGTTTTATTGCTACCCTGGCTCGCCACTTGGCTTTTGTATCACCACTCGCCTGGGGAGTTTCATCTGACTCCCCTGGATTCTCATGTCCAGGTCATGGAGCTTGGAGCGTGTGGATCTTCCAGTTGCTGATCAGAGTGGCGCAGCTGAAGCGTGGATCTCCAGCAGACCATTCAGAGCTCTATTCTTCCAGGCCCCCTGTGTACCTCTCGAGTTTTCCTTTTGTAAACTCGTGAGTGCTTGTTTACTGTTCATACTTGTACATCTCCTTGTAATCTCGCAATTGCGCATATCGGTGATGTAATATTTATGTAATATTGGATCACCTCTGGTGATAACTTTGTAATTGTACTCATATGTTGGAATGTATAATGCACCACTTGCTTCCGTACTCTAATTCTTGCCTGTACTGATGCTTAGCGTATATACGTGAAGGTACTTCTGACTTGCGTATATACATTGCAGTAATGTCTCCGTATCTCCCAGGATCGGGGCGTTACACCCGAGGAAACTCTTTCTTCAAGTGGTGGAGCTCCTCAGTGGTCGGGACATATTCCTCATACGGGATGTCCCCTGTTGCTAGCCCCGAGACCTCATGCAGCTCGTGCAGTGCAAGGCCCATCTCTCCAACCGGGGTAAAGAATGTCCCCGTCAGCGGATTGTAGCGCTCCAGGATCCCGAAAAAGTTATGAGAGCCTGGTAGGATACCCCACTGTACGGCCCTGATCGCCACGTACAGTCCCACGCGCTTTAGCAGATCCCCAAGGTCGGTGAGGACGAAACCTACCATTCTGCCCCACCAGTAGTTCTCCGTGGAATGGACCCACCCAGGCGCACGAAACCCGACCGGATAATCACCCTCCGCTTCCATGAACGCGTTGAGGAAGGTAGTGCCAAGTTGTGGTATCTCTCCCGCCGGAACCTCAGACTTGCGCGACCCAGGGAATAGGCCGAGAACCGACCTGTCATGGCTATCATGACGATGCACTTTATGGGAACCCAAATCGCCGAGGGTAATCTCGGGGACATATCGAGAAATGTCCCATTCCATCTTCCGAGGGACGGACATGTGCTGGAAGTAGGACAGCGGGAACATCCTCTCCATGTCCGGAAGAAAGAACCTTCCACCCTTTATCTGACGGAGCCATTTATAAGTTCCGTCATACACACGATGGCCGCCATCTTTGATATGATCTCCAAAGAAGAAGGCATGCTTCTCCAACTTGACGTGAGCATCCGTTGTGAATGCCGCATCGGTCATAAGTACCCGAAAAGTCCTCACGTCAACATTAGAGAGCCTTTCCCTGCGATCTGGCAACTTGTCAGCAGTCACAGGGGCAGTCCTTCGTAGCACAAAAGTCAAGTCCTGGTCAGCACCACCCACATGTCCAAAGTGGCGCATCTTGGCGAGTGAGGCAGAAGGATGGGGCACTGCAAAAGAAAAGGACACTTAGTTAGATACTTTGTGCTAAGTGTTCATAACCCAGACGCAGAAGAGATACTGGACGCAGGAATTATCAAATCCGCGTCCAGACCTGCGAAACGCGCGTCCAAACGCAGAAGAGATACTGGACGCAGGAATTATCAAATCCGCGTCCAGACCTGCGAAATCGCGTCCAAACGCAGAAGAGATATTGGACGCAGGAATTATCAAATCCGCGTCCAGACCTGCAAAATCGCGTCCAAACGCAGAAGAGATACTGGACGCAGGAATTATCAAACCCGCGTCCAGACCTGCAGGATCCGCGTCTCCACCACCAGAATCCATGACCTTGATGTCACTTCTGGGGTGCGAAAAGAAGGGAGTTATCCACCTTAACCCTTCCATCACCACAAACGCCAGAAGTTAAGGAGGGTAACACCCTTCCTTTCATGCCCCCAGATTTCTAATCGCTTGGACTCAGGAGCCAGATTCATCAAAATCGGCAGCTGGTGAAACAGAACGCAAGGATCAAATCCGCGTTCTGCTAACCAAGTTCGCGTCTGAACCCTTCACAATTAGAAATATTCTAAGTGAAGAGTCCAAAACGCAGAACCCAATGGCGTGAGGGTCCAAACCCACGCCTCGGTTATCAACTCAAAGACTGCGTCTAGGACCGCGTTTGAGAATCAAACACGAGTTATATTTTGTGTTAAGGATTCTTAGGGTTCTATGAGCTTCCGTTAATGGCGAAGGCATTATACCTGGGAGAACGACATCCTGCGCAGAGGAAGCGCCCCTCTGGGCCTCGGCGACGGTCGCCCGTGACGAAGAGGCGGTTGGCTTAGTCTTGGGTGCCATCGTCAATCAAGAATCTGATAATGAACAGGGAAAGAAGAACTCTGTTTCTTAAAACCCTAAAATAAAACGCTCGGAGAAGAAGAAGTATCTCTCCAACTGTGGCTATTTATAGGCCCAAGGATTCGCGAAGATACGCGGCGTGTGGCCCGATAAGACGCGAAGATACGCGGCGTGTGGCCCGATAAGAGCTGCAGCGAATCATCGCATGACGCGTGGAACAAATCATCGCGAAGATCATGCGTCACGACTCCGCAGCGAGTCATCATTTGACACGTGGCGCGGTTCAGTTAATGAACCAGGAAATCCGCGTGCCAAAAGGTGAAATCCTGCCGGTTCCCCAGGCCAGCTGGCGGCGTAATCATGACACGGCACAGATTCGCACCCAAGGGACGCACCTCTTCGATGGACATGCCCCGTCAGCATCTCCATAAATGCATTCGGAAGGTCGCGTCTCTCTACGAAGTCCGCGTCTGACCCAGCGGGCCCAACATCGCGTCTGCCTCATGGAAGATCGGGCGCGTTTCCATTGCCAAAGGACGCACCCTACAGAAATCGCGTCTTTAAAGCAGTATCATCTCGGCTTTCAAAAAGAACCTGCATTCGGCCTCCTGCTTCTGCAAAAACAGTTCAACAGTACACTGACGCAAGCAGACGACTAACCACTCCTGGCTTAAAGCACACCCATGATAGACTAAAAGCAATCGGGGAGGTTTAGACTGTGCATCTAGACACTCAACATGATCAACTCTGGTGGCTTCAAAGAGTTCAAACAGGTAAACTCACGAAGACCAACTCCAGATAAGATCGAACCCGGAGCATCAACAGTCCAGCCATGAAGGTGAATTCAGCTAGAGTCCAAAGTATTTCGAAATCCGTCCCAGTTAACTGCGGAATATCGAAAACTTTGGAGGGGGTTCTGTAGGCTGTCCAAAAGTTACTGAAGGACAAGCCATTGAAAAGCTCTAGGCGCGTTGGCTCGACACCCGCGTCTCAGCATCAAGGCGTGTTGGCTCGACGCCCGCGTCTCAGCATCAAGGCGCGTTGGCTCGACGCCCGCGTCTCAGCATCAAGGCGCGTTGGCTCGACGCCCGCGTCACAGCATCAAGGCGCGTTTGCTAGACCCGCGCCTCAGTTTTAACCACCCGGATTACGGGGCCAGTCACCACACAAGTAGCGGGAAGTGGCCCCTCATTGTGGAGCGCTTTTAGGGGGGCACGTTCACCCCTAAGACCTCTATAAATAGCCCCGTCGCTATGAAGAAGAGGTCGGACTTTTGGCAATCAAAAAGAAGGAGAAGAGGACAACGGAGAGATCATCAACAGAGAGAGAACTCGACTCTTCAAGCTAGCTTGCTGCGTACAAGTTACTCTTCGCTTACCTTCTCTTTTAGAGTTTTGGTAGACGGAGCTGAGTTACTCTTTCTACCGGCCGAAGAGGAGATCCCTTAAGGACGGTCATCCGGTCAACGGAGAACAAGATTCACTCTCCACCGCCACACGAAGAACCCAGCCTTAAACAAAGGGGGGATTCAAGATTCAATATCCTCCCTCCCTTGTAACCGGAAGGAACAGTTGTTGTTGTAATCCTTTTCATTTGATTTAAGGAAAACTTTTACTGCAATATTCCTGTCTCTCTCCTTTCCCGGGTCATACACAAACCGAAGACGATTTCTAGAATCCGGTTTCATATTCCCCCTCAGCGTAATATTCTCTATTTTATGTAATTTTTAGGCACCTTTCGGAGCTGGTCAATTTTTGACCCTATTAAAATAACACAAACATTCATTTTTTTTTTAATTCTTTTCTTTTTCTTCTTCCTTCTTCTTCCACACACTTCTTCACCGACTAACCCCAACCGCCTTTCCCCCTCTTTAAAGCCCCTGTTTCTCTCTCTCTCTCTCTCCACAAAACCCTCTCTATCTCCTACCACTTTAACTCTCTCTCTCCCTAAATCTATCAATTTCTCTCTCTCTCTCAAACTCTCTCTCTCCCCTTCTCTCTCTCCCACTCTCTCTGTACAGCGGCCAGGGGCCTACCTGCTGCCCATGGCCGGCCAAGCCGCCGGCGTCCCTCGCCGACCAGGTCTGGCGGCGCGGCGGGCAACCCGGGCGCCGCCTCCTCCACCTCCTCCTCTTTTCCTCCCCCACTTATTCTTCTTCTTCACTTTCTTCTTCTTCTTCATTTTCTGCTACTGTCAAACCCACCATCTCTCCGCTCTTTTTTTTCTCTCTCTCTTCCGCTTGGCATCGCCGCGGCGAAGTGCCGCCGCTGGCCAGGCGGAGCACTGGCCGGCCTCCGCCGCCGCCAGCCAGCCAAGCTGGCTGGCCTCCTCCCGTAGCAGCAGCAGCACCTGCTGCTGCTGTTGCTATTGGTGGTGTGGGTGTGAACCCATTGTGGGTATGGACCCACTTTTAGAACCCAACCCACATCCCTTTTCCTTGTACCCATTTAGTTAAGTATTGGGTCGGGTTATTGGATCTAAACCCGACCCACTCCCAAGCCCGCATCCAAACAATGAGAAAGCGTTCGAGTGATATTTGGAGCATCCGGACTCCGATTTGGACAATTCTGGATCCGTTGCGATCGTAAGAAAGAGAGCTACCTTCCCATGGCCAGTTTGTGAGTGTTTTTCTTTTATAAATTATATTTTACATTGTTTAGTAACATTGATTGGTATATTTTGATTATGAATAAAAGACGGTAACTAGTAATTATTCACTGGACATACTCGGACATTATACACGGACCACTGTTAGGACATGTTAATGATATACCAATGTCTTACATGGATTATTGCTACAGACCAATGCACTGACTACCGCATACCAATGCACGGTTTACCGCATGTCATATTATAGTTATCATCATTTCATGGAATACACTGATTACTGTTACACATGCATGTCATGTTTCTATATCTCTGCTACACATGCATATATGGTTTCTCTATTCTTTTCATATGATTCCCCGTTCCTATTACATGTATTCTTGTTCCATATTACCGTATTCATGTTATATGATTGTTTCATGTTACTGATATGGATATTCCCGATACTGGACATGAGAGCTGTTGATATGCGATATGTAGAATCCCACATCTAGTGTTCCCGTTATATTGTTCCTGTTATATTGTTCCCGTTTCTCGTTATATTGTTCTACGCTATCAACAGAGCTCTGGTCCAGTTATCATGTTACTCGTATCATGTACTGTATTTATTCATTGTATACTTGACATATCAGATCATAAAGTTAACTGGGGTATGGGGGAGACTCGACGGTTGATTAGATCTTATCGGGTGATGTACTGGATCCATATTGTTCTCCCACTGCAGGGGACGGTAGTGCTACCTACCAATTGCTCCATGAGCTCTCGTTACTTGATTATTGTTCCCCTCTTAGCGGAGGGCCCTGGTCTTAGCAGCCAGGGCTTTGATAAAGGCCGTGATCCCGGGTATGCACGGGATACACTTACCCGATAAGAACTCTTCGACCATGGGTTTCCAATGAACATAATAAAACAGTATACACAATAGTGACGTCGGGAACACGTGTTATTTGATCACTCTCTCGTTTGAATAATGGTACCCGTAGGCCATGTCCGGATGGGTTCGACTGAAGTGCGGGCTCCAGTATGAACTGCCAGTGGTATGGGACACTGGAAGAGATTGATTAAAATACCAGGTGGTACTGATTGCTACTATTGTCTAAATATCATGACTTGCCTGATACATGTATACTATTGTTTAATTGTACTTGTTACTGTTCCTGATACTTTCTCCGCTCTCATGTTGCGTGTATACTTTGTTACTTTACCTGGTACATGTTATACTTGCTGTGGTAGCATCCTACTCCTGTATAGGTATACTTTGCATTGCATATATTCTGTTTGCTGTATACCTTGCAGACATTTGCTGTATACCTTGCAGACATGATTACTGTCTATGCACAGCATCACATTATGGTTATATTGCATATGCCCATCTGCATGTTCATTTCTATCACGTCTCTCACGTCACCACTAGACAACCTTATGGACTATATAACCTGGATACAACTTAGTGATTACTGTAGACATGACTCGATGATAACATGCTAGGTAGTGCTGGTATTCAACTATGACATGATTATATTTTTCTACGACTTATTATATACTTATTATATAGTATCACTAGTACACCATCATGTATTATATTAGTATCGTGCTTGTATTACTATTGTATGTATTACTACCTCCTTCATTTTATCACTCACTAGGTCGCTTTCTGACGACCCTGGGTTTGCGTGTCCAGATTGGAGATCCGAGTCACCGTATTAGCCGAGAGTGCCTTGGAGTCACATAGGAGATTCCTCATCGGGCCTATTCATAGGTATCTTGGTGATTTATTTCTGTTATCTTATTTGTCCCTGTTTTTCCTATCAGTTATGTTCACTCACCTTTTTCTGCAGGTATTCTTGTACTTATTTCATACTGGAACTGATGACTATGTGGAGGTAATGTACTGTACTGAGGCTTAACGTACGCGTGAGCGTGTTTTCACCTCGCGTATGTACGTCGCCATAACATCCCCGTACCTGCGGGATCGGGGCGTTACACAGATTCTCTTTGTACACTTTTATATGATTTCTTAGTGGATTTAGATTCAACACATATTTCACATTTGTCATGATCAGATATAGTTACATTATGCAAGAGACCTATATCTTTCATTTTCTTAATGTAAGAAAAACCAACATGTCCTAACCTACCATGCCAAAGATCACAAGAGTCAATCATGTAAGCAGAAGAAGTAGATGCATTTCCATTCATGATTTCAAGTACATTCAGCATAAATAAACCCTGACTACAATACCCTTTACCAACAAATTGTCCATTCCTAGTCATTACAATTTTATCAGATTCAAAGCAAACCTTAACTCCAGCTTTTCCAAGAAGGGAAACAGAAATGAGGTTCCAACGAATCTCAGGAACATGAAGCACATCTGTAAGAGAAAGGATCTTCCCTGAAGTGAGCTTGAGAAGCACCTTTCCCTTACCCACAACGGGTGAGGGCCTCGAATCGCCCATGAAGACTTGTTCACCATCATCAATAGAGGAGTAAGAAGAGAAAGCTCCTCTGTCGGCACATATATGTCGGGTTGCCCCGGAATCAATCACCCAATTCTTATTATGTGCAACCATGTTCACTTCAGAGATTACAGCAGCAATAATGTCACTCTCAACCAGGCTAACTTGTGGTTTGGATGGAGCCTCACCAGTCTTCCGAAACCTACACTGTGCTGAGTAGTGTCCGGATTTGCCACACACAAAGCAGTTTCCTTTCTTCTTGAAAGTAGAGTTAGGATTTCTTTTCATCTTAGGATTCTGATTTGGTTTGAAGTTTGGCTTATGAAAATGTTTCTTTGGTTTAGAAGGCTTGCTTTCAATTAGATTTGCCTTGGAAGTAAACTCCTTGGCCCTTTCAGTTTTCTCTCTCTCTATTTTTCTCTTCAATTCTAATATGAATTATTACATCTTCAAGGTTCATTTGTTTTCTTTTATGCTTCAGTTCTTTCTTATAATCTTTCCATGAGTCGGGTAGTTTTTCAATTAGGGCTCCAGCAACAAAGGATTCGGGTAGGGTGATATTTTCATTTTTAAGATCATCAATTAGAACATGATATTCATGAATTTGAGAAGAAATATCTTTTTCATCAGACATAACAAAATTCAAAAAATTTCAATAGCAAATTTTTGAGTTCCAACATCTTCAATAATGTATTTCTTATTAAGACTTTCCCAAATTTCAGTTGCAGTTTTATAAGGACAGTAAACATCAAACAGTGCATTGCTAAGTGTGCTGAGAATGATGTGTCTACAGATTTTGTTGGCCTTTTCCCAGTTTTGCAATTCTTTTTCTTTATCTGGTTTAGGATCAGTTATAGCAAAAGCATAACCAGTTACATCAAGTGTGGACATAACCTTTTCTTGCCATCTTTTATAGTGGGTTCCATTAAATGGTTCAATCCTAGATATGTCAGGCAGAGACTTAACATTAGTAGCAGCAACCATAACAGTATCCATATCTACTCTTAAGATTGTTGGAAAATGATATACGAAATACTGCTAAGCTATTTAAATTAAACTTTCAAGAAGGAAGGAACTTCTCTATTTGATCGAGGCGTGCGGAGCACTGTCCTTAAGAGTAGATCGCGCCCCTCTGAGAGAATATCTCAGTGCAGCAGGTTGATGGCGGCCTACCCTCCAGGATTCAACGATCGCTGGCCCTGCAAGCGTGCACTCGCAATGCACAGGCCCTCGAACAGCTCGATTTTATTTCCTCCAGAGATGCAGGGAAGAACTGAAGAGTCAATGGAAATTTCAGAGGAAGAGGAAGATGGTTGAGTTCTGTTTTTGATAGCAGAGAATAAATCCTTTATAAAGGGAGTTTATCATCATTAGAAAATCTTTGGGAAGATAAAAAATCCTTGAACAGAGAACCAATCTTTCCTTGTGCAGAGAAAGCCTCGGGAAGAGCCACAGCAATGACAGGACAGGACAGAGAAAGATACGAATCTCAACAGCTATCTCTGACCCAAATATTATGATAGAAGATTTTATTTTAATAAAATTGGCAAAACTTAACCCATTCAGGCACACCCGCGAGGCTCTGAAACCCGGATTTGCACCCCCCTGCGCGTGCGACGCGGGCACACATGCGCATTAAGGTTTTTTGGATCCGGTAACCCAATTCCCTTCACTGGGCCTCAATGGGCTCGTGTGCGCGCGAGCACCCCCTGGTTTCTAGCCCACACAACCCATCATGAAAGTGACTCCATATATCAACACTAAGGAGTTCTTATCCTATCCAATGTGGGACTAAAGGAACCTGGCTTAATTTTGAAATACCCTCAAAATGCTAACAACTAAGAGTCTGCTTAGTTGTTGTAATTCGTAAATCGTAATTAATAAAGTTTTATATAATTCTAAATGAGTTACATGCATGTAAGTTTTATGATGTTTAGTTGGTAATATAAGTTTGTAAGTGGGAAAGTGTATTGTGTTTTACGATATTTGGTTGTCGAAATGTGTAAGTCGTAAGTGAACACATTGACCACAAAATTAACTATTTTGTGATTTAAACAAGTTTTAGTATTGCAAAAAAATACTAAAAATGCTAAATATTAAAAAAATTAATATTAACATAAAAAAATAATACAAATTTGCATGACCACAAAATTAACTGTAAATGGGCTGTAAGTGAGTGGTTATTGGGTTGCAAGTGAGTGACAATTGAGTCGCGTAAGTCTTTTACGAATTAAGGTCCAAACAAACGTCGTGACTGTAATTGAGGTGTAAGTCATTTAAAAATTACGGTCTTTTACGATTTGTACGTCTAAACAAACAGCTCCTAAATGAAAGACCGTCAACTATTAGGAGACATTGGATAGGAGAGAGGAGAAAGGAGGGGGGAGCAGGCGACGGGTTCTTTTTTGGCTTGAAGACAAACCGATAAAATTAATATAAGACTCACAGACAAATATTATTGCTTGTGTACTTCAAAGCCCGAAAAAGTATCCCCGGAAAAACACATGCATGTACCATGAGTGCTGCCACATGATTCGAGATTGCAGATGTACCTAAGAAGTGCAAAATAATGCTTTGATTTGGAATCATACACATGAGTGTTAAGGGGTGTTTGGTTGCAAGGAAGTAAGCGGAACTAAGGAAATGAGGAAGTATAATTGCTCACTTCCTTATCTATCCAAACACCAGAAAAGGAAAATAAGAAAATCCTTTTTCCTTCTCTCTTTTCTCTTTTACGCAATAATTTTCTCACTTCCAGAGTGTTACGGTTAATTTTGTGGTCATGTAAATCTCATTTTAATAAGTTGTAGCATAAAACAATTAATTTTTTGATCATGTAAATCTTACTTGCATTCTAATTACATTCCATTTTTATTTTCCTTAATTAATTTTTATTTTAATAATATTTTGCGGTCAACTTTGTGATCAACTTTTCCATTTCCACTTTCACATTATCATCCAAATACTAGAAAAGACAAAACATTTTCCAAACCACACTTCCCAACAACATCCAAACACCAGAAAACTTACTAACCAATTCTTAAGTTCTAAAGAGAACTATTACCACTTCCTCACTTCTTTACTTCCTCACTTCTACTCTTAACCAAACAGGCCCGAATTCGTCAACTTGAACTTAAATTGTATCAATCCAACACATGTACCTTCAATAGTCACCAAGGGTTGAAAAACTAACCACCCCCGTTTCGTAATAGGATTAAATGATAGAAACCAAGGGAGTGGTCCTCCATGCTCTACTCCCATTTCAACCAACATCAAGAGTGAGAGCTGTTTGAGTGATCAGATTTATTGATGTACAAACCAATAAGTTTGCTGTCAGGGATTTTTCTTCTTGTTTGGTGATTTAACCAAATCCTTGTGGTCTGGTTACTGCAAGAAATTTAAGTTTGTTCCTAAAAAGGTCAAAAATTTTGCATGTCTAGAGATCGTTTTGTAGACTCATCAAAACATTTCCTCACAACCTACACATAATTTTTGGAGAAAATTAGCCAGATACTTTCATATTTCCTAATCACATACATAAATAGAGCATTGAGAATCATGTAAATCACCAGTGTTAACAAAAGAAATGTAGGCATTTTCAACCTCTCAAATACATTTGTTGAATATTGAATTGGAAATGAGCATTCAAACCTAAGAACAAGCTCGAAATAAAAAAAAGTAGATAAACTCAAGCAGAGCCCTTTTTCTTTGATTCCTTCGGTCTAATCACAACGGATTCTATCACACACATATACAATAAGAAGACCAATTACAACATCCTCGACCCCACCATATCTCTCAAACATCTCCCGCAGCTTCAGAGCACTACAGTCCCCCGTTCCTCTCTCCAAGAAACTTTCAACACCCTCTCTGTGCCCAAACTCACTTCTCCATTGTCTTCTCTCCTCTCCTCCTGACCACATGCTTGAAAAAAATAGTAATGATCAGATTGAATACTCGTTTGATATTAGGAATTTAGCTCAGCAATGTGATTTATTTCATTCACAGAGCATCAGAAAAAATGCATCAACACCAAGAACAATTATGTTCAAAGCAATTAATTACTTAATTTTATTTTTTTTTGAGTGATTTGAGTATATTAAAAGAAAGAAAAGTTAATAGTTCTATTGCTTTTAGGTAGCAAGCAACAAGCCTCCTTCCATAGTTTGAATTAAGATCCCAGAAACATTACATATAATTGAATTATGGGTAAATGTTGTAGTTATAGTGCAAAAAATTCCTCCTCTCCCCTTCACATTCCTTGAAAGAAATTGAAGAGAAGCACTCACCGAGGCAAAAACATCGTCACCTGAAACTCCTCCAACTCCCTCTTCAACTCCGCGGCAACGCTCTTCTCCTTTTCTTTCACCAACTCATCCGGATCCTTGCTCTCCACGTCCCTCGCTGCAGCCCGCTCTCTTTCATCAAGATCCGCGGCAAGCTTCCGCCTCTTGGCCCCGAGCTGCGCGTCCCGCGCGGCCTTCTCGAGGCCGGCACGACTCTCAGCATCATAAGCGCTTCGCTTGGCCTCGTCCTTGAGGGCCTCGAAGGAGGTGGTGAGGCGCTGGAAGTCGGCGGTAGCGTCGGGATCGTCCTTGCGCCTGTCGGCCTGGCGAAGGCGGGACTCTCTGTGGTGTGCCTCTTTGGTCTCCTTTAGGGTTTTCTTCGAGGAGCACACCATCACGTATCGGAGCCTCGACGCTTGCTGCTCTCTCACTTTCCTTCTCTCGGGGACTATTTTTAGGGCTTTTTGTGACGGGAGGGAGAGATTTGGGGTGATCTCTGAGGAAAAAGGACAAGATGTTAAAGGCAAACAACTTTCATGCATAAGTAACGGGAGAAAAATCTCTCTTGTTTCTCCTAATCAATTTTGATCAATGACTTATCCCTTTTAATTTTCAAAACAACACTGTAAACTTTCATTCTTTTTTTCCTAAAATCTATCTTTTCTTTAAAAATAAAAAAACAAGAAACCATTGTAAATGCTTGCAAAATTATTATTCATCAACTTTGCATATTTTATATTGTATTTCCCCGCTTATTTCATAATAAAACTGTTAATTACCGATTTTCAGTCTCTTGTGTGCAGATTACATTAGAAAAGGGCAATATGGGAATTATTAGCTGAATAATGCTATTTTGAGTATTTTCGCAGGTTTCTTGAAGTTCAAGTCTTTTTTAGAATCCCATGAAAAGATACCCAAATTGAAGCCTGAAATTGAAGCCCAATCTGTCAGAAATCAGGGGATAAATACAGAGAAATAATATGTAGGATTTATAAACAAGCAACACAAACACTAGAGGGGGGAGTGAATAGTGTTTATAAACTTTTTAAAAATAAACTACTTGTAGAAAAGTAAAATTCACAGAATAAAACTCAGAAAAATGCAAACGCAAAAACAAGAGATTTTATCCTGGTGCGGTCCTTGTGACCTACGTCCAGTCCCCAAGCAACCCGCTTGAGATTTACCTTTTCCTGATTTTGATACACTCCCAAAATCAACTTCTTGCACACCACTTGACAAAACAGCCTTTGTTAAATCTGTACAACTCTTCTCTTCACCAAGAAGACAACAACTCTTTGAATGAATACACTGAATCCTATAAGCCTTGAATCTGTATGTGATTGTGGACAAGGTCTCTTATAGGTGGACTTTTCAGAATTCTTCACAATGGAGTAGGAATTGTGTGAAGAAAAGAAAGTAAAAACAAGTTTTCAGAAAAACAGAATTTGAACAGAGTTTTTTGGGCAGAAAACTTGTGTTTTGAATTGGTGAATTCATCCTAGGACAACATACCTATTTATAGGTGAAATTTATGGTCAGTTAGGGAAGTTATCAACTCAAATTTGAAATTTAAAACGTTGGATAAAACACCAGAAATCAATAACTATTTAACAGTCAGAAACTACTATTAATCGACTAGGGTAGGAGGTAGTCGACTAGAAGAACAGTTTTTGCCTAAGTTAGTCGACTAGGAAATGAAGCAAGTCGACTATATATAGACTGATCGGATGACAAGTTTCTGGAAATTGTAATTAGTCGACCAGCAGAAAAATAATAGTTGACTATAACATAAGTTAGTCGACTATAATTATAGGTAAGTCGATTATAACTGCTAATCAGACAATAAACAGAGAAGTGATATTTTTTATGAAAGGACTTAGTCGACTATAAAAGATCAAGTCGACTGGAAGATAGGTTAGTCGACTAAATTAGGGTATAAGTCAACTTATATGACTATATTGTGTGTGATCAAGGATTTTGACAAAAATGAAATCACCTAGAGGGGGGTGAATAGGTGAATGTGCTAATCTAGAAAACAAAATGCGCTAAATGCGGAAACTTAAAAACTAATTGCAACACACTTAGTACAACACACAAGTGTAGCCGAATTCCCCGTGAAGGGCTCAGGACTAACTCCTCTTGATTCCCCTAGATATGAGTTGAGGTGCTATATTAAGCTCTTGTGGTTAAGTACACGTGAGGCACACACACAAACAAGCCAAGCATATAAGGATGAGACAAGATGAAAGATGCAAGGCACAACACAAGTATGAATGATATGGCAATATAAATAATGCTATGCACAACACAAATAAAGAGAGAGGGTTAGAGCGACAATGGATCAAACGCAAACACAATGATATGTTCCGAGGTTCGAGCCCCTAACTCTACGTCCCCGCCTTCACCGAGAAGGATTTCTAATCCACTATCTTGTCCACCGAGGACTCCCACCGAGGGAACCTTCACCGAGAAGGATTTTTACAATAAGGGAGTACCGAACTCCTCTCTCAAACACCGCCTCACAACCGAGGGGTAGGCCTGTAGCCAAACAACAACCAATCCACCTCACACTTGAGGGATACAAACCAACTCTAACTCCACCTCACCAAGAGGGAGTAAACCACAATCTCAACCTCTACCAAAGAGGGAGCAACCAACAAATGAAGGTTTACAACAAGTGGTATATCTCAACCACAAACCTTTTCTCTTTTTTCACAAAACAAGATCCTAATAGATTAGGATAGAAGATAAGCTCAAGTGGAAATCAAGGTGTTTTGGAAAACAAAAACTCAAAGAAATAATCTTGGGAAAACTCTTGAAGATAATGGAAATGAAGAACAAACACAAATCTCCCAAAATTCTATTTCCTTTGATTTTTCCAAAAACCTAAAACAAATAAGATGAATCCTTTTTGGCACAAAACTCTTTTGAAAACTTGTTTAAAACAGTAGAGAAAGTCTGAAAATTTTAGCTCTAAAAATCTTAGCCAAAATCCCAAAGAAATGGGGTTTAAATAGGCCAAATAGAAAACTAGCCGTTAAGCTGATCTGGCAGCCTGACAGGCTTGCGGTCGACCGGCCCGGTCGACCGCCAACGGTCAGAAATATGACCGTTGGGAAAACCCGATCGACTGTCCGGTCGATCGCCCAGATACAGAGAGCAAGCTCTCTGGTCTGGTCGACTGGTCGGTCGGCCGGCCCACTGTGCTGCCAGACGTGCACAGCTCTGTGCACGTCGGTCGACCGCAAGGTCGACCGGCCCTTGGTGCGGTCGACCGACCTGGCCTGTAAGCCAGTTCTGGGTCAGAAACACATGGCAAAAATATTTTAATAAATCTAATAAAACTTGTAAAAATACCCAAAAATAGTTTTATCATTTTGCATTGATATATAAACTTATGATAAACATTTCAACTCAAATATCAAGCATATGAAACCATTTTTGTGTTTTATCATTTTTGACAAAAACCAAAACTTGTATTTTATCAAACTTGACTTTTTCAATACATGAATAGGAAAGTCAAAATAAGTTTGTCTAAGAAGTTTAAGCATGCATGTATAAAAAGAATATATCTACTATACATATAAACCATTTAAACTTGTTTTGATCAATCTATTCATGAAACCAAATATCGGTTAAACTAAAAACCGAAAAACCATAAAACGTGTGTGTTGTGCACTTGAGCATATCAACTATTCTTATCTTTACACATGGATTTAAAACACACTAAACTAAACTAGGATATCTAAGTCTTCTTGACGATCTTCAATCTTCAAGCCGACTCGATCCCAAACGTAATCCACCGAGTGCAAAGGTATGATCTTGATGCTCGGGCACGGGAATCGCCAAGTGAAGGCTTCCAAACTCCTCCTTTTGAAGCTATCACCAACTAATATCTTGATCACTGATCTGTAACTAAAATCACAAGATAATTAGTAAACATAACTACATGAGTTAATCATCATCAAAACTAGAGAGGAAGGCCTCCGGGCCAACAATCTCCCCCTTTTGATGATGACAAAACTCATGGAGTTATATATGTATGGATTAAAGTTAAGCTTCAAAGAAGCTCCCCCTTAACTCATGCATAAAATAAATAAACATAAATATGCAATGAAGGCTCTTGTAACGCCCCGATCCGGCGGGTACGGAGACGTTACTGCGACGTATATACGCAGGTCAGAAATACCCTCACGTATATACGCTAAGCAATCAGTACAGGCAAGAATCAGAGTACGGAAGCAAGTGGTGCATTATACATTCCAACATATGAGTACAATTATAAAGTTATCACCAGAGGTGACCCAATATTACATGAATATTACATCACTGATATGCGCAATTGCGAGATTACAAAGAGATGTACAAGAATGAACAGTATAAAAGGCACTCACGAGTTTACAAAAGGAAAACTCGAGAGGCGCACAGGGGGCCTGGAAGGATAGAGCTCTGGGCGGTTTGCTGGAGATCCACGCTACCGCTGCGCCATTCAGATCAGCAACCGGGACTCTACAAGTTCCAAGCTCTGACATGCTTCAAGCTCCAGGACCTGGACATGAGAATCCAGGGGAGTCAGATAGAACTCCCCAGGCGAGTGGTGATACGAATGCCAAGTGGCGAGCATAGGTAAGCATGCAGGAGCAAGTAGATATAAACAAGTGATATCAAGCAGGAACTACTCATGGTATGATAAGATAAGAGAAGATAAAGAGATGAGAAGTAAAGTAGATAGGGCAACACCAGATATCTCCTAAACTAACATAAAACAGATAAAAACCGAATAAAACCGATTACGAGCAAAACCGATTGTACAAGCTTAGGTCACAGCCCCATGAGATTAGTACCTCGAAGGAATAATCCAAACAGGGAAACCCTCATATAGGTGGCGACACCAGTCTGAGCTGAGGGAGGCCTACGAAAAGACCGTCGACGAATAGATTCCCAAGTCTTTTTTGGGCTTCTTCTCATTCCCGTAAATGAGATAATCACAGGTCAAGTATATCATGCCGGGTGTCAAGGGATAGCATGACAAGATGGTGATATTAGACAGGTAACCAGTCATGTCAAGAGATTGATATTAGTCCGGTGGCAAGTCATGTCATAACAAGGGGTCTTGCCAAGTAGTAGCATGTCTGGTGTTAGGTGATAACACATCAGTTGTCAGGTGATACAAACAGGTGTTAAATAGTAGCATGTAATTGACAGGTATGAAGTAATGGCATGCCAAGTGTTAACACATCAGGTAAATACATGGCATGTGATAGAATAGTAGCTGAGCACAATCAAGCGGAGCTGAGCAAGATGGAGTGTACAGACAGCAAACAGTATTTAACATTGGAGCATCTGGCAAGGTTACCGGGGCAATTCGGCTTAAGGTGCGAGTAGGAATTCCGGCAGCATCTCGCCTAGACGAATCTAGTGGTAAAGCGCTGAACGCTGATCATGATAACCAGGCGGAGCTGAGAGACCTGACGGTCCCAATCACTTCCCTTCCGAGATAGTGAGAGACCGGAGGCTGAAGGACGGAGAGACCAAGAACGCTCGGGGTTTAAGCGCACTCTCAGTGGCTACCAGCCATCCCAGGAGTGGCAGAGACCCAGAGTTCAACGACCACGAAGGGTCGGCCACGCATAGTATAAAGCAGTAAAATACATATAAACATGGAATAAAATACATATCGACCCGACAAGGCGGGGAAACCCAAATGGAGGCGAGAGCGAGGACACTCGCCTAAAACTTAGAAAACATAGTGAAATCCCCGATCTCCGGAATCCAGGAAATGAACGCGTCAACGCGTTTAAAGGGAAAGTGATAGAGAGAGAGGAGAAAATCAGGAGAAAGAAAGAGAATGAGAGAGAGGAGAGAGAATGAACCAAGAGGAGAGAGAATGGAGACGCGGGAAAAGCAGACGCGAGAAATAGCAGACGCGGGAAATAGCGTTGCAGGGATGTCACAAACGCGGGGTTCGAGACCCGCGTTCAAGTCAGGACACGAGGAGAACGCGGGCGCGGTCGTGAGCTCCGCGTCGCGTTAACACAAGAAGAACACAGACGCGGGCTTGGGCTCCGCGTCGTGTTGACATGAGAAGGACACAGACGCGAGCATGGGCTCCGCGCCACGTCGATACAGAAACGCGAAGGCCGCGTTATACAAGTATCAAGAACGCGAAGATTCGCGTTAAGGAATTGCCTAGACGTAGGGGTGAGATCCGCGTCTAGCAATTAACAGTGAGAAAGAGAGAGACAGGGAGAAATGAGAGAGACGCAGGGATAGAGTGGGATGCAGGGAATGAGGGATGCAAGGATGAAAATTAAAGGAAAGAAAAGAAAGAAAGAAAGAAAAAAGGAAAATGAAGAAAGAAGGAAAGAATGAATGAAAGAAGGAAAGAATGAAAAAGGAAAAGGGAGGATGGCCGGCGATGGCCGGCGGTCACCGGCGGCGGCCGGAGTTGGCTGGAGTTGGCCAGAAAAGGCGGCCAAGGCTCCAAGTCCAAGAAATCTAGAGGGGTGCAAGTCTAGTTAAAAATGAGAGATTGGAGTTTTAGAAATGGTGCTTCGGAGAGCGAAGCAATAGCTCGTCGGGAAGAGCACGACGAGGAGAGGAAGATGGCATGGTCGTTGGTGGCTAAGGTGGTGTATGTGGTGGTGGAGATGGTGGAGAAGGTGGTGGTGAAAATGGGTTATCTTGGTGAAATATGGAGGAAGAAGAAGGTATTGTAGATGGTGTTATGGTTGTTGTTGTTGTTGGAATGGAGGAGGAGATGGAGGAGGAAGAGGTGGAGAAGTTGGTGGAGATGGTGGTGGAAATGGAGGTTGTAATGGTGGAGAAAAGGCCGGCCAAGGAAGCATGGGGCTGTTTCCTTTGCTCTCTGTTGGTGGCTTGCAGGAAACAAGGATGAAGAAAGAAAGGATAATGCAAGAGAGAGAAAGGAAGTGGGGTTAATATATAATGAGAAAAATAATATTATAATGATGCCACTCCCTTCCTTCCTTTACACAAAAGAACTTGCGTCCACTAAAATGTTGCGTCCCCATTAAATGGAACCCGCGTCTGGCCAAATGAACCGGACGCGGAGATGAAAACTCGCGTTTGAGAAAAACGCGAATACTGCGTTTAATAGAAAGGACAAAAGTCAGATTTGACTTGATGGGAGTTGATCTGAAGTGCATTAAATGCAGTAAGGAGAGGATCTCTGCATTAAAAGCTGAATCCGAGTTGGTGGAACTCGCGTTTAGCGAGAAGAGAGAAAAATGGAAAAAAGGGTAAAATATCTGGATAAAATTCCAGTACTGGGAAAACACCAAAAACTTAAGAAAAGCCCAAAAAATAAAGTAACTCGGAAAGCTTTCCAAAAATTCTCAAAAATAATAAATATTATATAAAGATTTTTAGTGAAATCGGTTTTCATAAATTCAATCTCATTTTCAAAATAAAAATCCTAAAGTCAACCGGCAATATCGGTCTACACCGGGTTGGCCGGATTTTGATAAATTCAGAAAATTCTCAGAAAAAGTATTTAGATAGAAAATATGATTTTAAGAAGTTATGGGAAAGCCGTTTCGTGAAATTCATCTCCGTTTGTAAATTAAAAAACCGGGAATCGGTCAGCGGCACTAGCCGACACCGGTTTTGAAGATTTACAACTTAATTCAGGAAAATTCCAGAAAATCATAAAAAAATCTAAAATATTAGAAACGATGTTTAAAACTGAAATCGGTCAAATCGGAATAGCGAAAAGACCAAATCGAGTAAAACACGAGGATCGGGTTCCCGGTTCAGACTAGGGCTGACTCCGAGTTCACGAATCCAGATTCAAGGCAAAACGATCATATAAATAATGCATAATACAAAACAAATACATGAAATAAATCAAAAAATATGATCAGAAAATACGAATACGCAACTAAGTACATATTCCGGGAGCGGGGTGTTACAACTCTTAAACATGAATGCATATCTATGCATAAACAATAAAAGGCTCTAGAAACCCAATGAAATGTTCAAAACAAAACATGCTCTAGATACCAATTAAAATTAAACTAAATTAAAACTTAATATATGCAAAAACATAAATATGCATATATAAAACTCAAAATCTTTCTCCCCTTTTTGTCAATCATCAACAAAGGGGTAAAAAATAAAACAAAACAAAAATTTTCTCCCTTTTTAATACAAAGAAACAATCATCAATAAAGGGGTAAAAGCAAAACTAAATCAATAAATTTTTCTCCCCCTTTTTGTTCGAAACAATGAATCAACAAAATGGTTAATAAAAATAATGTTCTCCCCCTTTTTGTCTAAAATAAAAACAAAAACCAAATAGGGGTGACAATCAATTAAGGTACCAATTGAAAATATGACAAAGTAGCATCTTGATACCAATTGAAAGTAAACATAGGTCAATAAATAAATGGTATATGCGATATACATTCATGAAGAGGAAGATGTGAAGCTTCCCTACATAGATACATTACATGAAAGAGGGATGACAAGCCCTAATTCACATAACATACACTATGCAATGCATAAGAAGAGATGTGAAGCTCCCCCTACACACGTGTACCACATAAAGAAGAGATGTCAAGCTCCTCAATACAAGATACACTCAACATGAATCTATATGCAGAAGAGATGTTAAGCTCTCCTTGCATATAGGCAATACAAATCAAAACATGTTGACTATTTATCTTTAAACAAAATTTTGAGATACCAATTTTAAAACATTCAAATAAACATCTTGATATCAAAAGAGAATATTCTTCTTTTTAAACATATGATATCAATTTGAAAATTTTATTTTCTATCATAAAGTAAGGGAGTGGAGATACAAATACCAATTGAAATATGAAAATCATTAGCAATTGAAATATGAGAATCGAATTTTCTCCCCCTTTATGAAAAAACAAAACAAAAACAATGCGTAGGCTTGAATTAAGATACCAATTGAAAGCTAAATCAATTGAAACAAAGATGGAGCTCAAGCTTAGCATAAACAAAATATATATATGTATGAAAATTAGATACCAATCGAAATTGATACTATTGGAATTGAAAAACATACACACATACAAATATATATGAGTATACAAAAATGTCAAAATTGATACCAATTGAAAGGATCTCAATGATACCAATTGAAACAACAATAATGATCAAGTGTATACATCATATAACTACCACCCAATCATGTTCAAGTTTAAAATGATTTTCAATATAAAGCATACAAGAGCATGATCGCCCATCCATCCACCCTTAGATGGTAGGGGTTTTCAAAAATAGGTTTGAAAATTGAAGTATGTTTGAAAAACTCCACCAAAATGAAGAATACGAATTAGTTATATGAAAAATTTGTAAACTAGTACGAAATCCTTCAAGCAAGGAATAAAACAAAATATTTTTCATGAAATAAGAAATCCATGTAAAGTCACCTAGAGGAGGGGTGAATAGGTGATGGCTAATCTAATGGTCACTTAATGACAAATAATGCGGAAGTAAAACTATTATGACCTAAACAAACAATTTAAACTAAACACCACGTATAACACAAGAGTGTTGCCGAATTCCCTGTGAAGGGCTCTGAACAAACTCCTCTAGATTCCCTAGATAAGGGTTGAGGTGCCGCGTTGGCTCTCTTGGTTAAATACAAGTGTTAGCAAACAAACCCAAGCAAGTATAACAATATGAGCACACAAGTATATCAAGCATATAAATATAAACACAATAATTGAATGCAAGATATAGACAAGGAGATAGAGAGAGAGAGTGAGCAATCGCAAACACAAGGGATTTGTTTTGAGGTTCGAGCACCCTTGCTCTACATCCCCGCCTTTGACACACGAAGGATTTCCACTATAATCGATCCCACCGGATCACTCGGTGCCGCAACACCTACAACTCTCAGACTCCTTAGTCCGTACACACCGCAAGCCCACCGGCTCGCCGAGGCCGCACCTCAAACAACAAGTTCGCACCCGAACTCGAAACAACGCGGACACACACGTCCGCCTCCTCAAAGAAACAAGAAAAGATCTCTTGGTGATCCAAACACTTTGATCACCAATAAAAACTCTCACTACAACACTCCTATAGAATGAATAATCAATGGATAGCTCAAGTGTTTGTGTGAGAAAACTAGGATGGAAGAGGTGGAGGAAAACTCAAAGAAATTCTCTTTTAACACTCTTGATAAAACTCCCCTTTTGATTGGAAGTATTAGCTCTCAATTTAGTGGAGAAAACTCTTTTAATGAAGTGGGAAAAACTGGCTCAAAGTCCACTAAAAATCTTATTGAAAAACAATGCCCAAACCCCCAAATTTATAGGGCTAGAAAAACTAGCCGTTGGGGTCTGTCAGGCCTGTCGGTCGACCGCCCGGTCGACCAGCCAACGGTCATATTTCAGACCGTTATGCCATCGGTCGACCGGTCGGTCGACCGAGCCAAGATACAAAGAGCAAGTCTCTCTATCCGGTTGACCGCTCGGTCGACCGGGGCCTTTCCAGAGAGCAGAGCTCTCTGACGGTCGACCGGGTCGGTCGGTCGCCCTCCTACCAGAACTGGCGTGCACGTCTGTGCACGTCGGTCGACCGCCCGGTCGACCGGCTGAAGCCAGATCAGAAAACAAAGGTATTTGAAACTTGGTCTTTTTGGCTAATAATAAAATCCCATAAATTTACAGAAAATCTACAAAAATAGTTTTAACACTTTACTTTGATAAACAAACATGCTTGCACAAAATCAAGACATGTTACATATGATTTGAACTATTTTTTGAAATCACCTAGAGGGGGGGTGAATAGGTGATGGCTATATGATAATGGCAATTATGCGGAATTTAAAAAATTTAACTCTAAACAATTAGCACAATACAATATTTCTTGCAAGTAAAAGACAATGTAAAATTGCAAGTAATAAAAGAGATAGAGTTAGAAGAATTTGAGCAAACGCAAACACGCCGATATGTTTCCGAGGTTCGAGCCACGCTCTACGTCCCCGCCTTCACACTTGAAGGATTTCCACTATTGAGGATCCCACCGGATCAACAATACAAGGACAACACTTGTCCGTCTCCCGTGATGACACTTCACCACCTTGAGCACACTAGCTCGCCTTGAGGCCGATGCCTCTACAACTTCACTCAATTACAATGGAAGTGATCACACTTGATCACTTTACAAAAGAGCTCACTAAGCACAATCCTAGAACCAAATAGGAGACTTAGAGTATGGGATTGTGTAGTGCAAAACAAGAGAGAAGTAGAGGAATAGGCTCCAAGTAAGGTGTATGGAATTTTGGCTTTGGAGAGAAAAATCTTTTCTAAACTTAAACTTTGGAAATCTTGAAAACTCTTGTAAAAACTCTTGATATTCTTTTTTTAAAATTATTAGTCATGTCACTTGAAGTGACTACCTATTTATAGGGGTCAAAAACTGCTCAAGAGATTCGTTGGAGACAAATCCCTAAAGTCAAAGAGTCAGAAAATATAGCTGTTGAGTCTGTCAGAATTTTTGACAGAGTCCCGGTCGACCGGGTCGGTCGACCGCCAACGGTCAAAAATCCGACCGTTGGGGCTCACCGGTCGACCGGGTCGGTCGACTGGCAATTTCCAGAGAACAAAGGGTTTGGGCCGGTCGAGTATCGGTCGACTGCCGGTCGACTGATACGCACATGCACAGTTGTGCATGTCGGTCGAGTGCCGGTCGACTGCCGGTCGACCGGGCACTGTGAATTCTGTAAAAACAGAATTTACAGACCTGGAAAATTTTGGATTTTGGTTTTTGGGTCTTGGGTTAAATACTTTGGTCTTGAAAAATCATAGAGTATGAGCATGTGTCATACTACTATCAAGGTAAAATACTTTGATAAAAAATCATTTGATAAAACTTGATTTTCCATAAAATGTTTTTCCAAAAACTAGTCTTTCTAAAATCGTATTTCCAAAATAAATATGTTTATATAAAAGCTAAGTTGGAAATGATTTAGAAAGTCTTTTTGAAGCTATAAACCACTCTAGAAAATGTGTGTGTGTGATATCCCATATCTCTACTTCTACTATTTAGTTTTGACAAAATATCTAAAATGAAAATAAACAAAATACAAATCTTGGATTCTTTAGCAAGTCTTGATCTTTTTCTTGATCTATTCTTCAACGCATATTCCCGAAGCTTCCTATGTGCTTTAGCTTGGGAATGCAAATCTTGGGCGAACTCCAAAAGTGTGAGTCTTTTAGCGGAGTCGTCAAAATCTGTTTCTTGAACCTGAAATACTTTTAAACAAGATTATTAAATACATAACTAAATACGTTTTGCTATCATCAAAATAACCGGGATAATGGCCTTTGGGCCAACAATCTCCCCCTTTTTGATGATGGCAAAGCATATGTAGTTATCACAAGATATTTTGGGTAGAGTCTTCAAATGAAGCTCCCCCTCAACACAAGCATATATAAAAATCATACTCAGGCATATTATCACAATTGATAAATCATAAACATCATATATCCATGCCCACAGAAAATATCAACTACTCATGTCATATCATAGATAAAAGGAAATGAGTCTCAACATGACATAAATACATAACACAAAAGATACATGTCCACAACACAAAAATAAAAGGTGTCCAACACAACAAAATAAGTCAAGTACATAACAAAATAACAAAAGTGTCACAACAAAATATCTCTCTCTCCAAATATCTCTCCCCCTTTTTGACATCATCAATAAAGGGGAGGTCACTCATCAGCATCATCAGCAGCATCACTCAGTGGCCTCGTCATCCTCCTCCTCGTCATCACCAGAGGCCTCAGCCATCGTCTGATCATCACCATCATCTGAGGAAGAAGAGGAATCTACCTCCTCTGTATCCAAGGCATCAACTTTGGGGCGCGGTGGTGGAATAGAGACGCGAGCTCTGGGAGGGAAAGGAGGACCAGTGGCAGGGAGTCGACGAGCACCCGGAGTCCCATCAGGAACGACTATGTCAAGTTTTGTGAACAGAGACTGAAACTGAACATCCACAAATCTCATGGATTCAGCCATATAAGACAAGTCGTTTCGGACCTCCGCCCGAAAGCAGCATCCATAGCAATACGAGACTCCATATCTGCACGAAGTGCAGAGACTTGCTCACCGACCCAGGCTTGATGTGCCTCGATCTGCGAGCGGAGCTCAGAAGAAGAAATACCCTGAAACTCAGGAGCAGGAAAAGCAGGGCCTGGAGCTGGATCAGGAGCAACAGGAGGAATAGGTGGTGGTTGCACAGGTGCGTGTCTACGCAACTGAGCTTCCATCATCTTCAAAGCAGCAGCATTGATATCAGATGAGGGTTTAGAAGGGGCTTGACCAGAAAGATCAAAATCTAAAGCCTTAAGCAGATGGGTAATGAGCATGCCGTAAGGCAGACTCCTACCAGCAGTGCGGATCTGATCACAACTCATGTGAGAGGCGATAACTCGAGGGAAATTTATCTTAATGCCTTTAAGGAGGCAGTAGATAATCAAAGGAACAGGTCCTCGAGCATGACTGAATTCACCAGATTTAGGCACGATGTTGTGGAAAATAATCTTAGCAAGAACTTGAGATTGGAGGGAATACTGACTCACAATCTCATTCCTCACCAAGTCGGGATTGTCATCCTGGTGAATGAGAGTGGATGCGGTGAGCGAAGACTCACCCTCCGG
Source organism: Agave tequilana (assembly GCA_038442645.1). Taxonomy (NCBI): domain Eukaryota; kingdom Viridiplantae; phylum Streptophyta; class Magnoliopsida; order Asparagales; family Asparagaceae; genus Agave; species Agave tequilana. Next base: position 83,782 of record JAVJIF010007495.1, read on the forward strand.
ATATTCTGCAAAGTCATGAAGGTCATGAGAGTAGACATCTATTCCATCAGTGGAAAGATGAAGAATCCTAGCAAACTGACCTAGGGAAATATTTATATCCCTACCCATCACACGAGAGGTGATCCGGTTCCCACTAAATTCGAAGTTAATATAGAAGTATGGAACCAAGGATGTGTAGACCTTCTCCCTGATGGAAAGGAAATCCACAAGGTTGTTGGTACGGAGAATGTGGGGTATATCAAGGTGTTCAAAGTCATGGATAGCCACATACCTACCCGAAATTGTGTTCCTAGGGGCTAGATGAGTGTAACGGTCAGAGGCTAGATCGTTACGCAACAAAGGATCAGTTCTAGGAGCTTGAGAAGAGGATTGGGCAATACCCTTTCCTTTCTCGGTTCGAGATCTTTTAGGGGGCATGATAAAAAATTTTTTTAAGGTTTTGGCACGATCTAGATGATAAGTAACCTAAAGTAGAGACAATGGAACAATTATATTTAAGCTAGAAGTGGAAAACTGAAGTAAAAATCCGATTTTTACCTTGTTGAAAATTTTTGAAACCCTAGCCGAAAATCTGGAATTTTTGATGATCCGCTGGTTGGATCGACCTGAGATTTGAGATCTGGAGTAGGAAGGAGAAGTACGAAGTGGGTTTTAAAAGAATTGAAGATCAGGTGAGCGGATTGAAAGTTGGAAATTTTTGAGAAGAGGGGCTCCTGCGGTTCGCTGAGAGGAAAAGTGAGAGTGAGAGAGAAACAGTGAGAAAAAATCCCAAATAAAGGCCAGAATTCGACGATCGGTCGACTGGGGTTAAGGGCCGGTCGACCGAAAAGATACAGAGAGTCACGCACTCGGATCGGTCGACTGGTCCTATAAAAACAGTCGACCGGTAGCAGAAATAAAAATCCAAAATTTTCTCTCAGGCAGCGCCGGTCGACTGGGGTTAGGGTCCGGTCGACTGGTGCTGTCTGAAAATCTGCTACCAGATTCTGACCCAGAAGAAAAAAAAAATTATAACAAATAAAATATGATATATTATAACATACAGGGATACAACAACCAGTTTTAAATCTTCATTTACATCAACTTCACACAAAATGTTTTAATTTTGTTTTACATATTTAAACAAAGATATAAAGATGTTGAAGCCGAATACCCAGTGACGGGTTCTGAACTTCATCCTCTTGATTCCTCTTGAATGAGTTGAGGTGCGCAATTGCCATCTTTAAGGTATTTGTTTAAACAAGAAATTTTGATTATTAATTTATACTTTTGAAAAATAGTATATACATATAGATACATTCTCAAACAACATGGACATGTGGACAAATATGACATGAGGCTTAAAAATACAAGATATGGAAATTAACACAAGGTATGTACACAACATGATAGAAAAGTAGTTCTATATAAGCATGTATCAATGGAATACAAAAGCAAACTATCAATTCTATACACATGTACACATTACCAAAAATCAACAACTATTTTAAAATGGAGATGTTACCAATTTAAGGGCAATCTCCAAAAATAGGTGCCTCTACGATAGCGATGCAAGCTAGATTTGAACTTTGAGCTTAGTTGCATCTACCACCCGGGCACCGTCTCCCCCTAAGTCTTGGAGGAAGTAGATCCACCTGTATCACCTACATTTGGAGGATCTTTTGGTACCCAAATCTTTGAGGGTCCTTTGGGGTTAGTACCGGGGCGAACCCAAACATATTTATTGTTAACATTATTTTTAGCATAACAAAACTTTTCTAAATGGCCTTTGCGGCCACAATGAGTGCAAACATAAATTCTACCACTACTATACATGTATGCATGCTTATGTGTGTGCGCATGTTTCCGTGCATGTGTATGTGTATGAGATGCATGTTTCCCTTGGGGTACTCCCTTAGGAAATTTAGATGCTATCTTTTTCAAATCAAAAGCATAACTTTTTAAATTTGAGTCCAAAGCTTCAACACGTTTTTGGATCTCAACAAAATCATTTTTATCAATTGAAACTATGGGGGTTTTACCCTTATTTGCAAGTTTATATTTATCAAAATCATTTTTCAATTTTCCAAAAGAGCTAGATAAAACATCATTTTCTTTAACAACTATTTCAACTTTATATTTTAAAGCTTCATTTTCTCTTTTTAATTTCTTATTTTGAGATTGGGAAATCTCATACCTATTTTGCAATTCTTCAAAAAAATGTGCAAGCTCATCCATAGTTAACTCATCCTCATCTAAAGAGTTTTCGAGAGTTACCATAGGTGTGTCCTCCCCATGTGCCATGAAGCACATGTGCGCGGCGTCGACTTCCTCTTCGGATTCCGACTCCGTGTCATCCCAAGTAGCCACCATTGCCTTCTTCTTTCTTTGCCCGTTCTTGGATGTGGTCGCTTGTAGAGCGGGGCAATCGGCAATGAGGTGACCGATCTTCTTGCAATGAAAGCAAGGACCGGGTTCTTCTCTTTTTCTTTCAAATCTCCCTTGAGGTTTCCCTCGCCGGAAATTGCTTTGTCTTCCCTTCTTGTAGAACATCTTGCCCACCTTCCGGATGAGCATGGCGAAGTCTTCATCGCACTCGTCCGATGAATCATCCTCGTCTTGAATTGTTGGAGCGGCTTTGAAGGCTATTGATTTCTTCTTGGGTGCCTCCCTTTCTTCTCGTACCTTCATCTCCATCTCATGTGTTTTGAGATTTCCGATGAAGCCGGAGAAGTCCATCTCCTCCTTGTCATTTAGTTCCTTGAGGGTTGTCGCCTTGACTTCCAAGCTTTGGGAAGAGCTCGAATCACCTTCCTTATCTTTTGATCGTTATCAATCTTGTCACCTAAGGAAGAAAGAGCATTAGTTATTTTTGTAAAACGTGTGAGCATGTCATCAATGCTCTCATTATCAAACATATAAAAGTTCTCATATTGAGAACGTAGCAAGTCAACTTTGGCTCTCTTGACTTGAGACGTTCCCTCATGAGTCACAATGAGTATGTTCCAAACCTCAAATGCGGATTTACAATTTATTATGCGTGCAAGGTCATCTTCATTCAATGCTTGGGTCAATGCATATTGTGCCCTAGCATTAGCCTCATAGTCTTTGGAAGTATCCTCGGACCATGTGCTCTCATCACTAGTGGGTTCAATAAAATCTTTGGTAATGGCCCTAGCTACCCTAACTCCTAGGGATTTAAGGAAGAGATTCATTTTCACCTTCCAAATAGGGAAGTTTAAACCATCAAACTTGGGTGGGGATTTAATGCTAGAAAAGTCCATGGATGCCATGAATGCACAAGCAAATGTAAATGCAACACAAATGTATATAGCCAAATATGGATCTCCCTAAGGTGGTTAAACCGAATCTAGGGTTAGGCTCTGATACCAATTGAAATCACCTAGAGGGGGGGTGAATAGGTGATGGCTATATGATAATGGCAATTATGCGGAATTTAAAAAATTTAACTCTAAACAATTAGCACAATACAATATTTCTTGCAAGTAAAAGACAATGTAAAATTGCAAGTAATAAAAGAGATAGAGTTAGAAGAATTTGAGCAAACGCAAACACGCCGATATGTTTCCGAGGTTCGAGCCACGCTCTACGTCCCCGCCTTCACACTTGAAGGATTTCCACTATTGAGGATCCCACCGGATCAACAATACAAGGACAACACTTGTCCGTCTCCCGTGATGACACTTCACCACCTTGAGCACACTAGCTCGCCTTGAGGCCGATGCCTCTACAACTTCACTCAATTACAATGGAAGTGATCACACTTGATCACTTTACAAAAGAGCTCACTAAGCACAATCCTAGAACCAAATAGGAGACTTAGAGTATGGGATTGTGTAGTGCAAAACAAGAGAGAAGTAGAGGAATAGGCTCCAAGTAAGGTGTATGGAATTTTGGCTTTGGAGAGAAAAATCTTTTCTAAACTTAAACTTTGGAAATCTTGAAAACTCTTGTAAAAACTCTTGATATTCTTTTTTTAAAATTATTAGTCATGTCACTTGAAGTGACTACCTATTTATAGGGGTCAAAAACTGCTCAAGAGATTCGTTGGAGACAAATCCCTAAAGTCAAAGAGTCAGAAAATATAGCTGTTGAGTCTGTCAGAATTTTTGACAGAGTCCCGGTCGACCGGGTCGGTCGACCGCCAACGGTCAAAAATCCGACCGTTGGGGCTCACCGGTCGACCGGGTCGGTCGACTGGCAATTTCCAGAGAACAAAGGGTTTGGGCCGGTCGAGTATCGGTCGACTGCCGGTCGACTGATACGCACATGCACAGTTGTGCATGTCGGTCGAGTGCCGGTCGACTGCCGGTCGACCGGGCACTGTGAATTCTGTAAAAACAGAATTTACAGACCTGGAAAATTTTGGATTTTGGTTTTTGGGTCTTGGGTTAAATACTTTGGTCTTGAAAAATCATAGAGTATGAGCATGTGTCATACTACTATCAAGGTAAAATACTTTGATAAAAAATCTTTTGATAAAACTTGATTTTCCATAAAATGTTTTTCCAAAAACTAGTCTTTCTAAAATCGTATTTCCAAAATAAATATGTTTATATAAAGCTAAGTTGGAAATGATTTAGAAAGTCTTTTTGAAGCCATAAACCACTCTAGAAAATGTGTGTGTGTGATATCCCATATCTCTACTTCTACTATTTAGTTTTGACAAAATATCTAAAATGAAAATAAACAAAATACAAATCTTGGATTCTTTAGCAAGTCTTGATCTTTTTCTTGATCTATTCTTCAACGCATATTCCCGAAGCTTCCTATGTGCTTTAGCTTGGGAATGCAAATCTTGGGCGAACTCCAAAAGTGTGAGTCTTTTAGCGGAGTCGTCAAAATCTGTTTCTTGAACCTGAAATACTTTTAAACAAGATTATTAAATACATAACTAAATACGTTTTGCTATCATCAAAATAACCGGGATAATGGCCTTTGGGCCAACATTTTTGTAAGTTGGAAATATTTGTTCAAAAACAAAAATGGTATTATTCCAAACTTGATTTTCCCAAACATCTCCAAATACAAAAACAAGATATTTAAACAACTTTGAAAGCATAGGGTGTATGGATATGATCCATTATACAAACATGATGAAATATCTATGTTTTTGACATTAAGCTTTAAACTTGATTTTGGTTAAAACATGTACATAAGAAATACCAAAAACCATACAAGTATTTTTCTAAAAGAAAATTCTTTATAAAAACAAACTAAATCAAGAGTGTGTATGTATATGAACTTGAGCAATCCACCAACTACTCTATCCTTTACATTTTATCTAAAAATAAAATCTTCTAAAATAAACCTAGACTCAAGTCTTCATCTTCTTGAAGTCTTCACTTGAAGCCTTCTTGACTCGGTCCAAACACCGTGCAAGCTTCAAAACTTGACTTCAAATCCTTTGTTGAAGCTATGCACCTTCTAAGATCTTGATCATAAATCTGTCACTAATTAAACACAAGATCATTAGTACTATAACTACATGAGTTGATCATCATCAAAATTAGAGTGATAGGACTTCGGGCCAACAATCCACATGATATCAAAACATTCAAGTCAATTAAGCATAAATATGACTCATGAAAACAAATACATGAGTAAACAATAAATGTGAGTGTACAAATAAGATGTGAAGATCATAATCATGAAAAATGGTCAATAAGCTCAATATTCCTTGAAACATGAAAATATGAAAATCATCAAAACTTATTTAATATTCAAGGTATACGTATGTCCTATACAAACTAAAGTATACGTACATATCCATACACAACGAGTGTTGGCCCAAGGTTACAATCACCCGTGTTTAGTGTGTTTTGATGATTACAAAACATATTAGTTATTTGTACTAATAATGTTTGTTGTTTAAGTGTGTTTCAGGGTTCTAACTCAACTAGAAGAGTTCTTCCCTAAAGGAGAGTATTTTGGACTCAAGTCAACTCAAATTGGGCTCAAGAATCAAGTTATGAAGATCATATGGTGGAAAGCCCTCTTGAAGCACTTGTAGTACTTAGAATCAATGTAAGAAATAGGTTGTTAAAGTTTGAGTTTTGAAAATTGGCTCTAGGATACACACACACATTTTTAATACAAGTTTTCAAGTTAAAGTTTTTTCTAAGTTTTTCTCATGACTTAACAAATATACATGACTCCAAGTTTTACAAAGACATATATCTTTTTTAAATCATGTATACTCTTTTCATCATGATACTTAGATACTCTTTACTTCAAAATATTTTAAAATAAAAAATTCCAAGTCCTGCTGCTGCTGTTTTTCTGTTTCAGGCTTAACCAGCCGACCGGCCCGGTCGACCGGCGCCAGTATCAGGACGTGCACGTTTGTGCACGTCTGTCGGCCGACCACTCGGGTCGACCGACTGTAAGCAGTTGCTCTCCGGTTTTCTGGGTCGACCGTCAGGTCGACCGCCCGAAGAAAACTGTATTTTCTCTTAGAGGACGGTCGACCCAACCGGTCGACCCGAGCCCAACGGCTCTTTGCCAGCAGAGCTGGCGGCCGACCGGCCCGGTCGATCGCCAAGCCTGCAAAAGCCCAACGACTCTTTCCTCTTTTGTGCAATTCTGAAATCTGTTTTATTGATCTGTTTTAGCAGACTTTTTCTGAGGTTTTAGAGAACTTTTTCAGGTCAAATAAGATTAAAATAAATTGTTTTTAACCTATTTCTCTCCTTATAAATAGAGGAGAAGAGTCTCTTACAAAACACCAAGAAAAATCCTCAAGTTTTCATAGTTTTCAAAAAGAAAAGAAAAGTGTTTAAGCTCTTCATCTCCAACTCTTTCTTGAGCTTTTTTTCAGTTGTGTTCTCTAGCAAAATCATCTCTACAACTGAGTTTTCTCACTACACTTCTTAGAGCCAAAAATCCTTACTCATTCTATAAGGAAGTTGTAAAAGAGTGAGAGATTGTAAAGATTTTAAGTGATCTTGTTGTGATCACTTTGGTTACTTGTTCCTCTTCTTGTTCTTGTGGAGACACCTCTTCGGTAGAGGTCATTGTACTTGGTGGAGCTCGGTGCTCGGGTCTTCGGTAGACCGTTGTAATCGTCCTCGGTAGATAGTGAAAACCCTTCACGGAGGTGAAGGCGGGGAGTAGAGCGGTGGCTCGAACCTCGAAACAAACATCTTGTGTTTGCGATTGCCTTGTGTCCATTTTGCTTTAAATTTCTCTTGCTCTCTATTGCTTTCAATTACTTGCTTGAGATCTAGTTTTCTTTCCTTGTGATATTGCCTCTAGTTTGTGTTACTTGTGATATATCTTGTGTGCATTTCATCATTGCATATTATTCATTCTTTGTTCGATCAATTCTCATACAACAAGGTTGCATTGCGCACCTCTAACCCATTCAAGGGGAATTGGGAGGAAGGAGTTCAGAACCTCTCACGGGGTATTCGGCTCTTAGTCTTGTTTTGAGAGATCGTTGCATCATTCATCCATCTTAATTTTAAAAAGAATGTTAGATTAGCAATTACACCTATTCACCCCCCTCTAGGTGTTTTTCAATTGGTATCAGAGCTTGGTTACTAGGCTCTCGGCTTAACAACCTTAGAGAGATCCTAATATTGCTAATCATTTCATTCATTCTCACTTAGTAAAGATGGCCGATGGTATTAAGACGCCCCTAAGTTTGATGGACTTAACTTTCCCATATGAAAGGTTAAGATGACCGTTTTCTTGCAATCTCTAGGTAGTCGAGTTGCAAAGGCCGTGACCAAACCCTTTAGTGCACCCCCCGGTGATGAATCTACTTGGTCCGAAATAGAGACTAAAGAATTTGATGCCAATGCTAGGGCTCACTATGCACTCCTTCAAGCCCTTAATGATGATGATATATCTAGAGTTATTCATTGCAAGTCCGCATATGAAATTTGGACACATTTGCTAGTTACACGTGAGGGGACTTCACAAGTGAAGAGGGTTAAAATAGACCTTCTTCGGTCCCAATATGAGAATTTTTGCATGCAAGAAAATAAAACCATAGATGATATGGTTACAAGATTTACAAAGATCACTAATGGACTTTCTTCTCTAGGTGATGCTATCGACAACGATCAAAGAGTTAGAAAGATCATCCGGGCTCTTCCTCCTTCATGGGAAGTAAAAGCAACTACCTTGAAGGAACTCAATGACAAGGAGGAGATGGAGCTAATTGGTCTCATTGGGAACCTCAAAACCCATGAGATGGAGAGGAAAGTAAGGGAGGACATGGCTCCTTCCAAGAAGAAGACTATAGCCTTCAAAAGTCAATCTACACACTCCGATGAAGACGATGAAGAAGAAGATGACGAAGAGCTCTCACTTCTTGTGAAGAACGTCCGGAGGATCTATAACAAGGATAAATTCCAAGAAAAGAGGAGATGGCAAGGAGGCAAAGAAGAAAGAAACATTATTTGTTTCAATTGCCAAAGACCGGGACACATTGTTGCAGAGTGTCCGGATAAAGTAAAGCCCTCCACCTCAAAGAAGCCCTACAAGAAGAAAGCAATGAAGGCTACATGGGATTCCGAGAGCGAATCCGAGGAGGAAATCGACACCGCCAACATGTGCTTCATGGCCAATGAAAGCACAAGCAAGGTAACCCCTTCCACTTCTCCTAATGATGAACTTTCCATGGATGAACTAGGAGAAGCTTTTGTAGAATTATCACATAACTATGATTTTCTTAAGAAAAAGTATTTAAAAATGAAAAAGGAAAATGAATCTCTTAATCATCAAGTTTTTACTCTTTCTAAAGAAAAAGATGAATTACTTTCCACTCTTGTTTCCACCCAAAAAGATTTTGACAAATATAAGATTTTTTGTAAAGGCAAGTCCCCACTAATTGATTCTAATGAGATTACCATGCTTAAAGAAAGAATAGACTCATTAGGAATTGTTTTGAAAAATTGTGAATTTGATAAGAAGAAGATAGAGGCCATGTTTTCTAAGAAACAAGCCCCTAAGAAAAATGTTTACCATGCTCATGCTCATGTTCATACCACACAACCTTTACATCGTGGCAAACCTCCAAAACATGCTCACACTTCACACACACATCATGCATTCATGTATGGAAGAGTGTTCTCATGTTCACATTGTGGGCGGAAAGGGCACTTAGCTAATTTTTGCTATGATAGACTAGTGCATCTTGTCATAATGTTTGGGTTCGAAGCACTAACTTTCAAGGACCCGGGAAAATTTGGGTACCAAAGTCAACAATTTTGTTAAATGATGTAGGTACCTTCCAAGGCCCAACGACGTAGAGGATTGTGGTATCTTGATAGTGGTTGCTCAAGGCACATGACTTGGGACATCAACAACTTTGCAACCCTATCAAGATACCATGAAGGTGGCACCGTCACCTTCGGAGATGATGCCAAGGGTAAAATCATCGGTATCGGTAATATCAAACTTGGTACATCCCCTTTAATTGAGAATGTTGTTTTAGTTGATGGCCTCAAGCATAACCTCTTGAGTGTTAGTCAACTCTGTGATAAAGGTTTTGATGTAGTTTTTGATAATGTAGCTTGTAAAGTAATTGATAGAATTTCTAATACTTGTGTGTTTTTCGGTTTTCGTGAAAGTAATGTTTATATGATAGATATGTCTCATATGTCTTGTAATATTACTTGTTTAAAAGCCCTCGATGACGACTCTTGGTTGTGGCATAGAAGATTAGGCCATATTTCATTTGACCATATATCTAGGTTAAACACAAAGGAAATGGTGAAAGGTATTCCTTGCTTGAGTTTTGAAAAGGACCGAGTTTGCGACGCATGTCAATTTGGGAAACAAACTAAGTCTTCTTTCAAGTCAATTAAGGATATCATGACATCACGTCCTTTGGAGCTAATTCATATGGATCTATTTGGCCCCACACAAACCAAAAGTCTAAGTGGGAATAGATTTGCATTTGTTTTGGTTCATGACTTTTCACGGTTTACTTGGGTTTTCTTTCTTGAACACAAAAATCAAGCATTTTCATATTTCCAATCTTTTAAGAAAAGAGTTGAAAAAGAAAAAGATGTTTCAATTTTAAGAATAAGAAGTGATAGAGGAGGTGAATTCATTGACCTACCCTTTATCACCTTTTGTGAAGAACATGGAATTAAGCATGAACTTTCTTGTCCTAGAACTCCACAACAAAATGGAGTAGTTGAACGAAAAAATCGAACTTTACAAGAGATGGCTAGGACAATGCTAAGTGAATATGGTCTACCACATTATTTGTGGGCCGAGGCCGTAAATACATCATGCTATATATCAAATCGTGTTTTCTTGTGTAAAAATACTTCAAAGACTTCTTTTGAAATGTACTTTTCTAGAAAACTAAATGTTTCATATTTCAAGGTTTTTGGATGCAAATGTTTTGTTTTAAATACAAAAGATAATTTAGGAAAATTTGATGCTAAAGTTTATGAGGCAATTTTTGTGGGTTATTCTAATACTAGTAAAACTTATAGAATCTTCAATAGATCATCTTTGACTATTGAGGAATCTATACATGTTAAGTTTGAAGAATCTAACTTGTTTGTTAAGAATGTTATAGAAATAGATGCTTTGGATGAAGGCTTGGAGAAAGTGACCTTGGAGGATACACCTACTATGGGAGACAAGCCAAAGGATGATGAAGGAAGTGAAGCTAAAGTAGAAGAGGCTCAAGGAAATGAGATTCAATCAATTGAAGTGGAGCCTACTCAACAACTTCCAAAGGATTGGAGATACAATCCTCATCATCCCAAGGACCTCGTCATAGGTGAAGTATCTAAAGGGGTAACCACTCGCTCTAAACTTCATGATTTTTGTGGACACTATGCATTTATTTCTCATGTTGAACCCAAGAACGTCCTCGAAGCCGAGGCCGATTCATATTGGTTGCTAGCCATGCAAGAGGAACTCAATCAATTTGAGCGCAACCAAGTTTGGCACCTTGTTCCTAGGCCCCACGATAGACCAACAATTGGTACTAAGTGGATCTTTAAGAACAAGTTGGATGAATCGGGTAACGTTGTTAGGAATAAAGCTAGGTTAGTTGCCCAAGGTTACACTCAAATCGAAGGAATCGATTTTGAAGAAACCTTTGCACCCGTAGCACGACTTGAAGCTATACGGATGACACTAGCTTTTGCCTCATATAAAGATTTTAAATTGTTTCAAATAGATGTCAAAAGTGCTTTTCTAAATGGTTTTATTGAAGAGGAGGTGTATGTTGAACAACCCCCCGGGTTTGTTGATCCTACACATCCGGATTTTATGTTTAAATAGATAAAGCTCTTTATGGTTTAAAACAAGCCCCTAGGGCTAAGTATGAAAGACTTTCCTCATTTTTAATTTCAAATGGTTTTAAGAAAGGTAAAATTGACACAACTTTATTTACAAAACATGTGAAAAATGATATTCTTATTGTGCAAATTTATGTAGATGATATTATTTTGGTTCTACTAATGAATCTTTTTGCCAAGCTTTTAAATCATGCATGAAGGATGAATTTGAAATGTCTATGATAGGGGAACTCAACTATTTCCTTGGACTCCAAATCAAGCAAAGGAAGGATGGGATCTTCATCAATCAAGCCAAGTACACAAAGGAACTCATCAAGAGATTCGGACTTGAAGGCGCTAGAGTAAGCAAAACTCCCATGGCAACAACTACCAAGCTTGACAAGGATGAACAAGGTAAAAGTGTAGACATTAAGCTTTATCGTAGCATGATAGGTAGTTTATTGTATTTGACGGCTAGTAGGCCGGATATTATGTTTTGTGTATGTCTTTGTGCTCGTTTTCAATTATGTCCTAAGGAGTCTCATTTAGTTGCGGTAAAACGCATTATTAAATACCTTAAGGGCACAATTGAAATGGGTTTGTGGTATCCGAAAACCGGATTATTTGAAATGAAGAGTTTTTCGGATGCCGACTGTGCGGGTTGTAGGGTAGATAGGAAGAGCACAAGTGAAACATGTCAATTCCTAGGTAATTGTCTTGTATCTTGGTCTTCCAAAAAGCAAAATTCAGTAGCCCTATCAACCGCCGAGGCGGAGTATGTTGCAGCCGGAGCTTGTTGTGTACAAGTTCTTTGGATGAAACATACTCTCCTTGACTATGATTTGCATTTTGATCATATTAAAATATTTTGTGATAATGCTAGTACTATTCACATGACAAAGAATGCAAATCAACATAGTAAAACCAAACACATTGACATTAGGTATCACTTTCTTAGAGATCATTATGAGAAAGGTGATATTGATATTGATTATGTTTCTACCGATTTTCAACTTGCCGATATTTTTACTAAACCTCTAGATTATGCTAGATTTTCATTTATTTGTGGTGAGTTGAATGTTTGCATTATGGATTCTTGATATTGATAAAGATAAATTTTTCTTTAATATTTTGTTTGCTTTGTTTAACCCTTTTTGATGTATGACAAAAAGGGGGAGAAATAGTAAGCTTTTGTTTGTTCATGGAGAACTAGAAAAAGAGTTTTGTTTGTTTATGGTGTATTTTGAGTTTTTAGTTTTTGACAAAAACTATGTGTTTTCAATGCCTTATGTATTTAGCTTCTCATAGCCATTCTTGATACATAGCATTATTTGAGGGGGAGCTTTCCAAGCTCTTCTTCCATTTTTGTTTAAATAACCTATATGTTTTGTCATCATCAAAAAGGGGGAGATTGTTGGCCCAAGGTTACAATCACCCGTGTTTAGTGTGTTTTGATGATTACAAAACATATTAGTTATTTGTACTAATAATGTTTGTTGTTTAAGTGTGTTTCAGGGTTCTAACTCAACTAGAAGGGTTCTTCCCTAAAGGAGAGTATTTGGACTCAAGTCAACTCAAATTGGGCTCAAGAATCAAGTTATAAAGATCATATGGTGGAAAGCCCTCTTGAAGCACTTGTAGTACTTAGAACCAATGTAAGAAATAGGTTGTTAAAGTTTGAGTTTTGGAAATTGGCTCTAGGATACACACACACATTTTTAATACAAGTTTTCAAGTTAAAGTTTTTTCTAAGTTTTTCTCATGACTTAACAAATATACATGACTCCAAGTTTTACAAAGACATATATCTTTTTTAAATCATGTATACTCTTTTCATCATGATACTTAGATACTCTTTACTTCAAAATATTTTAAAACAAAAATTCCAAGTCCTGCTGCTGCTGTTTTTCTGTTTCAGGCTTGATCGGCCGACCGGCGCCGGTATCAGGACGTGCACGTTTGTGCACGTCTGTCGGCCGACCGCTCGGGTCGACCGACTGTAAGCAGTTGCTCTCCGGTTTTCTGGGTCGACCGCCCGGTCGACCGCCCGAAGAAAACTGTGTTTTCTCTTAGAGGACGGTCGACCCGAGCCCAACGGCTCTTTGCCAGCAGAGCTGGCGGCCGACCGGCCCGGTCGACCGCCAAGCCTGCAAAAGCCCAACGGCTCTTTCCTCTTTTGTGCAATTCTGAAATCTGTTTTATTGATCTGTTTTAGCAGGCTTTTTCTGAGGTTTTAGAGAACTTTTTCAGGTCAAATAAGATTAAAATAAATTGTTTTTAACCTATTTCTCTCCCTATAAATAGAGGAGAAGAGTCTCTTACAAAACACCAAGAAAAATCCTCAAGTTTTTATAGTTTTCAAAAAGAAAAGAAAAGTGTTTAAGCTCTTCATCTCCAACTCTTTCTTGAGCTTGTTTTCAGTTGTGTTCTCTAGCAAAATCATCTCTACAACTGAGTTTTCTCACTACACTTCTTAGAGCCAAAAATCCCTTACTCATTCTATAAGGAAGTTGTAAAAGAGTGAGAGATTGTAAAGAGTTTAAGTGATCTTGTTGTGATCACTTTGGTTACTTGTTCCTCTTCTTGTTCTTGTGGAGACACCTCTTCGGTAGAGGTCATTGTACTTGGTGGAGCTCGGTGCTCGGGTCTTCGGTAGACCGTTGTAGTCGTCCTCGGTGGATAGTGGAAACCCTTCACGGAGGTGAAGGCGGGGAGTAGAGCGGTGGCTCAATCCTCGAAACAAACATCTTGAGTTTGCGATTGCCTTGTGTCCATTTTGCTTTAAATTTCTCTTGCTCTCTATTGCTTTCAATTACTTGCTTGAGATCTAGTTTTCTTTCCTTGTGATATTGCCTCTAGTTTGTATTACTTGTGATATATCTTGTGTGCATTTCATCATTGCATATTATTCATTCTTTGTTCGATCAATTCTCATACAACAAGGTTGCATTGCGCACCTCTAACCCATTCAAGGGGAATTGGGAGGAAGGAGTTCAGAACCTCTCACGAGGTATTCGGCTCTTAGTCTTGTTTTGAGAGATCGTTGCATCATTCATCCATCTTAATTTTAAAAAGATTGTTAGATTAGCAATTACACCTATTCACCCCCTAGGTGTTTTTCAATGAGTCCACAAAGATATATGCATGAAAGCACGTGGCTCAAAGGATGTAAATGTATAACAATAATTTGGATAAAATGGACATATACATGAAGTTAAACATATAAACATGAAACAAATTCAAGAATAGGAATACAAGTCTAAAATGCATGGATCATCAAAACTAGACTATACTAGCACATCTAATGGGAACAAATAAGTATTCAAGTACAAACATATATAGATTTATTTGTGGCCCACTATATGTACATGTATATACCAAGTTTTAATGAAAACTAACATCTAAACATGTAATCAACGCATGAAGCATAAAAACAAGATATGAATAGACATGAAAAACATAAACATGATTATTACGTAAATTCACTTGTTATTAGAGTTATGATAATCATGATAGCTAAACAAAGGTGAGAACACTAAAATAATGGTCCATATTAAACATGGGTGTCTCAAAGGCTATACATGCATGTCAATAGTCTAATAATCATGACATTTTCATAATGATCAATAAACAATGAAACATGCTATAAACAATGAATATGAAAAAGCATGTAAATTAAAACGGGAGTAAGGGATTGTCACCAAAACCGAAGAAGCAACTCTCCTTGTCTCCAAAACATGGTGGTCATCTCCACCAAACTTTCCCTTGAAAGTGATGCATCCAAAATAGTCCTCATGAAGCTCGGAACGCATCCACTCAAGGTACCGCTACTCTCACGTCATGCGAGAGCCCACATCTACATCATAAACAATAGGGGTGGTCTTTGGTACCCATAACTTTTTGGGTCCATGGGGGTTAGTACCTTCTCTAACCCAAACAAAATTATTTTCTAAATTTGAAACATGTATTCTATCATAGCAAAATTTAGTAAGGTGGCCCTTACGTCCACAATGTGTACAAGTGTACACATGAGCATACAAGTGATGATGGTGTCCGTGAGGAGCATGTGTATGCCGTGGGTGGTGTGCATGCATAATAGGAACTTGTTTCTTTCGAAACAAAGTTTCCAAACGTGTATGGCTCTTGGCACATTGGCTCAAAGTGGAGCCCAAACAAATCATATTCTTCTTTAATATGGATATATCATTGTTAATTAAAGAAGAAGTGGCACATGCAATAGGTGAAGTGTGTGATACTACACTAGCATGGCAAACATGTGTATCAATCTTATTTTGTAAAAATTCATTTTTCTTTAAACATACATCTAAATCATTTGAAATAGAAATTATTTTATTTTTCAAAGCAACATTCTCTTTTAAAACAAAATCAACTTTAGAAGACAAATTTTCATTTTTCTTCAAAAGTGTTTCACAATCATTTTTAGATTTTGAAAATTTATTTTCTTTTAGTGCAAGATCAAGTTGAGACCTTAATGAATCCCTTTCATTATAGATCTCCACTTTCTCTTGCAAAACACAATCAAGTTTAGAAGACAATTTTTCATTTTCTTTATTTAAAGCAAAAGTCTTCTTTTTCAAAACTTTATATTTTTCTATCAATTTTTCACAAACTATAGAAAGTTCTTCATTTAAAGCATGGGGATCAATATTCACATCATATGAAGAACTAGCACTATCATCACAATCTAAGTGGGATTCCGAATGTACCTCAAGGGAGTCATTCCCTTGGATCATGAAGCATTGAGTGTTGGATTCTCCACGAGATTCTTCCTCCGGTTGGATTTGCAATTGAAGCTTGGAGGTGGTGGTGGTTGTCAAAATGTTTCACGCTGCAAAGGCGGAATCAATGTTAGAAACACGCATAAGATAATCTTTAGGAAGTGTGCTTCTAATGGCTTCAAGGGCTTGTACATTGGCCCCTATATGATTGCGGTTACCAAGATAGCATTTCTTGGTAGCGGCAAGAAAGACATGCAAACCTAGGGTCTTCAAATAACAACTCATCATAACCTTCCAAATCTCAAGTCTAGAAATATCAAACATAGGAGGGCTATCCATGAGAGCAAACTATATGTGTGCAAGCAAACAAATGTGCAAATGCAAATGGTAGATTAGCAAACAAAGGATCTCACTCCTAGGATGTTAAGCCTAAGTATCAGGAGCGTAGGCTCTGATACCAATTGAAATCACCTAGAGGGGGGTGAATAGGTGAATGTGCTAATCTAGAAAACAAAATGCGCTAAATGCGGAAGCTTAAAAACTAATTGCAATACACTTAGTACAACACACAAGTGTGGCCAAATTTCCCGTGAAGGGCTCTGGACTAACTCCTCTTGATTCCCCTAGATATGGGTTGAGGTGCTATATGAAGCTCTTGTGGTTAAGTACAAGTGAGGCACACACACAAACAAGCCAAGCATATGAGGATGAGACAATATGAAAGATGTAAGGCACAACACAAGTATGAATGATATGGCAATATGAATAATTCTATGCACAATACAAATAAAGAGAGAGGGTTAGAGAGACAATGGATCAAACGCAAACACAATGATATGTTCCGAGGTTCGAGCCCCTAGCTCTACGTCCCCGCCTTCACCGAGAAGGATTTCTAATCCACTACCTTATCCACCGAGGACTCCCACCGAGGGAACCTTCATCGAGAAGGATTTTTACAACAAGGGAGTACCGAACTCCTCTCTCAAACACCGCCTCACAACCGAGGGGTAGGCCCGTAGCCAAACAACAACCAATCCACCTCACACTTGAGGGATACAAACCAACTCTAACTCCACCTCACCAAGAGGAAGTAAACCACAATCTCAACCTCTACCAAAGAGGGAGCAACCAACAAATGAAGGTTTACAACAAGTGGTATATTTCAACCACAAACCTTTTCTCTTTTTCCACAAAACAAGATCATAATAGATTAGGATAGAAGATAAGCTAAGGTGGAAATCAAGGTGTTTTGGAAAACAAAAAACTCAAAGAAATAATCTTGGGAAAACTCTTGAAGATAATGGAAATGAAGTACAAACACAAATCTCCCAAAATTCTATTTCCTTTGATTTTTCCAAAAACTTAAAACAAATAAGATGAATCCTTTTTGGCACAAAACTCTTTTGAAAACTTGTTTAAAACAGTAGAGAAAGTCTGGAAATTTTAGCTCTAAAAATCTTAGCCAAAATCCCAAAGAAATGGGGTTTATATAGGCCAAACAGAAAATTAGCCGTTAGGCCGATCTGGCAGCCTGACAGGCTTGCGGTCGACCGGCCCGGTCGACCGCCAACAGTCAGAAATATGACCGTTGGGAAAACCCGGTCGACCGTCCGGTCGACCGCCCAGATATAGAGAGCAAGCTCTCTGGTCCGGTCGACCGGTCGGTCGGCCGGCCCACTGTGCTGCCAGACGTGCACAGCTCTGTGCACGTCGGTCGACCGCAAGGTCGACCGGCCCTTGGTGCGGTCGACCGAGCGGTCGACCGACCTGGCCTGTCAGCCAGTTCTGGGTCAGAAACACATGGCAAAAATATTTTAATAAATCTAATAAAACTTGTAAAAATACCCAAAAATAGTTTTATCATTTTGCATTGATATATAAACTTATGATAAACATTTCAACTCAAATATCAAGCATATGAAACCATTTTTTTGTTTTATCATTTTTGCCAAAAATCAAAACTTGTATTTTATCAAACTTGACTTTTTCAATACATGAATAGGAAAGTCAAAGTAAGTTTGTCTAAGAAGTTTAAGCATGCATGTATAGAAAGAATATATCTACTATACATATAAACCATTTAAACTTGTTTTGATCAATCTATTCATGAAACCAAATATCGGTTAAAATAAAAACCGAAAAACAATAAAACGTGTGTGTTGTGCACTTGAGCATATCAACTATTCTTATCTTTACACATGGATCTAAAACACACTAAACTAAACTAGGATACCTAAGTCTTCTTGACGATCTTCAATCTTCATGCTGACTCGATCCCAAACGTAATCCAGTGAGTGCAAAGGTATGATAGTGATGCTCGGGCACGGGAATCACCAAGTGAAGGCTTCCAACTCCTCTTTTTGAAGCAATCACCAACTAATATCTTGATCACTGATCTGTAACTAAAATCACAAGATAATTAGTAAACATAACTACATGAGTTAATCATCATCAAAACTAGAGAGGAAGGCCTCCGGGCCAACAATCTCCCCCTTTTTGATGATGACAAAACTCATGGAGTTATATATGTATGGATTAAAGTTAAGCTTCAAAGAAGCTCCCCCTTAACTCATACATAAAACAACTAAACATAAATATGCAATGAAGGCTCTTAAACATGAATGCATATCTATGCATAAACAATAAAAGGCTCTAGATACCCAATGAAATGTTTAAAAACAAAACATGCTCTAGATACCAATTAAAATTAAACTAAATTAAAACTTAATATATGCAAAAACATAAATATGCATATATAAAACTCAAAATCTTTCTCCCCCTTTTTGTCAATCATCAACAAAGGGGTAAAAAACAAAAAAAAACAAAATCTTTCCCCCTTTTTAATACAAGGAAACAATCATCAATAAAGGGGTAAAAGCAAAACTAAATCAATAAATTTTTTCCCCCCTTTTTGCTCGAAATAATGAATCAACAAAAGGGTTAATAAAAATAATGTTCTCCCCCTTTTTGTCTAAAACAAAAACAAAAACCAAATAGGGGTGACAATCAGTTAAGGTACCAATTGAAAATATGACAAAGTAGCATCTTGATACCAATTGAAAGTAAACATAGGTCAATAAATAAATGGTATATGCGATATACATTCATGAAGAGGAAGATGTGAAGCTTCCCTACATAGATACATTACATGAAAGAGGGATGACAAGTCCTAATTCACATAACATACACTGTGCAATGCATAAGAGGAGATGTGAAGCTCCCCCTACACACGTGTACCACATAAAGAAGAGATGTCAAGCTCCTCAATACAAGATACACTCAACATGAATCTATATGCAGAAGAGATGTTAAGCTCTCCTTGCATACAGGCAATACAAATCAAAACATGTTGATTATTTATCTTTAAACAAAATTTTGAGATACCAATTTTAAAAACATTCAAATAAACATCTTGATATCAAAAGAGAATATTTTTCTTTTTAAACATATGATATCAATTTGAAAATTTTATTTTCTATCATAAAGTAAGGGAGTGGAGATACAAATACCAATTGAAATATGAAAATCATTAGCAATTGAAATATGAGAATCGAATTTTCTCCCCCTTTATGAAAAAACAAAACAAAAACAATGCGTAGGCTTGAATTAAGATACCAATTGAAAGCTAAATCAATTGAAACAAAGATGGAGCTCAAGCTTAGCATAAACAAAATATATATATGTATGAAAATTAGATACCAATCGAAATTGATACTATTGGAATTGAAAAACATACATACATACAAATATATATGAGTATACAAAAATGTCAAAATTGATACCAATTGAAAGGATCTCAATGATACCAATTGAAACAACAATAATGATCAAGTGTATACATCATATAACTACCACCCAATCATGTTCAAGTTTAAAATGATTTTCAATATAAAGCATACAAGAGCATGATCGCCCATCCATCCACCCTTAGATGGTAGGGGTTTTCATAAATAGATTTGAAAATTGAAGTATATTGGAAAAACTCCACCAAAATAAAGAATACGAACTAGTTATATGAAAAATTTGTAAACTAGTCGAAATCCTTCAAGTAAGGAATAAAACAAAATTATTTTTCATGAAATAAGAAATCCATGTAAAGTCACCTAGAGGGGGAGTGAATAGGTGATGGCTAATCTAATGGTCACTTAATGACAAATAATGCGGAAGTAAAACTATTATGACCTAAACAAACTATTTAAACTAAACACCACGTATAACACAAGAGTGTTGTCGTATTCCCTGTGAAGGGCTCTGGACAAACTCCTCTAGATTTCCCTAGATAAGGGTTGAGGTGCCGCGTTGGCTCTCTTGGTTAAATACAAGTGTTAGCAAACAAACCCAAGCAAGTATAACAATATGAGCACACAAGTATATCAAGCATATAAATATAAACATAATACTTGAATGCAAGATATAGACAAGGAGATAGAGAGAGAGAGAGAGTGAGCAATCGCAAACACAAGGGATTTGTTTCGAGGTTCGAGCACCCTTGCTCTACATCCCCGCCATCGACACACGAAGGATTTCCACTATAATCGATCCCACCGGATCACTCGGTGCCGCAACACCTACAACTCTCGGACTCCCTAGTCCGTACACACCGCAAGCCCACCGGCTCGCCGAGGCCGCACCTCAAACAACAAGTTCGCACCCGAACTCGAAACAACGCGGACACACACGTCCGCCTCCTCAAAGAAACAAGAAAAGATCTCTTGGTGATCTAAACACTTTGATCACCAATAAAAACTCTCACTACAACACTCCTATAGAATGAATAATCAATATATAGCTCAAGTGTTTGTGTGAGAAAACTAGGATGGAAGAGGTGGAGGAAAACTCAAAGAAATTCTCTTTTAACACTCTTGATAAAACTCCCTTTTGATTGGAAGTATTAGCTCTCAATTTAGTGGAGAAAACTCTTTTAATGAAGTGGGAAAAACTGGCTCAAAGTCCACTAAAAATCTTATTGAAAAATAATGCCCAAACCCCCAAATTTATAGGGCTAGAAAAACTAGCCATTGGGGTCTGTCAAGCCTGTCGGTTGACCGCCCGGTCGACCGGCCAACGGTCATATTTCAGACCGTTGTGCCATCGGTCGACCGAGCCAAGATATAGAGAGCAAGTCTCTCTATCCGGTCGACCGCTCGGTCGACCGGGCCTTTCCAGAGAGCAGAGCTCTCTGACGGTCGACCGGGTTGGTCGGTCGGCCCTCCTACCAGAACTGGCGTGCACGTCTGTGCACGTCGGTCGACCGCCCGGTCGACTGGCTGAAGCCAGATCAGAAAACAAAGGGATTTGAAACTTGGTCTTTTTGGCTAATAATAAAATCCCATAAATTTACAGAAAATCTACAAAAATAGTTTTAACACTTTACTTTGATAAAAAAACATGCTTGCACAAAATCAAGACATGTTACATATGATTTGAACTATTTTTGTAAGTTGGAAATATTTGTTCAAAAACAAAAACGGTATTATTCCAAACTTGATTTTCCAAAACATCTCCAAATACAAAAACAAGATATTTAAACAACTTTGAAAGCATAGGGTGTATGGATATGATCCATTACACAAACATAATGAAATATCTATGTTTTTAACTGTAACGCCCCGGTCCCGAGGGTACGGAGACATTACTGCGACGTATATACGCAGGTCATAAGTACCCTTACGTATATACGCTAAGCATCAGTACAGGCAAGAATCACAGTACTGTTGGCCCAAAGGCCTTTCACCCTAGTTTTGATGATTATCAACTCATGAAGTTATGATTACTAATGATCTTGTGTTTAATTAGTGACAGATTCCTTATCAAGATCTTAGTAGGTGTGGAGCTTCAACAAAGGATAAAATGTCAAGTTGGAAGCTAGCACCGGTCGATTCACGAGCCTATGCATCAAGACCACATCTAGAGATGAGCTCGGTGGATTGCATGTGGACCAAGTCAAGAAGATGAGAAGACTTCAAGGGAAGACTTCAAGAAGATGAAGACTTGTGTCTAGGTATAAGATTTTTGTTTGTTTTAGTTAAAATGTAAAGGATAGATAGTTGGTGGATTGCTCAAGTTCATATCACACACACACTCTTGATTTATGTGTTTTCATAAAAGATTTTTAGTTCTATAAAAATACCGTTTTAGTTTTTGGTGTTTCAAATATACATATGTTTTTAACCAAAACCTTTTAGAACTCTCGTCCGTCCTGCTGATCTGCTCGATACACTTTTAGTTTTCTAGTCATAACTTTTGATTCCTATATTCAATTAACATGATTTATATTGCATTTTAAAGATGACTTTCAGAGCTACATTTAATATTCAATAATCATCTTCTGATTTAAATGTTAAGAATGTCAAATATTGGGTTGAAGTCTGAAAAACAGTTTTCAGTTTCTGATTTGATACCTTTTAGTATTTTATTGATAACTTTCAATTCCGAATTGATATTGATTTAATTTAAGTTGCATTAGAAAGAAGACTGCAATATCTATAAATTCATCCTATATACTTATTCCCAAATTCGAACGTTTTAGACCTCAAAACTATGCTCCAAGTTAACCCATTGCACAGAGGTCGGTCGACCGGGCCGGTCGACCGACGTGCACAAAACTGTGCACGTCTGGCAGTTTTGTGCGGTCGACCGGGCCGGTCGACCGGAACTGAGAGCAGTGCTCTCTGTTCTTCTCGGTCGACCGGGCCAGTCGACCGGAGGCTGTAACGGTCAGATTTTTGACCGTTACCGGTCGACCGGGCGGTCGACCGGCAGCTCTGACAGACCCCAACGGTCAGATTTTTCTGACCTCTATAAAAGGGGGTTTTGTCATTGTTTTGAGCCAAGATTTTAGGAGAGCTTTTGTCCAGTTTTTCTCATTCTTTTCAGAAAGTTTTCTCCACATATTTGAGAGCAAATACTTCCAATCAAATAGGAAGAATTTATCAAGAGTGATAAAAGTGATTTCTTGAGTTTTTCACCATAGTTCTTTTCCTTGATTTCTCACACTACACTTGAGCATCCATTGTCATATCTATCCTATAGGAGAGTTGTAGTGAGAGTTTGTAATTGGTGATCAAGTGTTTAGATCACCAAGAGATCATTTCTTGTTCTTTGAGAAGGCGGACGGTTGTGTTCGCGGTTTGATTGAGGGTCCTAGTGAGGACTTGGTGTTGTTGGGTCCTAGTGAGGACTTGTAGCTTGAGGTGCGGCCTCGACGAGCCGGTGGGCTTGTGGTGTGTAAGGGACTTTGGGAGTCCGAGGGCTTGTAGGTGTTGCGGCACCAAGGAGAGATCCGGTTGGATCGTACATAGTGGAAATCCTTCGTGTGTCGAAGGCGGGGATGTAGAGCAAGTGTGCTCGAACCTCGAAACAAACCCTTTGTGTTTGCGATTGCTCACTCTTGCTCTCTTACTCTTTTTGTCTCCATTATATCTTGCATTACTTTATAGTCTTTATCTCTTATATGCATGATATACCCTTGTGCTCATAATTGCTATACTTGCTTGGGATTGTTGTTAACACTTGTATTCAACCAAGAGAGCCAACGCGGCACCTCAACCCATTCAAGGGGAATCTAGAGGAGTTTGTCCAGAGGCTCGCAAGGGGAATTCGGCAATACTCTTGTGTTATACATAAGTGTTCAATTAAAAGAAGTTTAATTTGGTCATCTTAGTTTTAATTCCGCATTATTTGTTCATAAGTGACCATTAGATTAGCCATCACCTATTCACCCCCCCTCTAGGTGATCTTACAAGTATCACAATACGTAGTATTTATACACATGCCAACATAAGGAGTACAATTTACAAAGTTATCACAGAGTGTGATATACTATTACATGTATCGTATATCATAGCCAGGTACAAAAGTAAAATTTACAATATGAATACAAGATGCTTACGAGCTGAAGGAAAATCCCGCAAGCTGGAAGGAAGAGTCGGGTACGAAAGGGACCAAGATTAGTCAGCCTGCTCTGAGAGGAAAACTTGATCTTCGGTGGAGGGCTCCACTTCAATCCAAGCTTCAGAACCTGAACATACAAATTCAAGGGAGTCAGAACCTCCCAACAAATGTTCAGGTTACAGCCAAGTGGCATAAGAGATAAGTGTATGAGAGTTGATATAGCATTATGAATAACTAGCGTGTAAAGGAGGTACAACGTATTATAAATGGAAAAACCTGAATACATCGATATTATCACTTTTAATGCTTAATCTTATTACTCATCCTACTCATATGTCTAGGTATGTGCTATAGCGTCCTAACGTACATACATCCACATCTGAGTAGGTTGAGGCTGTTATTGGAAACCAGCGGGGGTATCAACGAACAATGTTTATAGTGGGTCCCGTGCATACCCGGGACCACGGCACAGGATGTTCCGTTGCTTGGTGACGGAACCTACCGCAAGGCGATTCAGGAGGGTCTTATGGATGCCCTTATCAAGATGGTACCAGGAAGGAGGGAGCCAGCTCTCCCCTCGGTCCCCTGGAGGCCCACAGGTCAGACCGGAAGTTTTAGTTGCACAACATGCCTAATACCACTGTAAACACGAACATGTATTGATAGCCGCGAGTTTCCCCCGACCCGATGCAAGTTGTTCCTTTTTATGATTTATTATGCATTTATCAGATTCCGGGAATGAGCAGGAATAAGTCAGGAATACATGTATCTCAGGAGTACAGTAAGTACTATAAAGAAATCAAGATGTCAGGTCATCATTCCCGTTGTCGTGATAATTATAAGAGTCAAGTGTATCATGCCGGGTGTCAAGTGATAGCATGATAAGAGGGTGATATTTGTCAAGTGATAAGTCATGTAATAAAAAGGGCAATTATCAGGTAGTAGCTGAGCATAATCGAGTGGAGCTTAAGCAAGCTGGAGGCACAGATAGCTAACAGTGTTTAACACTGGAGCATCTGGCAAGATTACCGGGACAACTCGGCGTAAAGTGTTAGTAGTAAATCCGGCAGCATCTTGCCTAGACGAATCTAGTGGTAAAGCACTGAGCGCTAAGTATGCTTACCAGATGGAGCTGAAAAACCTGACGGTCCCAATCACTTCTCTTTCGAGATAGTGAGAGACCGGAGGCTGAATGGTCTGGAGGCGGTGCTGAGAAACCTGACGGTCCCAATCACTTCTCTTTCGAGATAGTGAGAGACCGGAGGCTGAATGGTCCGCACGAGTTGTTCTATCTTATTACAAGCATTACAGTATATCAGTCCGGTTCAAATGAAAACATGCCCACAGATTACAACACACACACACCGTACAACCACATCGCACTGATATCAAAGACAACATAATAATGATTTTAATACAAGTCTATTTTCTGGCGAGGAAAATCACTCGCCTAAAATGCCACTTTTGAAGCTTTGGGCGTCCGATTCCCCGGGAGAGGAAAAATACCAAGCGAGCAAAGGAAAGGGGGCTTGGCCTTTAGGTGGCCGCCGGCCCTAGGGTGGTGCGCCACCCCTTGGTGGTGGCCTAGGGAGTGGCCGGCCCCAAGGAGAGGGAGGAGGAGAGGAAAGGGAAGATGATTTTGTTGGTGGTGGTGGTATTTGGTAAAGAAGATGGATTTTGGTGGAGTAATAAAAGAAAGTAAAGGAAGTAGTGGAGATGAAGGTGGTGTTGTGATGGTGAACTTGATGGTGGAAGTGAAGATGGTGGTGAAATTGGTAGAGATGATGGTGATGAAAAAGGTTATAAAAATATGGTGGTGGTGTCGTTAGTGTTGTCGTTGTAATCGTCACCGGAATGATTACCGGAATAATCGTAAACGATTACCGAATAATCACCGGAGATGTTACCGACGATGAAGAGCTCAGCCCCAATCCAAAGGAGGTGGCCGGCCCTTGAGAAGAAGATGGGGTGGTGGTTTTGTGGAGAGGTTTTGTTGTAGTGGTAGTTTTTGGAAAAGGTAAAGGAGAAGGTGGAGACTTTGGTGGAGTTATTGAAGTTGTGGTGGTTTGAATGGAGATGGAGGAGGAAGAAGATGAAGGTAGAGAGTTAGAGAAGTTGTAGTAGTTGTGGTTGTGGTGGAGATGAAGGAGGAGTTGGTGGTGGTTAAGGTGTTGGTGAAGAAAAAAATGAAGTGAAATGAAGAAGGAAAGGTTTATATAGGAATTGGATTTGTGAAGGTGATGTAAATAAATATTTAGAGAGGGGGTTTTTGTAAAATGGAGAGGGTGAGGTGTCCCTCTCTTTGGCCGGCCATGGTGATGGGAGAGAGTAGGATATTTTGGAGAAGATATTTTTGGAGGGAAGGAGATATTTTTGGTGGAAAGTTGTAGAAGATAATGGAAGAATGGAGAAGTTTGGAGAATTTGGTGGAAGGAAAAGGAAAAAGGAAAAGGAAAAGAAAATGAAAAAAGGAAGATATTTTCTCGAAAGAAAATGGAAAAATAATTAGAGTGGCGGATTCCCGGGATTCGGTTGCGGATGCGGAAAACTTTCAGAAAAATACCGAAATCGTCCGAAAATCAAGTATCTCGAAACGACCCGCAAAAATTCTCAAAATCAAGAATATTATTCTAAGAATCATGGTGAAATTTGTTTCAAGAAATTCTTTATAGTTTTTAAATTAAAAATCCTGAAATTGGCCGTCAATATCGGTCGACGCCAAATCTGGCAGAAATCTGTTAAATTTTGAAAATTCTCCAATAATTGAATCAAGATAGTAAATATTATTCTAAGTAGATATGTGAAAGCGGTTTCTCAAAATTTGACCCCAGTTGTAAATTAAAAATTCAGGAATAAATCAGCGGTACCGATTAATCCCGATTTTAGGGTGTTCATAAAAATAATTCAGAAAAAATCTGAAAAATCATGAAAAATCTAGAATATTGGAAAATAGTGTTTAAAACTAAAATTGACCCAATTGGATTACCAGAGAGATCAAATCATGTAGTACTTTAATTGTAAGAGAAATAAATAAGAGAAAAAATAACAAAGTGTTTAACAAATCAGGATACGCATCTGAGTATGTATTCTGAGGATGGGGTGTTACATTGACATTAAGCTTTAAACTTGATTTTGGTTAAAACATGTATATAAGAATACCAAAAACCATACAAGTATTTTTCTAAAAGAAAATTCTTTTATAAAAACAAACTAAATCAAGAGTGTGTGTGTATATGAACTTGAGCAATCCACCAACTACTCTATCCTTTACATTTTATCTAAAAATAAAATCTTCTAAAACAAACCTAGACTCAAGTCTTCATCTTCTTGAAGTCTTCACTTGAAGCCTTCTTGACTTGGTCCAAACACCGTGCAAGCTCCAAAACTTGACTTCAAATCCTTTGTTGAAGCTATGCACCTACTAAGATCTTGATCATAAATCTGTCACAAATTAAACACAAGATTATTAGTACTATAACTACATGAGTTGATCATCATCAAAACTAGAGTGATGGGCCTTCGGGCCAACAATCTCCCCTTTTTGATGATGACAAAACTCATGAAGTTATATATGCATGGATTAAAGTAAAGCTTCAAAGAAGCTCCCCCTTAACTCATGCATAACACATAAACAAATAGATATGCAATAATGCTCATAAACATGTATGCAAATCTAGGAGATAAACATGCTAATCAAGCATAAAACAAAATTAATTCTTTTTCTCCTATTTG
Source organism: Agave tequilana (assembly GCA_038442645.1). NCBI lineage: Eukaryota > Viridiplantae > Streptophyta > Magnoliopsida > Asparagales > Asparagaceae > Agave > Agave tequilana. The sequence continues at coordinate 111,407 of JAVJIF010007495.1, forward strand.
CCAAACAAAACATATATGCATAAACAATCCTTTTTCACAAAACATGCATATAAGTCCAAAATCTTTCTCCCCCTTTTTGTCAATCATCAACAAAGGGGTAAAAACACAATCAATAATTTTTCTCCCCCTTTTTGTCATAAACAAAGAGATCAATAAGGGGTCAAATCAAAATAACAATAAAAGATTATATGCGATATACATTCATGAAGAGGAAAACGATTAAGTAACTTCCCTACACATATACATTACATGAAAGAGGGATGACAAGCCCTAATTCACATAACGTATAATATGTAATGCATAAGAGGAGATGTGAAGCTCCCCCTACACACGTGTACTACATAAAGAAGAGTTGTCAAGCTCCTCAATATACAATACACTTAACATGAATCTATATGTAGAAGAGATGTTAAGCTCTCCTTGCATATAGGCAATACAACTCAAAAATTTTGAATTTTTCTCATAAAACAAAATTTTGAATTTTCTCAATAAAACAAATCTTGAGAATTTTTCTTAAAATTTTTATTTTCTTATCATAAACAACTTTGTGCTTTAAACATGTAAAACAATTTTAACTCAAGCACAAATAACTCATATATATGTATGAAAAATGAGTATACCAAATGAAATTGATACATACATATATAAGAAAACAAAATATGAGTATATACAAAAATAGAGTCAAATTGATACCAATTGAAACGATTCAATGATACCAATTGAAACAATAATAGGATCATGTGTATATCTCATAAACATTGAAGAATAAATAACTAGTTAAATTAATTTTTTTTTGAAAAACTAGTTAAAGATCCTTCAAAAACATGAACCAAGTCATATGTTTTTCATGAATCATACCAAATACACAAGAATTGACACTCGATCTATAAAGCTCAAAAATATGTTCATGAACCAAAGTCATGACAAACAAATAAAGTGTGAGTGAACAAGAATCATGTAATTAGCATTTATCATGAAAATAATCAATGAAGCGCAAAAACAAAAAGTAAATTTGTTTTTCATTTAAAACAAAAACAAACTTCTAGGTATATGTATGATTTATCTAAATCTAACAATATGCATACATATCCCAAACATAAAAGAGTCTATTAAAGGTATTTGCATGAAGGCAAGAGACTCACGGGTATACATGTATATTTATTAGATTTGAACAAAAATTACATATACATGAAGTAAAACATTAAAATAGGCAAAATAAGTATAAATGAAAGAATCATCAAAACTAGGCTATGCATGTGCATTTAGTGGGTACAAATGAGCATGAAGTGCAAACATATATGAATCAATTTGTTCTCACTATTTGTACATGTATAAATTCAAGTTTTAATAGAATCTACATCTAAACAAGTTATATACCTCATGAAGCACAAAACACATGAACATGCTATATATGATATTACAAATGAATAAGCATGTAAATAAACTAGGAGTTTAGAAATAGTTACCAACTAAGGAACTATATTCCAAATCTCCAAACATGGTGGTTGACCCACCAAACCTCCTTGATAGTGATGCATCAATTGTATGTTCTTCTAGTCCATGCAACCACCACCAAGACACCAAACCTCTCACTTCGTGTGAGAGCCCTCACCTACATCAAATACAAAAGGTGGGGACTTTGGTACCCATTTTCTTTTGGGTCCTTGGGGGTTAGCTTTGTAAGGAACCCAAACAAATTTATTAGCAAAATTTAAAGCATGCAACTTATCAAAACAAAATTTTGCTAAATGGCCTTTGCGGCCACAATGTGTACACTTGTTCACCTTAGGATGCTTATGTGTGTGTGTATGATCGTGACGTGCAACATAAGCATGATGATGATGTCCATGAACATGTGGAGTTTGTTTCTTTGAAAACATAGACTCCAATCTAGTGTGGTTAAATGCACATGTGCTCAAAGTAGAGCTCAAACTATTAATCCTATTTTTCAAAACATTAATCTCACTATTATCAATTGTGGCATGTAAAGCATGGTGAGATTGTGAAACAATTTTCTTCCTTTTAGAAACATTTTCTTTTTCTTTTTCTTTTTCAAACATTTTTCTTTTTAAAGAGTTGTTTTCTTGAAAAGCAACTTCTTTTTGTTTTTTCACCAAAATAATTTTATTTTTCAAATTAGTGTTTCCTTCACATAAATCATTTAATTTGGACATTAAGGAAACATTCTTATTTTTCAAATCTACATTTTCTTTTTCCATGCATGCAACCTTAGTTCTAAATGAATCATTTTCTTTTAGCATGCAATCAAAATTCTTTTTCAAATTTTTATTTTTCTTTTTAATCATGTCATATTTCTCAAGAAGGAGTTGACAAAAAGTGCTAAGCTCATCATATGACATATCATTTTCATCATCTACCTCGGATTCGGTAGTTACCTCAAGGGGGTTATCCCCTTGGACCATATAGCACAAGTTGGGGGTGTTGCTTCCAACGTCCGAATCGCTCTCGGCATAATATAAATCCTTTTCGCCAAGGGAGGTGATGATGTTCCAAGCTACAAAAGCCGAATCAATGTTAGAAACCCTAGATAAATAATCATCATTTAGGGTAGACTTAAGAGCATGAATGGCCTTTACATTAGCCTCAATATTCTTGCCATTTAAACAATATGCATCATTAGTTGTGGCAAGATAAACATGAATGCCTAGGCTTTGAGGTACAAGGACATCTTAACCTTCCAAATTTGGATGTTAAGAATGTCAGAAGTGGGTGGTGACATGAAGTCCATGGTGTGTGTACAAAATACATGATTAGCCTAAAAATGAGGATCTTTAACTCTAGGTTATAAGACCCAAATTCAGAGCACTTGGCTCTGATACCAATTGTAAAGTCACCTAGGGGGGTGAATAGGTGATGGCTAATCTAATGGTCACTTAATAACAAATAATGCGGAAGTAAAACTATTATGACCTAAACAAACTATTTAAACTAAACACCACGTATAACACAAGAGTGTTGCCGAATTCCCTGTGAAGGGCTCTGGACAAACTCCTCTAGATTCCCCTAGATAAGGGTTGAGGTGTCGCGTTGGCTCTCTTGGTTAAATACAAGTGTTAGCAAACAAACCCAAGCAAGTATAACAATATGAGCACACAAGTATATCAAGCATATAAATATAAACACAATAATTGAATGCAAGATATAGACAAGGAGATAGAGAGAGAGAGAGTGAGCAATCGCAAACACAAGGGATTTGTTTCGAGGTTCGAGCACCCTTGCTCTACATCCCCGCCTTCGACACACGAAGGATTTCCACTATAATCGATCCCACCGGATCATTCGGTGCCGCAACACCTACAACTCTCGGACTCCCTAGTCTATACACACCGCAAGCTCACCTGCTCGCCGAGGCCGCACCTCAAACAACAAGTTCGCACCCGAACTCGAAACAACGCGGACACACACGTCTGCCTCCTCAAAGAAATAAGAAAAGATCTCTTGGTGATCTAAACACTTTGATCACCAATAAAAACTCTCACTACAACACTCCTATAGAATGAATAATCAATGGATAGCTCAAGTGTTTGTGTGAGAAAACTAGGATGGAAGAGGTGGAGGAAAACTCAAAGAAATTCTCTTTTAACACTCTTGATAAAACTCCCCTTTTGATTGAAAGTATTAGCTCTCAATTTAGTGGAGAAAACTCTTTTAATGAAGTGGGAAAAACTGGCTCAAAGTCCACTAAAAATCTTATTGAAAAACAATGCCCAAACCCCCAAATTTATAGGGCTAGAAAACTAGCCGTTGGGGTCTGTCAGGCCTGTCGGTCGACCGCCCGGTCGACCGGCCAACGATCATATTTCAGACCGTTGTGCCATCGGTCGACTGGTCGGTCGACCGAGCTAGGATACAGAGAGCAAGTCTCTCTGTCCGGTCGACCGCTCGGTTGACCGGGGCCTTTTCAGAGAGCAGAACTCTCTGGACGGTCGACCGGGTCGGTCGGCCGGCCCTCCTGCCAGAACTGGCGTGCACGTCGGTCGACCGCCTGGTCGACCGGCTGAAGCCAGATCAGAAAACAAAGGGATTTGAAACTTAGTCTTTTTGGCTAATAATAAAATCCCATAAATTTACAGAAAATCTACAAAAATAGTTTTAACACTTTACTTTGATAAACAAACATGCTTGCACAAAATCAAGACATGTTACATATGATTTGAACTACTTTTGTAAGTTGGAAATATTTGTTCAAAAACAAAAACGGTATTATTCCAAACTTGATTTTCCAAAACATCTCCAAATACAAAAACAAGATATTTAAACAACTTTGAAAGCATAGGGTGTATGGATATGATCCATTACACAAACATGATGAAATAGCTATGTTTTTGACATTAATCTTTAAACTTGATTTTGGTTAAAACATGTATTTAAGAAATACCAAAAACCAAACAAGTATTTTTCTAAAAGAAAATTCTTTTATAAAAACAAACTAAATCAAGAGTGTGTGTGTATATAAACTTGAGCAATCCACCAACTACTCTATCCTTTACATTTTATCTAAAAATAAAATCTTCAAAAACAAACCTAGACTCAAGTCTTCATCTTCTTGAAGTCTTCACTTGAAGCCTTCTTGACTTGGTCCAAACACCGTGCAAGCTCCAAAACTTGACTTCAAATCCTTTATTGAAGCTATGCACCTACTAAGATCTTGATCATAAATCTGTCACTAATTAAACACAAGATCACTAGTACTATAACTACATGAGTTGATCATCATCAAAATTAGAGTGATGGGCCTTCGGGCCAACAATCCACATGATATCAAAACACTCAAGTCAATTAAGCATAAATATGACTCATGAAAACAAACACATGAGTAAACAATAAATGTGAGTGTATAAATAAGATGTGAAGATCATAATCATGAAAGATGGTCAATAAGCTCAATATTCCTTGAAACATGAAAATATGAAAATCATCAAAACTTATTTAATCTTCAAGGTATACATATGTCCTATACAAACTAAAGTATACATACATATCCAAACACAACGAGTCCACAAAGATATATGCATGAAAGCACGTGGCTCAAAGGATGTATATGTATAACAATAATTTGGATAAAATGGACATATACATGAAGTTAAACATATAAACATGAAATAAATTCAAGAATGGGAATACAAGTCTAAAATGCATGGATCATCAAAGCTAGACTATACTAGCACATCTAATGGGAACAAATAAGCATTCAAGTACAAACATATATAGATTTATTTGTGGCCCACTATATGTACAAGTATATACCAAGTTTTAATGAAAACTAACATCTAAACATGTAATCAACGCATGAAGCATAAAAACAAGATATGAATAGACATGAAAAACATAAACATGATTATTATGTAAATTCACATGTTATTAGAGTTATGATAATCATGATAGCTAAACAAAGGTGAGAACACTAAAATAATGGTCCATATTAAACATGGGTGTCTCAAAGGCTATACATGCATGTCAATAGTCTAATAATCATGACATTTTCATAATGATCAATAAACAATGAAACATGCTATAAACAATGAATATGAAAAGCATGTAAATTAAAATGGGAGTAAGGGATTGTCACCAAAACCGATGAAGCAACTCTCATTGTCTCCAAAATATGGTGGTCATCTCCACCAAACTTTCCCTTGAAAGTGATGCATCCAAATAGTCCTCATGAAGCTCGGAACGCATCCACTCCAAGGTACCGCTACTCTCACGTCATGCGAGAGCCCACACCTACATCATAAACAATAGGGGTGGTCTTTGGTACCCACAACTTTTTGGTCCATAGGGGTTAGTACCTTCTCTAACCCAAACAAAATTATTTTCTAAATTTGAAACATGTATTCTATCATAGCAAAATTTAGTAAGGTGGCCCTTACGTCCATAATGTGTACAAGTATACACATGAGCATACAAGTGATGATGGTGTCCGTGAGGAGCATGTGTATGCCGTGGGTGGTGTGCATGCATAATAGGAACTTGTTTCTTTCGAAACAAAGTTTCCAAACGTGTATGGCTCTTGGCACATTGGCTCAAAGTGGAGCCCAAACAAATCATATTCTTCTTTAACATGAATATATCATTGTTAATTAAAGAAGAAGTGGCACATGCAATAGGTGAAGTGTGTGATACTACACTAGCATGGCAAACATGTGTATCAATCTTATTTTGCAAAAATTCATTTTTCTTTAAACATACATCTAAATCATTTGAAATAGAAATTATTTTATTTTTCAAAGCAACATTCTCTTTTAAAACAAAATCAACTTTAGAAGACAAATTTTTATTTTTCTTCAAAAGTGTTTCACAATCATTTTTAGATTTTAAAAATTTATTTTCTTTTAGTGCAAGATCAAGTTGAGACCTTAATGAATCCCTTTCATTATAGATCTCCACTTTCTCTTGCAAAACACAATCAAGTTTAGAAGACAAATTTTCATTTTCTTTATTTAAAGCAAAAGTCTTCTTTTTCAAAACTTTATATTTTTCTATCAATTTTTCACAAACTATAGAAAGTTCTTCATTTCAAGCATGGGGATCAATATTCACATCATATGAAGAACTAGCACTATCATCACAATCTAAGTGGGATTCCGAATGTACCTCAAGGGAGTCATTCCCTTGGATCATGAAGCATTGAGAGTTAGATTCTTCACTAGATTCTTCCTCCGGTTGGATTTGCAATTGAAGCTTGGAGGTGGTGGTGGTTGTCAAAATGTTCCACGCTGCAAAGGCGGAATCAATATTAGAAACACGCTGTAATACCTCTAATCTAAAATACTGTATTTTTAATTTTCTAAAGTATATATTTTATTTTACTGGTGGTATTGTTATTATTATTTATTAACTTGACTTATAGTACAAATTATTTTATGATGGTGAATGGTATTTTTCCCATTACTATGTTACTAGTATTATTATTATAGTTGTTAATTATTTTTATTATCCCATTTTATCTTATTCTTATTTCCTTTGTTTCAAGCCCAAGCCCATCATATCATTGTCCTCTTTTTTTCTTTATTTTCCAACTTGAGCCCAAGCCCACTTGAACAAGCCCACAAACCCTAACCCATACCCTTATACCCATTAACTCTAATTGGATCTAACTCAAACCCAATCCAACCCGAAACCTAAAACCACAACCCAATTACACCCCCCTATATAATCCTATCCTAATTTAACCCTAACCTAACAAATCCTAATCTAAATCATCCTCCTTCACAACTCCAGCCGCCTCCAACACAAAATCCAGCCTCTCCACCCCCGAGGGGGAGGTCAACAGCCTCATGCAGCAGGCGGCCGACGATTACGGCCTCGAGGTCTCGGTCGGGCTGCCGCAGGCGGCTGCCCACACCATCCCTACCAAGGAGAAGGAGAAGGTGCACGAGGACGATCTCACCACGAGACTCGCGGAGTTGAAGGCCAGGGCATGATGATTGTGATGTGGTAAGAATAATCTTTCCCTTGATATTGTGTTGTGATTTGGGTCCTTGGAACTGAGATGATAATGATCGAGAACCAAATTGGTACGTACATATATATATTTTTAACTGCCAGATGAACATGGTTCCTAATTTTTATATATATATGCATTATTAAGTTATGAACTTGAGTTTGTGCCAGCTAGAGTGAATGATCTAGTTAATTTTTGTTTCTGTAACATGGTAATCTTTGAGGGATAGGTAGATATGTAGTTGAATGAATTATATTTTTATGTAGAGAAGATTAGAAAGAACGTGCAGTTTGTTTGCCTTGAAGTTTGCTTTGGGACTAATTTTCTCAGATCATTACCTTTATAATTGAGAAGATGATGACACAACTTTTGAAAGAAACTGTGGATTCTTTGCAAATCAAGCTCTGGACCTGTTACATTGGGACGCAGTGCTTCAGAATGCGATGCAGACTTGTTCATGAGATCCGAACTCAGCTACAAGAGACCCGGACCCAATCCGGATTCACGCAATGAAGACCCAGACGACGTTTCTATTCCAAAACCGGGTCACTTCAGGTGAGTGTTCATTGTTTTCTCATTGAGTATTTTAATTTTATTTCATTTTATTGTGAGTGCTTTACTTCTTTATTAAATATTATTTAATCATATTGTGAGTGTTTCTTATTTTCTTTTGAGTATTTTGATATTATTTTATGTGAGTGTTTACTCTTGTATCATTTCCTTTATTCACTGTTCTCAGTAGTATTTATATGTTACTTGTATTATTACATGTGATTGTCTTCTTTATTGTACCAGTTTGACTACCTATATCACTTCATGTGACATCAGGGACCATACATCTTATTCATTTAGTGTAATTGAGAGATTATTAGAATCATTTCATGTATTGGTAGTTGTCACTAGTTGACTTAGGCCTAGTATTGGATACTCTGGACTATAATTTGATCTACTGATCAGTTAGACGTAACTTTATTAGTTGAGTATTGAGGACACATCAGATATGATCTTATTAGTTGAGTTGTGACTTAGATTGATCTTGAGTTGGAGGTTATCCAGAATCTATATTCCTTATATTGGAGCCTGACTGATAAACCTAGTATTCAGATTACTGGAAGTTACGGGGAAATGATTGGTTGACTGTAACACCTTATACAGTTTATTGTTCATCGTATACACGGTTACTGTTACTGTTACTGTTACTGATATTGTTCACCGTGTATACGATTACTGATTGATTATTACTGTACTGATATTGTTACCATCCTGTAGCATCCCAGTAATTGAAATGGCATAAGGTATTGATTGTTATTGATGGCATTACCTCACTGACTGTACACTAGACACCTTCACTGGACCTTGACATATGACTATCACTGTTACTTGACATCTAGTACTCCTGTACCCCCTGTATCCATGTCCCATGTACTGTTGACCTGTTAATAGCACAGTCAAACCGGCGTCCGGCGGTTTGCCGCCTGGTGTCGGGATTGACGAGGATGTATCCCACAATTGTGCTAGCGTCCGGCGGATCTTGAAAGGAACTAAGTGCCACGTGGAACAAAGTGCCACACCATACACATGGTGGGGGCCACCTCTTGAATCCACGGGGGCCACCTCTAGAATCCTGTTTCCCTCAGAGCAAAGTGCCACACGGAGCAAAGTGCCACACCATACACATGGTGGGGGCCACCTCTTGAATCTGTGGGGGCCACCTCTTGAATCTGTAGGGCTATCTATTGTACGTGACGCCTGGTGTTAGCGTGATATTGCATTCTCAGTGCCTATTAGCATCCACACGCACTTGTATGATGATCACCCCTAGGACTCATGTTATTTGGTTCTCTTTCCCTATTCGAACAATGATACCCGCATATCGGAGTTCGGATGAGTTCTACTGGATGTGCGGGCTCCAGGGTGAACTGTCGGATGTTGTGGGACGCCGGTGGGAAAGTGACAAAGATAACGTAGAACATTACTGATTGTTATTGAATGAATTGAATGAACACATTGTGTTATACCCTGAATGGTTACCCTGCCTTATGACACATGACTGTATACATGATTGTAACCAGGACCAGACTTATGACCAGACTTGGATACCAGGTTAGTGACATGTGATGGATACCTATTTGACATTGATTGCATATTTACAGTTGTGCCATTTGTCTGCTACCTGTATTCATGTTTTTATCATATGTGTTACTGTTCAGTTATTTATTGTGTTATTTAGTCTTTCTATTTGCAGTTGTTCTTACTATTATATATGCACATGGTTTCTTCTGCACGAGCTGTTTCTCCTTTACACACACACTCATTATTGTCGCGTTCTGACGACCCTGGATTTGCACGTCCAGATTTTGGACGGTTGGTTTCCTTTGTGCAGGTGTTCGTTGAGGCCGTATGCTTCGCGAATAGCTGGAGCTTCTTCTTATTCTATTCTGGTACTCTTATCTTTTTAGCTTTCATATTATTTCCTGATTCTTGTCATATCAGCTCAGTTCTTATCCCAGTCATTATTCTAGCTCTTGATTCATATGATATCATGCGTGGTTGCTTATATGTATTATTGCAGTGATCCGTTGATTATTTTAGTTCTGATTTATAGCTTGTTCAGGTTACAATTGAGGCTTAGCGTGTATACGTGGGGTATTTTCCTCGCGTATATGCGTCGCCATAACGTCTCCGTATCTTTAGGATCGAGGCGTTACACACGCATAAGATAATCTTTAGGAAGTGTGCTTCTAATGACCTCAAGGGCTTGTACATTGGCCCCTATATGATTGCGGTTACCAAGATAGCATTTCTTGGTAGCGGCAAGAAAGACATGCAAACCTAGGGTTTTCAAATAACAACTCATCATAACCTTCCAAATCTCAAGTCTAGAAATATCAAACATAGGAGGGCTATCCATGAGAGCAAACTATATGTGTGCAAGCAAACAAATGTGCAAATGCAAATGGTAGATTAGCAAACAAAGGATCTCACTCCTAGGATGTTAAGCCTAAGTATCAGGAGCGTAGGCTCTGATACCAATTGAAATCACTTAGAGGGGGGTTGAATAGGTGAATATGCTAATCTAGAAAATAAAATGCGCTAAATGCGGAAGCTTAAAACTAATTGCAACACACTTAGTACAACACACAAGTGTAGCCGAATTCCCCGTGAAGGGCTCTGGACTAACTCCTCTTGATTCCCCTAGATATGGGTTGAGGTGCTATATGAAGCTCTTGTGGTTAAGTACAAGTGAGGCACACACACAAACAAGCCAAGCATATAAGGATGTGACAATATGAAAGATGTAAGGCACAACACAAATATGAATGATATGGCAATATGAATAATGCTATGCACAACACAAATAAAGAGAGAGGATTAGAGAGACAATGGATCAAACGCAAACACAATGATATGTTCCGAGGTTCGAGCCCTAGCTCTACGTCCCCGCCTTCACCGAGAAGGATTTCTAATCCACTACCTTCTCCACCGAGGACTCCCACCGAGGGAACCTTCACCGAGAAGGATTTTTACAACAAGGGAGTACCGAACTCCTCTCTCAAACACCGCCTCACAACTGAGGGTAGGCCCGTAGCCAAATAACAACCAATCCACCTCACACTTGAGGGATACAAACCAACTCTAACTCCACCTCACCAAGAGGGAGTAAACCACAATCTCAACCTCTACCAAAGAGGGAGCAACCAACAAATGAAGGTTTACAACAAGTGGTATATCTTAACCACAACCTTTTCTCTTTTTCCACAAAACAAGATCCTAATAGATTAGGATAGAAGATAAGCTCAAGTGGAAATCAAGGTGTTTTGGAAAACAAAAACTCAAAGAAATAATCTTGGGAAAACTCTTGAAGATAATGGAAATGAAGTACAAACACAAATCTCCCAAAATTCTATTTCTTTTGATTTTTCCAAAAACTTAAAACAAATAAGATGAATCCTTTTTGGCACAAAACTCTTTTGAAAACTTGTTTAAAACAGTAGAGAAAGTCTGAAAATTTTAGCTCTAAAAATCTTAGCCAAATCTCAAAGAAATGGGGTTTATATAGGCCAAACAGAAAACTAGCCGTTAGGCTGATCTGGCAGCCTGACAGGCTTGCGGTCGACCGGCCCGGTCGACCGCCAACGGTCTGAAATATGACCGTTGGGAAAACCCGATCGACCGTCCGGTCGACCGCCCAGATACAGAGAGCAAGCTCTCTGGTCCGATCGACCGGTCGGTCGGTCGGCTCACCGTGCTGCCAGACGTGCACAGCTCTGTGCACGTCGGTCGACCGCAAGGTCGACCGGCCCTTGGTGCGGTCGACCGAGCGTTCGACCGACCTGGCCTGTCAGCCAGTTCTGGGTCAGGAACACATGGCAAAAATATTTTAATAAATCTAATAAAACTTGTAAAAATATCCAAAAATAGTTTTATCATTTTGCATTAATATATAAACTTATGATAAACATTTCAACTCAAATATCAAGCATATGAAACCATTTTTGTGTTTTATCATTTTTGTCAAAAATCAAAACTTGTATTTTATCAAACTTGACTTTTTCAATACATGAATAGGAAAGTCAAAATAAGTTTGTCTAAGAAGTTTAAGCATGCATGTATAGAAAGAATATATCTACTATACATATAAACCATTTAAACTTATTTTGATCAATCTATTCATGAAACCAAATATCGGTTAAACTAAAAACCGAAAAACCATAAAACGTGTGTGTTGTGCACTTGAGCATATCAACTATTCTTATCTTTACACATGGATCTAAAACACACTAAACTAAAGTAGGATACCTAAGTCTTCTTGACGATCTTCATCTTCAAGCCGACTCGATCCAAAACGTGATCCACCGAGTGCAAAGGTATGATCTTGATGCTCGGGCATGGGAATCACCAAGTGAAGGCTTCCAAACTCCTCTTTTGAAGCAATCACTAACTAATATCTTGATCACTGATCTGTAACTAAAATCACAAGATAATTAGTAAACATAACTACATGAGTTAATCATCATCAAAACTAAGAGGAAGGCCTCCGGGCCAACAAAAAATTCTAAAAATACACAAAAATAGTCAAATTCTTCATATGAGCTTAAGTAATCAAAACTCTGTATAAATGCTTGAGATAGAGCTCCAATGCATCTGTATCACTTTTTGTTATCCATCATCAAAATCTATCAAACTGAAAGTTTCAACATTCTCTCCCTTTTTGATGATAACAACCTGTGTGGATGAAAAAACTCCCCCTGCAGTGAACAGGTTATAACAAATAGATATATATATATATATATATATATATATATATATATATATATATATATATATATATATATATAATATATATATATATATATATATATATATATATATATATAACAAGTGTTCTTATTCTCTCCTGAATGAGTCATAAAATATTACAACATTGCCATATATCCATATATTATATATCCATATATCTTGAAGCATATCACTTGCCATATATCCATATATCATAAATCCATATATCTTGAAGCATATCACAACACACATTTCACTACACATATATCTGCACTTATCAGCACATATCCAACATTCTAACTTTCTCCCCCTTTGTCATTACCAAAAAGACAAATAGCATAGATCATAAAGAGAGACATTAACAACCAGTGTTTTCATAACAAAACAGAAAATATCAAGTAGTACCATAAAAAACTACAAGAGTCATAAGTCATAATAAATGCAAGAAACACTAAAAACACATAGCAACACAAAAATCAAATCCAACTCCATATGCATCAAATGTCAGATCCGGGAGGAGGTGGTCGTGAAAAACGGGTCTTGAGGAGATCCAGAATTTCCTTTTAGGTTGCGTCAAAAGACTCCATCTTCAGTTGCATGTTCATAAAGTGCTCCATAAGAAGAGATTGATTTGTGAGCAATGCAGACTGAGAGTTGAGTATAGATTATTGTTGGGCTTGAAGAGTCAATATTTCAGCAGAAATAGAGTTGTAGAAAGCATCGAGATTGTACGCGTCGGAAAAGATCACGATTGCAAATTCTTTTGATTGGATAGAAGATTACAACGGATACAATCCGATTACAAAAGAGAGGGAATCTCTTGATTGATTCTCCTCTTTATTTAAAGCTGGGTTCTTCACGTGGCGGTGGAGAGTGAGTCTTGTTCTCCGTTGACCGGCCGAACATCAAGTTTCTCTTATGGATCCTCTCTTTGGATCTACTGGTGGAGTAGCACAACTCCTATCAGTAATGGAATCTCAAAGAGATTTAAAGAACTTGAACTTTAGCAAGTTAACAGAAAGAGTCGAAGCTTCAAGGTCGAACTCTTCTGAGGTAGCTCTCCTCCTCTGCCATGACTTCTTGGCTTTCTCCATCGGGACTCTCCTCCTCAGCCCTTTTAGAAGAGGTCCCCTCCCCCTTGGGTCCCTTAGAGAGGTCTCCTTCCAAAAAAACCCCCCGGGGTCCCCCCTTTTTTTCTCTAGCTATTCATAGCTATTTATAGAGGGATTGGGGTGTAACCAACTCCTTAAATCTCTCCATAATGGGAAGTTATTCCCTATTATGTGGAGAGAAAATGGGGTGTAACTGACCAAGTTCGTGGCTGTCAGTTATAGCAGAAATGCGGGCCTCGCGCTGGACGCGGTCCTCGCTCTGATGTTGAGACGCGGAGCTCACAGGCTCGCGTCTGTATTGGAACGCGAAGCTGCTCAGGCTTGCGTTTGAGTTGAAACGCGGAGCAGGCTGAGGTCCACATCTGACAAAGGACGCAAGGCCTGCGTCTGGCGGCCTTCGCGTCTGACATTGGAACGCGAGGTCTGCGTCTGGCGACCCCCGCGTTTGGCTGAGAAAGGACGCGAGGTCCGCGTCTGGCGACCTTCGCGTCTGACATTGGAACGCGAGGTCTGCGTCTGGCGACCTCCGCATTTGACTGAGAAAGGACGCGAGGTCAGCGTCTGGCGACCTTCGCGTCTGACATTAGAACGCGAGGTCTGCGTCTGGCGACCCCCGCGTTTGGCTGAGAAAGGACGCGAGGTCCGCGTCTGGCGACCTTCGCGTCTGGGAGGTTCACGTCTGACACTGGAAGCTATCTCTGCATTTGGGAGGTTCGCGTCTGGGAGGTTCGCGTCTGAGGCTTTGTCCGTAGTAATTTTTTGATAGCCTACAGAACCCCTCCAAAGTTTTCGAAACTCCGTGGTTGACTGAGACGGATTTCATAATACTTTGGACTTTAGTTGAATCGGGACTTCCTGTAATCAGATTGGCATTCTTCTGAGAGGCAGTCTCGAGCTTGATCTTGTCTAGGCTCTGATCTTCGTTATTGTACTATTGAACTGTTTGAAGCCTCCAAGAAAGATCATTTGGAGACGCGAGCTTCACCAAAGTTGAGATGCGACTCTCAATTATTTGTAGAGACGTGGCTCTCAATTTCTGTAGAGACACAGTCTTTACTTGCTGTTGAGACGCAACTCTTAAGTTCATTGAGACGCGGCTCTGTACTTGAGACGCAAAGTTCACGCTCAAAGCTTCTTTGAAAGAGCTTTAATTGCAAGAGGTGTGATATTAACTTAGCAAATTAAATAACTCTATCGGGGGAGTTTGAGAAGGTTACTGTCAGAGGTGTGATGTTAACTTGACAGTGAGATCTGGATTGTGTTTTGAATAAGTTTTGTGGACTTGCTATTCTATTGATGAATAACAAGTGGAGTTTGATCCGCTGGGGATTATGCCAGAGTCTATTATCAGAGGTTTAGTGTTAACATGACTAGAACTCTGCTAGAAATGAAAGTTTGCTGTTAGAGGTATGATATTAACATAACAGTATTTTGAGTAGACTTGTCATTCTATTGAAGAGAATTGACAAGTTGAAATTTTGGTCAGAGGTGTGATGTTAACTTGACCGAGAGTTGTCTTGCGATTTGAGCAAGTTTGGTCAGAGGTGTGATGTTAACTTGACCGAGACTTGTCTACTGTTAGAGGTGTGATTTTGAACATAACAGTATTTTGAGTGGACTTGTCATTCTATTGAAGAGAATTGACAAGTTGAAATTTTGGTCAGAGGTGTGATGTTAACTTGACCGAGAGTTGTCTACTGTTAGAGGTGTGATTTTGAACATAACAGTTTTGAGTGGACTTGTCATTCTATTAAAGAGAATTGACAAGTTGAAATTTTGGTCAGAGGTGTGATGTTAACTTGACCGAGAGTTGTCTACTGTTAGAGGTGTGATTTTGAACATAACAGTATTTTGAGTGGACTTGTCATTCTATTGAAGAGAATTGACAAGTTGAAATTTTGTCAGAGGTGTGATGTTAACTTGACCGAGATATTCTGCGATTTGCGCAAGTTTGGTGGACTCACCATCCCATTGAAAAGGACTGACAAGTTGAGATTTTGCCCCCAGGGAAACATCAAGCCTTACTGTCAGAGGTGTGATATTAACATGACAGGTTCAATTTGTAATTTATTCCACTGAGAAAATTGAGAGAAATCACTGTTAGAGGTTTAATGTTAACTTGACAGTGAATATGCCAGAGGTATAATGTTAACTTGGCATGTTTGATCTGTGATTATTTCACTGGGGAAATAGTCACAGGCTTTTTGTGGTCCTACCATTCCATGGATGGGAATTGGTAAGGGATTTTGGAGGGGATTTTAGGAATGAGTTGTCAGAGGTAATTGTTAACATAACAAATATTGATTTCCCTAGAAAATAAAGATTTACTGTTAGAGGTGTAATGTTTAACATAACAGTAATGGGATTTTGCTATTTAAGCAATTTAGGTGGACATGTCATTCTATTGAAGGGAATGACAAGTAAGACTAGACCCATCGGGGATCTAATATTTCTTTTACCGTCAGAGGTGTGATATTAACTTAACGGATCAAATTGAATCTTGTCAGAGGTGTGATATTAACTTGACAAGGATGTGAGCTAGATGTGTACTGTTAACTTAGCTCCATAAGAACTTCAGTTTCATTGGGGAGACTGAAGATATCACTGTCATAGGTGGTGTTTAAACTTAACAGTGGAGGTAATGCTAGAGGTGTGATGTTAACTTAGCATTGTCATCTCGACTCCGATACGAAAGTTCGAGGGAAAGTCATTATCATAGGTGTAATGTTGAACTTAACAATGAATTGGATGCTAGAGGTGTGATATTAAACTTAGCATCGCTCGTCTCAGCTTCGATATGGAAGCCTGAGAAAAGTAACTGTCAGAGGTTCAATATTGAACTTGGCAGCAACTCAATCACTATTAGAGGTGTAATGTTAACATAACAGTAGTTTTTTCAGAGGTGTAATGTTAACATGACAGTAGTTGGTTTGCGATATTAGCAATTTTGAGGACTTTTCATTCTATTGATGAGAATTGACAAGTGGAGTTTGGAATGTCAGAGGTGTAATATTACTTGACAATCATTGATTTGTGACTCCATGTAGAGGAGCGACAAGCGAGGCTTGTACTCGCTGGGGAGTATTGAAACTTTCCACTGTCAGAGGTTTGATATTAAACTTAACAATGATTGTATTTGTGGACCTACCACTCTATGGAAGAGAATTGTAGGGGATTTTGGTGGAAAATAAAATGAACTGTCAGAGGTTTAATATTAACGTGACAGAATCCACTGGGGATTGAAAAATCTGGTCTGTCAGAGGTTTATTGTTAACATGACAAATCCAAGTTCATTTCATTGGAGGAATGAACATAGGTATTTTTTGTGGCCTACCATTCTATGGAAGAGAATTGGTAGGAGATTTTGGAGGAGTGGATGAACCAAGTCCCTCAAGGGTTTTAGCAAAACTTCTACTCAGGCTCGTGTTTCCATGTCAGAGAAAGGACATAAGGTCCATGTCTGGCGACTTCCGTGTTTGATTGAGAAAGGACGCGAGGTCTGCGTCTATCGACCTCCGCGTCTGACATTAGAACGCGAGCTCTGCGTCTGGCGACCTCCGCATTTGGCTGAGAAAGGACGCGAGGTCCGCGTTTGGCGATCTCCACGTTTGGCTGAGAAAGGACGCGAGGTCCGCGTCTGGCGACCTTCGCGTCTGACATTGGAACGCGAGGTCAGCGTCTGGCGACCCCCGCGTTTGGCTGAGAAAGGACGCGAGGTCCGCGTCTGGCGACTTTCGCGTCTGACATTGGAACGCGAGGTCTGCGTCTGGCGACCCCCGCGTTTGGCTGAGAAAGGACGCGAGGTCCGCGTCTGGCGACCTTCGCGTCTGACATTGGAATGCGAGGTCTGCGTCTGGCGACCCCCGCGTTTGGCTGAGAAAGGACGCGAGGTCCGCGTCTGGCGACCTTCGCGTCTGACATTAGAACGCGAGGTCTGCGTCTCTTGGAGGAGTTTGAGCTTGAAGTCTTACAGGCTAAAAACTGACGGCTCAGTCATCTAAAAGTTGCAGTGACAATCAAAGAGCACCGCCGAGATGAACTGCTTGCAATAGCATTCGAACCCATGAGATGAGAGCTTTTCAGTTCATATTTGAACATGACCTCTTAGGGCTGAACGCGAACTTCGCGTTTGGTGCCAAAACGCGGGGTGAAAGCGAGCTCTATTTGCTGATGGTGCACTTGGCGTCTTGTCGACGATCAGCAATCCGTTTGGCTCACAGGAGTTGATGCGAACCCCCTACAAATTGAATTTGCTGAGCCTTGAGAGGAGTTTTTGCGGCGAGATTTGCCTTCATCATCATTGGCCTCGCGGGTCTTGTAGGAGACATTGATGCGGGCCACATATGCTGTTGCGACCACTCCTGTCTGCTGACGATGAGTGCAACGCCTTCGCCGTCTCTCGGCATTCCGATTGAGTTGCAGAGGTTGTTGAGAACCCCCGGTATCCGGAACTAGAAGTGCCTTGATAAAAGATGGAGGGGAGATTGGTCTCTATTGCCATTTTAACCATGGGTCATGGTGCGGGTCTCTGAAGAGACGTTGGGGCTGACCACGTTGTCTCCACGGGAGACTCCCGAAGCTTAGGGGGAGTTCAACTTCTCTTAGTCGAATTCGATCACAAGCAATTCGACTGTGAATCCAAGAATCTTGACGTCGGCTTGCGCCACCACTTTCTCGTTAGTTGAAAACGACAAAGTATAGTCCCCAGCGGAGTCGCCATCTTTTGTACGCGTCGGAAAAGATCACGATTGCAAATTCTTTTGATTGGATAGAAGATTACAACGGATACAATCAGATTACAAAGAGAGGGAATCTCTTGATTGATTCTCCTCTTTATTTAAAGCTGGGTTCTTCACGTGACGGTGGAGAGTGAGTCTTGTTCTCCGTTGACCCCGCCGAACATCAAGTTTCTCTTATGGATCCTCTCTTTGGATCTACTGGTGGAGTAGCACAGCTCCTATCAGTAATGAAATCTCAAAGAGATTTAAAGAACTTGAACTTTAGCAAGTTAACAGAAAGAGTCGAAGCTTCAAGGTCGAACTCTTCTGAGGTAGCTCTCCTCCTCTGCCCATGACTTCTTGGCTTTCTCCATCGAGACTCTCCTCCTCAGCCCTTTTAGAAGAGGTCCCCTCCCCCTTGGGTCCCTTAGAGAGGTCTCCTTCCAAAAAACCCCCGGGGTCCCCCCTTTTTTTCTCTAGCTATTCATAGCTATTTATAGAGGGATTGGGGTGTAACCAACTCCTTAAATCTCTCCATAATGGGAAGTTATTCCCCATTATGTGAAGAGAAAATGGGGTGTAACTGACCAAGTTCGTGGCTGTCAGTTATAGCAGAAATGCGGGCCTCGCGTTGGACGCGGTCCTCGCTCTGATGTTGAGACGCGGAGCTCACAGGCTCGCGTCTGTATTGGAACGCGAAGCTGCTCAGGCTTGCGTTTGAGTTGAAACGCGGAGCAGGCTGAGGTCCACATCTGACAAAGGACGCGAGGCCTGCGTCTGGCGGCCTTCGCGTCTGACATTGGAACGCGAGGTCTGCGTCTGGCGACCCCCGCGTTTGGCTGAGAAAGGACGCGAGGTCCGCGTCTGGCGACCTTCGCGTCTGACATTGGAACGCGAGGTCTGCGTCTGGCGACCTCCGCGTTTGGCTGAGAAAGGACGCGAGGTTCGCGTCTGGCGACCTTCGCGTCTGACATTAGAACGCGAGGTCTGCGTCTGGCGACCCCCGCGTTTGGCTGAGAAAGGACGCGAGGTCCGCGTCTGGCGACCTTCGCGTCTGGGAGGTTCACGTCTAAGACTGGAAGCTATCTCCGCATCTAGGAGGTTCGCGTCTGGGAGGTTCGCGTCTGAGGCTTTGTCCGTAGTAATTTTTTGATAGCCTACAGAGATATGAAGGAGGGGGTTGAGAGGAAGGGGGTTCAGTGAAAAAAGATTGAGTAGAGGAGGAAGGAACTTGAGTTGAACTTTGGAGAGGAGGAGAGGGTGGATGTTGAGATTGTGGTGGAGGGTGGAAAGTTATGAAGTTTTATACGATGGAGGACGGTACGATAAAAGGCTCAAAAACTTTAACAACACTCGTTTCGGAAGCAAGATCTATATGAAATTCCTGAAACACATAAGATAAAAAGACTCCATATGGTAAGAAGGAAGTGTAGTCCTTGACAAGATTATCAAAAATTATCTTAGCCCAGTTCACTTCTAGTCCAGCCATGATGACAAGACACAAGTAGATAAATCAGGGAATAATAGTTATAACTCCCAATTTT
This sequence comes from Agave tequilana, assembly GCA_038442645.1. Lineage (NCBI taxonomy): Eukaryota > Viridiplantae > Streptophyta > Magnoliopsida > Asparagales > Asparagaceae > Agave > Agave tequilana. Next base: position 131,526 of record JAVJIF010007495.1, read on the forward strand.
GGGCATATGTTATAGGCAAGGATACGACCAATTAGACGAGAAATAGGTTTTAATTTATTGTTTGTCATAGGAAGTCCTTGAACTGGAAGGAAGATATTTTATAACACTTCATCATCATCCATATCAATGTCATTAAGAGATAGGCCTTGATATAGAATAGAAAAAATACGACCTAAAGATTTTGGGGATAACTTATATGCATACCTTTAATCAGAGAATAGATGTGAGCATTATCATCATTGTCTTCATAGGTTAAGTTTGTGTAAAACAGGTGGATCAAGAAGGGATAATACCTTTGTCTAGAATCAGTAGAAAATATATTATAAAGACCACAATTTTGAATATAAGAAATAATATCATAGTCATGAAAATCTTCATACTTCAAAAATCTACCAGGTAAGATTTCTAATTGAGAAATTCTTAAGAAATCATCTTCTAAGGCAGGATTTTTAAGAAAACCCTAAAATCTGTTTGAGATGAAGAAGAAGGTTGGGTAAACTTGGATTTTGAGATTGTGGTGGAGGGTGGAAAGTTATGTAAATATTATCATCATTGTCTTCATAGGTTAAGTTTGTGTAAAACAGGTGGATCAAGAAGGGATAATACTCTTATCTAGAATCAGTAGAAAATATAATATAAAGACCATAATTTTGAAGATAAGAGATGATATCATAGTCATGAAAGTCTTCATACTTCAAAAATCTACCAGGTAAGATTTCTAATTGAGAAATTCTTAAGAAATCATCTTCTAAGGTAGGATTTTTAAGAAAAACCCTAAAATCTGTATGAGATGTAGAAGAAGATGGTGTAAACTTGGATTTCATAGACCTATACATGATTAGAACTGAAATTAAAGGTAGAGAAAGCAGGAATTGGAAGTATACTATAGAGATTTGGAACGAATTTACCAAGAAATTGAAGGAAGAAGGAAGTGGATTCTCTGCTGCTGCTGAATGCTGTAGTCGACTGAGCTTGCGGCTGGAGAGAGGAACCAGGGTAAAACCAAGGGTTTTATGAGGGGATAGGGTAAAAATGAGAAGTAAATAAAAGATCAATGGTTAGGATCGAAAATAGATAGAGATCGGATCCAAATTTTAAGAAATGGGTCGGGTTTGAACGTAAAAAATCCAATAACAGAAGACAGATTTTGACAGGATTAGTCGACTTGGGGTCCAAAAGTGGTCGACTAATACCCATGTTAGTCGACTAATCGGCCGACATAGTCAACTAACTATGAATAGCTCAAAAAAATCATGTTTCTGGTTGATGCAATTAGTCGACTGGTCTACTGTTAAGTCGACTAGTGAGTTATCAAGTCGACTAATAAAATTTGATAAGTCGACTAATAAGTGAAAAATGCCTTAAAACAATTCTGAAAAAATATTTAAAGATCGAAAATATTGTAAATACCCAAATCTCTTCGAAATCTCATAAAAATATCTTCTTTAAGAGGTTTTGTAAAAATATCTGCAATTTGATTATCAGTTGATATTAAATTTAGTGAAGTATCACCTTTTAAAGCATGATCACGTAAAAAATGATGTCTAATATCAATATGCTTAGTACGTGAATGATGAATTAGATTTTGAGATAAGTAATAGCACTGGTATTATCACACATAATAGGTGAATTTGTGATAGACATGCCATAATCAAATAAGATTTTTTTCATCCATAAAATCTGAGCACATGCAACACTAGCAGCGATATATTCTGCTTCAGTTATTGATAATGATATAGAATTTTATTTTTTACTGAACCATGATACTAGTGAATGTCCCAAAAAGTGATAAGTACCACTAGTACTCTTCTGATCAGATTTACATCTAGCAAAATCAGCATCACTATATGATAGTAAATCAAATGTGCTTGATTTCAGATAAAATAAGACATAATTGATTGATATATCGAAAAATCCTTTTGACTGCTTTAAGATGTGATTCCTTAGAATTTGATTGATATCTAGCACATAAGCAAACACTGAACATAATATCAGGTCTACTTGAAGTAATATATAGTAAAGAACCAATCATATCTCGATATAGTTTCTGATCAACATTCGTACCATTTTCATCTTTGTCTAAGATTTGGTAGTACTCATGGGAGTGTTTTTACGACCAGAATTTTTCATACCAAATCTTTTTAGAAGTTCCTTTGCATACTTGCACAGGGAAATGAAGATTCCATCATTCATTTGCTTTATTTGTAGACCAAGAAAGTAAGTAAGTTCACCCATGTGGCTCATCTCGAATTCACTCTGCATAGTCTTAGAAAATTCTTGACAAAGATTATCGTTAGCAGATCTAAATAAAATATCATCAACATATATTTGAATAATTAAGATATCTTTATTAACATGTTTAATAAAAAGTTGTATCTGCTCTTCCCATTTAAAACCAGAATTTAAAAGAAAACTTTTTAATCTATCATACCAAGTACGGGGTGCTTGTTTTAAACCATATAAAGCTTTCTTAAATTTAAAAACATGGTTTGAAATTTTTCATATTCAAAACCTGGAGGTTGTTCAACATAAATTTATTTAATAAAACTATTTTAAAAAGGCACTTTTAACATCTATTTAATAAAGTTTGAAATTCATAAAGCAAGCAAAAGTAAGTAAATACGAATTGATTCAAGTCTAGCTACTGGTGCATAAGTTTTATCAAAATCAATACCTTCTTCTTGATTGTATCCTTATGCTACTAACCTTTTTTGTTCTTAATAACTTGACCTGATTCATTAAGTTTGTTCTTAAAGACCCATCTGGTACCGATGACTGGATGATCAGTAGGATGTTGTACAAGATTTCAAACATCATTTCTGACAAATTGATTCAACTCTTCTTGCATTGCATTAGTCAAAAATCATCTGCACATGTTTCTTTGATATTCTTCGGTTCAATGAGTGATATAAAAGCAATTTGTGTCATGTAGTTCAACTTGGATCTTGTCTGAACGTCTTGATTTATATCTCCAATAACCAAATCATGTGGATGATTCCTTACTTCAACATATGCTTTAGGTAACTCATTAGGAGTCTCATCAACATTAGAAATGTTAGTATCATCAAAAGATATAATAGTATTATCAATAGGAGTATCTATGATATCATTATCATCATGTGAAGAAGTATTAGAAATAGGCTTAGTCAAAGATTCATCAGATTTAACATGTAATGATTCATCAATAGTAAATGTTTTCTTATTAAAGATTCTATATATTTTACTTTGAGTAGAATATCCAACAAAAATACCTTCATTGGATCTAGCATCAAATTTATCTAAAGCATTTCTTGTATTTAAAATAAACATTTACATCCAAAAATCTTGAAATAAGAAACTTTTGGAATTCTATTGTAAAACAATTCATAAGATGTTTTATTTAAAATAGGTCGAATAAGCACACGATTTAAAACATAACATGCAGTAGCAACAGTTTCAGCCCAAAAATATTTTGGTAAATGACTGTTCATAAGTATAGTTCTAGCACATTCTTGCAAAGTCCTATTATTTCTCTCCACAACACCATTTTGAGGAGATCCTCTAGGAAATGCAAAGTTATGTGTAATACCATACTTATCACAGAAATTTGCAAAAGATTCATTTTCAAATTCTCCTCCATGATCACTTCGAATAGTGACTATGTTTAGAGACTTTTGATTTTGAATTCTTTTACAAAAACTTGAAAACTCATTAAAAGTATCATTTTTATTCTTTAGAAAATTACCCATAAAAACGTGAATAATCATCAACAATAACAAAAACATACCTACTTTTATTTAAAGAAGCAACACGAGTAGGACCAAATAAATCCAAATGCAACAGTTCTAAAGGTCTATTAGTAGAAACTAAAACTTTAGATTTAAAAGATGATTTAACTTGTTTTCCTAATTGACAAGAATCACAAAAATAATCCTTTTTAAAGGCTATTTTTGGAAGACCTTTAACTAAATCAAATTTAGAAATCTTAGAAATTGTTTTCATATTCAAATGACCAAATCTTTTATGACATAAAAAATAGTCATTATTAGAAGCAAGTAAACATAAGTTATCATTTGATGATATACAAGTTATTGATAACTCATAAATATTATTGTTACGAGAACCTTTAAACAGAATATCTTTCATGTTGGTTCCATATATAAGACATACATCTTTTTCAAAAACAATTTTATAACTCTTATCACATAATTGACTAATACTTAATAGATTGTGTTTTAAACCTCTTACTAAAAGAACATTTTCAATAAGGGGTTTCGAAATGTTAC